>VZQC01004806.1:416334-436161 GCA_009823505.1 Rhizomys pruinosus
TTGGTTCAAAAAAAAAAAAAAAAAAAAAAAAAAAAAAGATTATTTACCCCGTGATATGATTGCACATGTCCTAAAATTCCATTTTTCTTCAGGGCTTTTCTAGGTGCCTATTCATGAGCACTCTGATATAATCTATTAAGGAAAACATTGTTTTCAGGGTTCCATAAGTATATGTGTAACTGTAGACTTTTAATGGTTTCATTTTTCCTTGGGAATTTTCTGGCTACTGATCTGTGAATTTAGAATAGAGAGATGCCCTTCCCAACACAGGGCATCACAATGCAGTGTTATGGCCTCAAAATTATAATTTAAAAGCTTAACCTTATATTTTGTTTGCAAGAGTGGACCCAAACTCAGAGGACAGTCATTCTGCTAGACATCTCCTTGAACCATCTGTCTTCTGGAACTCTGCTGATAGAACTGTCCTGGACCTTGATCCCACCCATGATTTTATGCAAAATCATTTCTCCAGTATGAAAAGGAAACAGCTGCAAACAAAGGAACCATCCATAATTATGTCTCTAGCCAGGGTTGCAAAGTCTGGGGTCTGTGCCTCAGGTTAATGATTATGATGAGGGGAACCCAGTAATCCTGCGGTTTTTTCCATATCACTGTTAGAGAATACAGCTTAGACAGTAGAGAGTTGTTGGGTAAAAGTCTCCAAATTTCAAAACAATAATGTCAATTTGCTCCACTTCATGTGAGGACTGAGAGAATATATAGGAGCCAGCATCCCAGTGCTAAAAGTCTACCATGATCTGGAAGGAAATGTTCCCATGCAAGTCTTGTACAGAAGACTCGGACCAAGGGAACGCTATCAGACTACTTCAGTCAAAATTTGAGCTTTCAGAAAAAAACAAAACTATATTTGAAGTGCTTCAAACATACAAAAAAATCCAATGCTAAGTATATTTCATGCAAAAAAATTCATGTTTGAAGATGAATGAGACTTACTTGAAATTATTTTAATTGGAATACACCAATTATACATTTGTACCTGACATTTTGCTTTTGTGCTATTGATCCCGAGTTTCCAGTTATACTTTACCTAGAAAGATCAGTCACATCACATTACAGTCATGGAAAATGATAACAAGCATGTACCTGACTGCATGTGTTAATCAATCACTACTAATAGCTACCTCGTTGAGTAGGTAGTAACTGTAATATGTTACAAAGAGTGAAATGAGTTCTCCTATTTAAGTAACTCCTTTAATGTCCATTCACATCCAGAAGTCCTGCAAACATGTAGTTAGCATTGAGAACCTGTGCTTTGGGGCATAAAACCATAATGCTTAAAAAGAAATTTTCCAGGCTGGGCGTGGTGGTGCACACCTTTAATCCTAGCACTTGGGAGGCAGAGGCAGGTGGATCTTTGTGAGTTCAAGGCCAGCCTGGTCTACAGAGTGAGTTCCAGGATAGCTGGGGCTACAGGGAGACCCTGTCTCGAAAAGACCAAAAAATAAAAAGGAAAAAAAATAAAGAAATTTTCCAGGTGACAAAAAATTGCAACAAGCATGATAAATAGTAGTAACGACTTTATTCAACACTACTTCAATTGAGGTCAAGGCCATTGAGACAGAGAAAATACCTGAACTCAATTCTGGTAAAAGCAGAACCTATGAGGATTATTCTGCACTTTCATTGAATGGTCAATTACTATACACTAGACAAGGATCCATGGATTTTATTAAGCTGTCTGTGATAATTTGTTCATGTCATTTGTGTTTGCTCGTTGGTCAGGATTCTGTTTCCCAAGAGAACAGAAGGTAAGGGTTCTAATTTTTTGGTTAATTACATTTTAGAGAAATAATAGGCCATTGACAAAACATTACCACTTTATAAAACAGGAAAATGCAAGATAATATTTCTATTTAAAGATGACAGATAAAGAATTTACAATTGGAACTTTGTATAAATGCTCTAAGAAATTAAATCAAAGTTAGGGATTTCTGAAGACAACTGTGTAGAGTTTGGTCAGATGAGGAAAGTGCTGAGGCAATCTTAGTCATTTTAGAAATAAAATGAGAGGTCCAGTGCCCCAGCAGTACTTCACAAGTAATATGATGACCAAGTGAAAGTAGCTCTGCAAGGCTTTTACTCCAGCAGAAGGGTTTGTTTCACCATTCAGACCAAGCAAGTGCATCTAGTCAAAGTTTGGTAAGCGTTTATCCTAATGACAGTGCACTGTCTCTGTTCCTCATTGGACAGGGTCAGTCCTCACCTTCTTTCTAGGTTGACTAGTTTTAAAAGACTAGGTAGATGCAAAAAAAAAAAAAAAGGAAGGAAAGGGGGAGGGTTGGTAGCTCTGGCCTATCAAATTCAAGTTTCAGTGACTCAGCAGGGCCATACAAGGTGTTTGTGAGGGGAATTACAAAAGAGGAAAATATACTGTGACATTTCTGTGATTATTCATTTGATAGAAAATAGTTGGACACTTTGTAATTCTTTCCCTCAGTCCCAGGTTAGGTTGAAATTCATTTTTATATATTAATACAATATGTTTTAAGGAAAGAATGGATCTGGATTACTAAAAGCACTGTACCTTGTACCTAAAAATGGATTGTGCTCTTTAGAAACTTTAGAGAGAAATACTCTAATTCCTAACTTTAAATATATTCTGAAAACATACAGAATATTCTTAAAGATAAATTTTCAAGGAAATATTTTATGTAAATTCTAAACATCTGAGTTATTATTGCTGAATCTTGGGATCTGAGAAGGAGACACGGGGAGTTCTGATAGGGCACTTGATAAGGACCTGGTTCTTTAAGAAGGCTGAGAGGGAACCCCTTTGCTGATAGGGAACCAGATGTCCTTTGCTAGGGCTCATGTGTTCTGAAATAGATTTATCACCCTCCTGGAGTTGGAGGCTAGGGTGGGTGGATGGTCAATTCTGTCAGTCATTTGTCAATCTGATTTTCTTACATTCATGAGGTTTTTTGAAACAGGATCTCACTATGTAGCCTCAGCCAGCCTGAAAGCCTTTCTATAGACCACCCCGAGCTGGCATTGACCTCAGTGATCTGCTGCTTCTGCCTCCTGAGGGTTGGGATTATACCTCACCATGACTGCAATGACGTATTACTATATCATTCATACTCCCTTTTAAAAAACAGAGATATTTCCACTTTTTAAATATTCAATTACAGTTAACCTGTAACTTCTATATTGTGGTTAATCTTCCAAGTCCAGCACTTTTATTTTTGAAATTCTAAAACTTCCCTTATGATAAATTTTGTAGTAGGACTTTTATTTTATTTTATTTTATTTTATTTTATTTTATTTTATTTTATTTTTGGTCTTTTTGAGACAGAGTCTCCCTGTAGCTCAGGCTGTCCTGGAACTAGATATGTAGACCAGGCTGGCCTTGAACTCCAGAGGATCCACCTGCCTCTACCTCCTGAGTGCTAGGATTAAAGGCATGTGCCACCACACCCAGCAACATTATTTTTAAATGAAACAAGTTATAAAGGTCAAAGTTAATATTTGGATGTTGATGCTGATCAGTATGTGGATCCATTGATACAAAGTTATTTAATGTAAATGTAGGTTAGAATCATGCATTACTATTTAAAATTATTTTCATTGTATAATTAACAGTTTAAATTATTTTTGTAATTCACCATAGTTTTTAAAATGTATACAGGAGATTCAAAGTAAACTTTCTTTAATTTATTATTTTTATTTTGTGTGCATGACTGTATTGCCTGCACCCATCTCATGCAATGCCCACAAAGATCAGAAGGGGACATTGTATTGCCCTGGAGTTACAGATAGATGGTTGTTAGCACCCATGTGGGTGCTGAGAATCATCGAACAATGGTCCTCTGCCAGAGCAGCCAGTGCTCTTAACCACTAAGCCATCTCTCTAGGGTCAAAGTAAACACTTTTTTAAACTATCATAGTACTATTTTTGAAGGTTCATCAAATTCTAGTGTCTTCATATTGCCATTTCTCTAGCACTTCCAAGTATTTTAAAATGGCCAAATGTATATATTTATTTTATTTTATTCATATATATTTCAAATTCTTTTTTGAGCAATAAAGATACAGATAAAACCAGAATAAATGTAATACCTGACTCTGGTGAGCATTATAATTTTCTAGAAGTTTTAAAAAATATCAATAGGCTTAAGCATTTTAAGTGCTTCCTTCACCTATTGAACTGGTATTGAATTCAGGAGGAGAAATGTAAATAGCAGGGAAGACCCCTGGTATTCATTTTAATAATTCTAGTTTATACTATCTTGTTTAAATAGTTAGAGTCTTGGAGAAAAATGGTGACTCTTCTTGTGAGTCTGAAACCCACACAGAGAAACTTCACTGAATCAAACAACTCTAAAATACAGAAGGAAAGAAAGCTGATATCAAATACCAGCCTTAAGAACATGAGGTTCATATGGAGGGGAGACCCAGCACCCAAGTGTACAGGACTCCCATAAAGATGACTCAGGATTTATTTTGGGCATACTGGCTGGCCTGCCTTTTGATGATCAGTGTTAAAATGGTGGTGAAGCAGCAGTGTTAAACCAGGGCTTACAAGGAAATGAGCATACAAGGAAGTGGGGGGGCAAGGAAGTCGGGGATAGGCATAGGTGTGTCCGTGGGCGTTATCAGAAGCAGCATCTTGAGAGAAATTTGGACTTGTGGCTGGTATCTGAAGCATCTTGAGAGAAACCAGGGCCTGTGTTTTTACTTCTGTTGAGGCATAATTGCAGGACATTGCAGCAACCCTTTCTCAGATTGCAGAAATGCAGTCCAGGGTGACTATTTCTCAGAACTCTGCTTCAGTTTGCTTTCTGGAATCCCTGACTTAGGTGGGCTAGGACCTTACATTCCACTCCTTTTGTGTCATAGATATAGGAGGCGACATTTTTATTTCTGGCTGCTACATGCTGATGGGGGACATTGAAGAGGGTGTTAATGGCACAGGAGGGTGAGATGCTTTACACCTGGGTGTCACTGTTATCAGCCAGGATGTGGTCTTATTTGTCTGAAGGAAGAGGAAGCAAAAATTGATTAAATCTGGTAAGGGAGAGGTGTTGGATGTGGTCTTGCAAGCATAAGTTAAGGCAGCAAGCTATTACCAGGATGAGGTCCAAGGTTACTTTGAGGTCCAATTAGAGGATACAACCATGGGAGTTATGCTGTCCAGGATTTCACACCCTGGAGTCTAGAGTAAGACACAGATTTGGCATTCTCAGCCTTTGACACAGACCAAGCTACTAAGAGACATTTTGGTTTCTAGCCAAGAAACTGGCTACTTTTTTTTTTCCTTCTTACTTATATCTGAAATTTCATACCTGAAGTGAAATTTCTTGGCCTTAAAAGAAATATACTGATAATTTATCTTTGCTTTTATTTTCCTTTTGGGTGTTTATGTCCACACAGCCCAGATTAACCAAGTTTTTTTTTTATTTTTATTTTGTCTCCCTGTAGTTCGTGCTCTGTCCTCCGGGGTCAACTCCGAGTTTGGTTTGTTTTGCGTTTGTTTGCGGGTTCGGGGGGTTCTTTTGGCTTGTGTCTCTTATCAGTTCCATCTCTGGTGCGTACACCCTTCACGGTCTTGCTTTGCCAGAGCTTCCCTTTTGAGCACAAGACTCGACTTTCCTCTGTGTGTTGACCTTTCCTATTTATGACTGGACACTGGTCGATGTCCCTTAGTGTATCTCCAAGACCTCCACTGAACAGGAAGACTGGTGACCCACAGTTCCAGGATGTTTCAAGAGAGAGATGACCCCATAGCATAGTCCCTGGACTTAGTTGACCCTAGACCGATCAAGGAAACAAAGTGTCCCTTAATACCCTTGGCCAAGATTGGTGGGATGGACATTAAGTATGGGCCATTAACCATCCAGAACAGCTAAGTTACACCAGTCTGATACTTTTAATTACTGTATAATCTTTACATAAGACTTGAACAAAATCCCAATCAGCCTTGTATAACATCAACTGGAAGAGATATTTAATACCATATGTTAAGCAGGCATAGCTTATGAAAGAGATTTGAACAATTTCAGGTCTTTTTTCAATGTACACTGTTTAGTAAAAAAGAAAAGCAATCTCTTTTCTTTCCCAGACTCCCATATCCTGATATATAGTTTTCCCAAAGGGCAGAAGTTATAACACATACCTATTGACAGGAAATAACTTGATAAGGTTTACCAAAGCTCATCCAAATTGTCTCCTTCTGGACTGCATACTGTTGCTTGAAGGAGGTAAAACCTACCTTCTCTTAAGCCAAATTATCTTGCTATGGGCAAAAGAATTATCACAAGTAACTTACGCACAATACAAAGAAACATGAAGAGCATCTTTCAGTAGCATAGGTAACCCAAAAGTTGTCTGTGTCCATTTAATCCAAATCTGTAGTTGTGAGTCCAGTACAAGCCAGGATTGTATATTTATATATAACTCTGTATATTTATAATCCTGTTTAGGCCATTAGTAAACTACCTTAAGTGTTTTTACTTTGGAAATATTTAGCCATTTTAATATAGTATAGGTATCTTATCGTTTTATTAAACTTTTAAATACCATGTGATACATAGATAAAGCTTGGCCAAAACCTGAACACCCTTAAATAAACCTTGGCTAGATATACATTTTGCTTCTTAAACTGATTGACTGAACTATAACCTTAGAAAAATTGAGCTATCTATATAGTCACATCCTTTACTCATCATAACAAAGCTTCTCAGACCTATATCACTTGCATAGACTCTCTCATATCTTTTCATTTCCTTTCTTAAGACCAAGAGACATATTAACATTTATAAATAGATTGACCCTTAGTTGTGAAGATTTACTAAGTAATTAATATTTATTCCCATGTAATGAGATGGAAAAGTTATGTCAATAGACTATTAATAAAGTATAAACTGTGAGATGTCCTTGCAAGCCTAGGAGCAGGTTTTAAATGTCCAATTCTTTTTGAATGTTTAGAGATGTTTTACACTGGCTTTGCAAATGTACCCACATATAAAACAAAGAATGCAAGCCAAATTATTTTAAACTAAAAAATGGAGTTGTTTGTCCTTTTCCCAAAGCAGTAGATGTATGAAAATGTTAAAAATTCTGTGCCCATATTCATGTTTTTAATTATTTTTTCTCTGAGAATGCCATTTGTGTGATAAATATTACTTTACACCTATGTTTTCCTCCACTCCTCTAGAGCTCCTCCACAGAGTCCACATTGTTCTCTTTATTCCCATTTCTTTAACCAGTCTTAATTTTTGCAGTAGAGATCACAAAGGTAGCCATCTCTGTTTTAGTAAAACGCTGTGGTCAAATATGAAAATCACAAGGTTAATGGGTATATCCAGGCACTAAACTTTTCCTTTAAACCCTAAAATTATTATTAATAACTTATTTAGGGTCTGGAGAGATGGCTCAGTGGTTGAGCACCAACTGCTCTTGCCGAAGACCTGAGTTCGATTCCCAGCACCCACATGGTGGCTAGGAACCATTTTTGGCTCTGGTTCCAGGAGAATCTGTTGCTCTCTTCTGACCTCCACGGCATTGCAAGGCATGGGTGCACTGACCTACATGCAGAGGGTACACTTATACACATAAAAAATAATAAATAAAAAAATTAAAAAACTAACTTATTTAATGTAAAGAAAACTAAAGACCTTGAAAAGGAGAAAAACATATTTATGCATGTTCTAAATTAAAATACTACCAGTGAGAGTAGCCAGAGATTTAGCTAAGGACTGATAACATTGGGTTCCCACAGCAGAGAAATGTACTGTGTCCACTGTGAAAGAATAAAGACCACACTAAATGTGGGTGAAGAAATGTCTCATGATCAAGACAACAATTTTCTATGCCATTTTCATTTATTTGAAATTCATATACTCTGTGTGATGTGGAATTTTTTTTCCAAAACCAAATCCCCACTAAATATCTTTTTTTCCAATTTTTGTGTATTTTCTTCTAATTAGATATCTACTCAAGCATAAAACTTCATTATGATTATGAAAACACAGAAGTCTATTCTCATGCGTGATTAGGGTAAGTGCTTCTCAGAATGGATTATTAGCTCTTGGTTGTATTTCCCTTCTGTTATCCAATTCCTGACAAATAAAGGACATGTTGTGTTGCAATTGCATTAACTTACACATTATAGGAAAAATTGACATTTAATGATGTGAAACTTCATATTAAACACTAGAATAAACACTTTCAGTACTTAAATCTGTTTTCATATGTTTCAGAACAATGTTAAGCTTTTACTCTTCTTGATTTTATGCTGTTTATTTGATTGGTGGTTCTGCTGGTATGTCTTTTATATTTTCTTCCTCATTAACAGTCTTTGCTTCAATATGTTGAGGGGCTGTAATCTATTTAATAACTTGCTATCTAGCAACACACTTTTTCATATCTAATAGTATTCAAAGATCAGATTTCTAAATATATAACTACCTAGAAGTATATTTTTACTCATTTCTTACAATAGTAATTAGTTTCCCTGGACTGACTAAATAGCTAACAATTTCATTACAAGATAAATAGTAATAGATAGAATGGTCTTTTCTTCTTCAATTTAGTAAATATTTTAATGTTCTTCATTCAAATATGCTAAGATGCCATAAAAATGAACCACGAAAATAAATCATGTTGTAAACCAATTCATGTTTTTTTCTCTCTTTGGGGGGTTATATTTCATGTGAAAAGACATTAAATTCTACCAAATGTCTTTTGGCATTTAAGGGAGTAAGTGATATTTCCATTTAGATTTCTTAATAAGGAAAATGTGAATGCATTTCTTAACATAAAATCATATTTGCATTAATGAAATAATCACCCTTGATTATGGACTGTGGTTGCAGGCCAAATAAACCCTTTCCTCCCCAAGTTGGTATTGGTCGGAGTGTTTTGTCACATCAACAGAAAAGCTAACTAAGATGGAGATTTCATTGATACTCTAGCAATTATTACACTTTGTTAACATTCTTAAACTACTTTTCTAACTCTGCACCTTTCTGAATTTCTCTCTAGATCCTTGGATCCCCTTCTATACTATGTGACTTTCTAATTTATCTACACGTTCATTTGAAAGACTCCTGGTAAGCTTTATTGATTTCTGTACTTTGTCCTGATGCTATAGGAAGGGCGTATGAGGGAGTGTTAAAAACTCTTGCAGGGCACATGATGGCGCACGCCTTTAATCCCAGCATTTGGGAGTCAGAGGTAGGGGGATCTCTGTGAGATTGAAACCATCCTGGTCCACACAGTGAGTTCTAGGCCAACTGGGGCTACAGGGAGACCCTGTCTCAAACTAAACAACAACAACCAAGTGTAGGAATGAAACTTTGCCTGGCTCAAGGTGGACCTGTAATACCTGTCCTGGAACTTCTGAGAGTGATCTGATATCTCTATAGGTATTCAAGTTGTCTCTGTAGCTCCTTGAGGTCGGGATATTACAGTGTTTCCTGCCTCACCTATCTCTGCAAAGTCCCAGACCCAGATGGCCCCTTCCCTTAAGATATTGAGCAAAATGTCACACTTCTAGTTTAATGGTTACACAAACAGGAGCTCTGCAGCCCCCCCCCCCCCCCGGTAGGAACCAAGGTGGCTCGCCCTTCCCTTTCTCCTGCCCCCCACTTCCTTGCCCAGAGCACAGTAGCCTTTAATATATAAACACATTGCTGGCATGAATAAAACTGAGTCTATCACCCGGACCATTTCTCTGAGTCCGTTTCTTTTATTTCTCGCTGGATGACTTCTCATGGTCCCCTCCCCCCTCCTTGCCAGAAGCACAGCCTAGGAACTGACTCCTGCCGGCAGGAAGCTTGTAGCCTTATGAAGCTGACAGCCTGGTTCTATGAGGGAAGAACGTTGTGTGGATTTCAGCCACGTGTGATTAAAGGACCAACGGACGATATATTTAACCAACAACCAAGCAAGCAAACAAGTGTATAAAAAACTTTAAAAAAGGATATGTGATGTGCTGTTTATAAGGATCAGAGGCTTTAACACAAATGAAATAATAACATACAAGTAACACTTTTCATTATTTATTTTGAAGAACTTAGATTAGAACATTGATCCAACTGGGAAAAAAAAAACAGAAAGATTTAATTATAATAACCATAAATAATGCAATAAGCGTCAAAGCCAGAGAGCAAATAGTAATGGAAGCCAGAAAGTACAATAAAAAATTTACACATTCCATCTTTATTCAATAACAATGTGATTTAACTTATATGCAAAAATATTTCTATTCTTTGAAAATGAAATTCAAGGAAATGCTTTCTGGGGCAGGGCTGTATCACATGCTGTTAAACTGTGCTTTGCCAGAGGAAATTTCTTAATTTGCACAATATCATGCAAATCAAATGAAAATGGAACAAAGTAGCTGAGATTAGCAAATTTTCATAATGGGGTGATCGAAAAGTCAAGATATGGGGTTGCAGAAATGGCTTATCAATTAAAAGCATGGACTGCTCCCTTGAAGAGGACCTGGGTTCAATTCCCAGCACCCACATGGCTGCTAAGAAGAATCTTTAACTCCAGTTCCAGGAGAATCTGACACCCTCTTCTGACTTCTGCAGCACTGCACGACATGGGTGCACCTACCTACATGCAGACAGTACACTCATACACATTTAAAAAAAAAAAGAAAAAGAAGTCAAGATATGTACAAATCAAATTGCTTTATATAAACTATTTCGCAAGCTTTCTTATGAGGAGACCCTTTACAGGAGCAGCTAGTACTACTGGGAATCTGTTTGAGTAATGCAGCTGCATGTCTTTACCTTTAGGAATGCAAGAGCAAGAGCACTTGCACTTAAAGCAGAGACTGGAGTTCGCACCACCAGAACCCGCGTTAAAAGTGGTGCATAGTTCTGTGCCTGTAACCCTAGCCATGTGGGAGAATGAGTGAAAAGAGACAGAGCAAGCAGGACACTCCACTTCCTCCTGTAGTCTCCACACACTCATAGGCACACATAGGAACACAGAAACCTTTACACAAACACCATCACACATATGAATGAAAACACACGCGGGTACACACACACACACACACACACGCACACACGAGGCACACACACACACAGGCACACACACAAGTATGCACACAAGTACGCATGTAATTTATAAAACAAAGAATGCAAGAGCCATTTTCTCCCAGTCTGTTATGCATAAGGAGAAAAGGCCTAATCATTTTTTTTAATTTTTAATTTTACTTATTTCTGTATGTGTATGAATGTACTGTCTGCATGCAAGTTTGTGCACCCGTGTCGTGTAATGCCGAGGAGGTCAGAAGAGGGTGTCGGACTCCCCTGGAACTGGAGTTCTCCTGGAATTGGAGTTTCAGACGGTTCTCGGCCGCCATGTGGGTGCTGGGGATCGAACCCGGGTCCTCTGTAAGAGCGGTCGGTGCTCTTAACCACTAGGCCATCTCTCCAGCCCCATGGCCTAATCATTTTTTAGCTGAACTCAGCTCTACTCAATCCAGGAAAAAACAGAATAGATTAAATGATAGTGATATTTAAAATATTACAGTATTGCTTAAGTTCTATCTACCCTTTAGCCTATTCCTAGTACAGCAATATATGAATGAATAAAAATATGTAAATGCGATGGTTAATTCTGATTGTCAGCTTGAATGGACTGGGAAAAACCCTGCAGTATGTCCAACCTTTAGACATTATGACAAATACAGACATCTACAAAGTTCATGCTTAAGAACTCCACAATTGAGTTTCAAAAAATAACTACAAGACAATCTCTCAATATTTTTGTGGGGGAGCATTTTGTTTTTATTGTTGTAGTTTTGTTTTTATTGAAGACAGGGTCTCACTATGCACAGCTGGCTTACAAGGAACAAGGATTAAAGTCATGCACAACTACACACATCTCTCATAATGGTTTAAGTTTGTGATCTTATGCTGAGCCACGTGCATTGCTTGTTCCCTCCCATGTGACCTGTGGGCAGCAAGTTAGACAAGTCTGTTAGAGAATTAGTGAGTCATACCTCTGGTCATGTCTATGTGGGCATTTCCAGAGAAAATTAACTGAGTAGGTAGTACGAAGCCTGAATATGAGGGGCATAAAGCCACAGATAGGAGACCAGGATTAGATGCAAATGGAAAAAGCAAAAGCAGAAGAGGACCAGTAGTCTTTGCTTTCAGTTTCTGGTCCACTGAAATGCACAGTCCCATAGTGTTGGGTTTTACTATTAAAGACATAGTATCACTTTCACTGATGGTAAGGAAGTAAAGCCAGATAAAAATCAGTGGCTCCTTTTAGGACTTTGTAGATAATTTCTCATGTGTTGTTAGTGGGGAAAAAAGTCCATATTTAACTTTTTAAAATGTATAATACTTATATATTATATTACTAGATCATATAAAATAATAAATTCAAGCTAAGATATTTAGCTTAATGCCCTTGATGAAATATAGTCTTGGGAAGCAGATCAACAATGCCAGGTTTGGCATTTTCTAGATCCTAGAACAGAATGTTCCTTTCTACAGGATTTTTGCTGAGTGAAATTACACTTTTATATCACTTGGGAAGAAAAATATTGTGTAGATATTTAAAAATAAGATGAATTAACAATAGACTCTTAGCTAGTTACTGAGACCTTAAAATCCTTTCTAGCAAATTATTTATTATTTTTACTTTATGTGTGTAAGTGTTTTCCCCGCGTGTATGTAAGTACACTTGTGTTTTGAATACCCACAAACGTCAGAAGATACTGTCAGATAACCTATAGCAGGAGTTAAGGACAGTTGTTAGTCACCATGTGGTTGCTGGAAACAGAACCTGGGTCCTCTGAAAGAGGTCTTCCCTGAACTGTTGAGCCCTCTCTCTAGCCCCCAAATATTTTAGCTCCAACATGCTTTGGCCTTCTGGGGTGTAAGAATTAAACTCAGGAAATGGGCTGGTCATAGAGATGCATGCCTTTAAGTCTAGCACTTAGGAGATAGAGGCAGGCAGATCTCTGTTAGATTTAGGCCAGTCTTATCTAGACCAGGCCAGCTAGAGCTACAGGGAGACTCTATTAAATAAATAAACAAATAAGCAAAGAAAAAAAAAAACAGCAAGAAAAAACCCCAGACTTCTCTGAAATGCAGAAACATAACTTTAGAAGTCTAAAAAAGTAGCTTTTTCTCTCAAAGGCAAGAGCTACAGGTTATCAAATACTTAAGAAAATTTCTAATGTACCCAGATAGTTTTTCTCTGACTTATGAGCATTTTGAATATCAGTGAAAAATATATGACGATCAGTCCAATGAATATTTAAAATCAAGATCACAACAGGGGAGAAAAGTGTTCCAAATGCTCATAGGTATGAACATTAATAATTTATTCATCCTTGGAAAGAGCATACTGCAGGTAAATCAAGGAAACTTGATAGACATTGACCAGCTTGGGCTTTTCTCTAGTGCAAACAATTCAACATGGTTTATCACACAGTGATGACTCAGGGTGTGGAGATTTAAGCTTCTATATATGTGTGAGTCTTCATTGAAAATCACAAAGCTCGGGTGAAAATTGAATAGATGTAATTAAATGTTCGTTTAGTTTTGTTAAAAATTGAAACAACAGAACTTGAAAATTCTAGCTTCCTTTAACTATGATAAATAGCTCTTCAAATAATAGGGTTTTTTTAATGAAGTTAATTAAAATTAATATTGCCAAACAGTTTTGTTCTTTTTTTCATTATTTAAAATTTCATAGATAAATACTGCGCTCATATGATTTCTAGCCCTTCCTCACCTCCATCAAACCCTACCACATTCCCCTTTTCCCTCTCAATTTCCTATTCTATACTCATTACTATTGCTACACACACACACACACACACACACACTCGCACACATGCTTGTGTATACATGTGTTTGAGAGTGTATACCCTATCAGGTAGCAAGCCTCTGGAGAAAATTGATTCTCCTTCAGCAACAATTGATTGCCTGTAGCTCTTCATCTAAATGCAGCATCCTATTAAGTTTCCCACATCCACACTGCATATCAAGTGACATTGGCATGTCAAGTGGCATTGTCATTATGAAGGTCTTATGTAAGCAAACACATTGTCGGGGTTTTACTGATACAGCTTCCCTATCAGGTCTAGAACACTATCTAAGACCTGGAGTCCTGATCTTCTGGTTCTTAGAGACTTTTTGCCCCCTCTTCCATGATGTTTTCCAAGCATTGTAGATGTATCAGTTGGCTGACTATGCACAACATAAACATATTCTCTGCATTTTGATCATCTGTAGAACTTTGTAATAGTTTCCAGCTATGGCAAAAGGAACCCTCTTTGAGGAGTCCTGAATGCTACACTTTTCTGGGAGTGCAAGGATAAGTATTTAGAATACTCTAAGACATTATATTGGTTTAGGTAATTAGCACTAGTAGTTTCTCCTCTGGGGCTTATGACTTGTCTGCACATGGATACTTGGCTATATTTATAGTATGGGAAATTGATCCCCTTCTATTATTGAGTTTAACATAGCCTAATTAGACATCTGTTGATTATCCCAAACAAGACTCTTGCTATTGCACTGAGACATTTTTCTGGTCTGGTCATTGTTGTGATTGGTGGCCTTATAGCTGGGTGGGATCATTGTTTTCTCTTCTCCCTTGGCAGCTTGCGTAGCACCCTGTGACATTATGAGTACCTCCAGGAAGAGGTTTTCAGGTTAGTTCCAGCTCATTTCTCCAAGTCCTGCTTCTGAATTGGGTGTTGTCTTCAGCAATGAGGCCTGCGAGGAAATCAAGAGCTTTAAGAGTAACCTTTCTTATTTTAGGAATCTCTTAGGCTACCCTAACCAGAAACTGGAAGGGAGGTTTCCCTTGCCTGGCACTGGGAGTTTTGTTAGATAACCATTAGCTAAACACAAACATTTGCATATAAATATGTGTATTTTCAGGTAAGCTTATGAAAGAAAACATTTCTGTATGGTGTTCAGATATACCTAGTATTATTTAGCTCTCATTCTTCCCTTTCCCCTTGGGTCACCAGACCTCTCCCATTCCCAGTCTAAATGGCCTATTTTTTTCCCATTTCTCCCTTAACAGAACTATCCTCCCCTCTGGGGTTCCTTCTCCCCTACACCTCATAGTCCCTTTCTACTTTCCTGGCTTCTGCAATTACTTTGCATCACATATTCACATCTAAAGATTTGGAGCTAGGATCTATGAACAAGAGAGAAGATGCAGCATTTAATTTTCTGAGTCTGGTTTACGTGACTCAGTAGGTATTCCAGTTCTATTAATTTAACTGGAAAATTATTTTTTCTTGCCTTTAATCCCAGTCCTTGGGAGGCAGAGGCAGGTGGATCTCTGCGAGACTGAGGTTACTCTGGTTCACATGGTTAATTGGAACCATGAAGTCCCTGTAAAAAAACAGTCAATCCTCCCCCCCAAAACCCCAAAACAAACAAACAAAAAACACAAAACAAAAACAAAGCAACAAAAACTCCATTGGATTTTCATTAACCATTAATCAGCAGAGGGTCATTCAGGTTGTTTTCATTTACTAGCTCTTGTAAAAAATTGCAGTAAACATGGTTGAGCAAGTATCCGTACATTACACCTGTTCTTTGAGGTTTCTCCACACTGATTTCCATCGTAGCTCCACCAGTCTGAATCCTACCAGAAGAAAATGAGGCTTTAACTTTCCCCATATCCTCACCTACATTTGACATCAGTTGTCTTCATCTTGGACAAGCTGGCTAGGTAAGATGAAACCCTATAGAAGTGTTACTTTTTTTTTTTTTTTTTTTTTTTTTTTTTTATTATTTTTTTTATTTTAAAAAAAATTATTTTTTTTAAATTTGTTCTTACTTTATGTCTGTGTTTTCCTGCATATTTGTGAGTGCACCAAATGCTGCAAAGGACAGAAGAGTGTGCCAGATACCATGGAACAGGATTTACAGTAGGTTGTTTAGCCACCTAATGAATGCTGGGAACTGAATCCGTTTCTCCTGCTCTTAAGCACAAAAAGCACAGATTTTTTTTTAAAGTGACTTGTGATTTTTCTCTTACAGATTTCCATACCCTCTCTCTGTTCTATGTATTTAGTGTTTTACTATGATATACTATGGGAAGTTTCTTTTCTAGAGTCTTTCTTTAATTTGGGCATTTTCTTCTATAAACCCCACTGAAGATCTATTGTGATCTGTTGATCTGGTAGTCTCAGTCTTCTGTGTCCATAATTCATAGATTTGGTCTTTCCCTTGTGTTCTAGAGTTCCCGCATATTATTTTCCTGTGTTTTTAAATTTTTTGCATAGTCTTTTATTGAGAGGTCCAATTTTTCTTACTTATATTCAAGTCTTGATATAAATTTTTTCTACTTGATCCACTTTACTGGCAAGGTTTTCTCCTTTATTTTAATTAATTTATGGAGTTTTTAGTTTCATATTTTTTTTGGCTTGAATTTTCTTCAGTATTTCTATTTCTTTCCTTCATTCACTGTTCAAATCCTAAGTCATCTTTTTCATTTCATTCTACTTTACTCAGGAATATTTTTCTTACTGTCTTTGAGTTCATTGAAGTCTTTGTTCATGCCTCATTGAAACTATTTGAATTGTTCAATCGTATTTATGTTGTTCTTTTAAATTCTGTGTCCTGGGGCTCCTTTGAGTAGTTATCATTGTAGAACATTTCTACAGGACTAGTATATTTGTAGTGGGCCATACTGTCTTGACCCTCCTTATTCTTTGTTTTTATAATGTGCTCTGGGTATGTGGACATCTTCCGTTGGTTGTATCTCTGAAATGAATATAAATGTTTTCTACACTTCCTTTCTTGATTAGATGTTTTATTCTGTTAACATTGTTGTACTAACTTGTTTGATTACAGATAAAGATATGGTTCATCAATCCCTCAGATTTAAAATGTTGATTTTTAAAAATTATTCATTTTATGCATATGACTATATTGCCTTATTGTAACTGCACCCATATTGTACAATGCCCAAGGAGGTCAGAAGAGAGCATTGGATCCCCTAAAATTGGAGTTAAAGACAGTTGTTAGATGCCATGTGGGTACTAGGGATCTAATCCAGTCCTGTGCAAGAGAATTCAGTTCTCATAACTGCTAAGCTATCTCTCCAGCTCAAGGGTTGATTTTTTATTAAAGGGTCAGAAGTGGTTTAAGGCAGGTCCATTATGCAAGCTGGACAATCACACCTAGGCCTGAGCACAGCCATGGTATCTAGGTAGGCAGGGTTCTGGCTAACATACCAAGCTAGTCTAGAAGGCCACATTTTATTCTTGACTTAATTTATTTTTTCCCTTCATATTAGTCTTTGGATTCAGTATCATTGTTGCATTGTTACTTGTTGTTATGGAAAACTTACTGAAAACTCTATTATGTTTTTATTAGTTTTAAAATACATGAACATGTATATCATATATACATATATCCTAAAAGAGTCAGGTTGGAAAGCACCAAAATAACTATTAAATAACATAGGATGACATCTGGGAAGGTTAGCTAAATTAAATTGCTACTATTGGTGAAATAAAATTATAAATCCATATTATACTAAAAACTCTTGACTTCCACACTATGTTTGGTTTGTACAGAAAAACAGATGGTGAATTCAGAGTGATTGCCAATGACAAAATTAAGGTCAATCACCTAGTGAATGAAGATGAATTGTGGTTTATCTCATCTGTTATTGCTCTCATTCTTCTGTTTCAGTCAAATGACTGTGAGGCCTGGAGTGCCCTTGGCCAGGTCACTGGTACCACAGAACTGTTCATCTAAAAATATTACCTTTAACTTTTTCTTTTTGTCATTCTTAGTTGTATTGTTTCAATAACATCCCTATAATCTACAATTCCACCAATCTTTTAAGTGAAAGAAAAATAAAAAGAAAGAAAGGCATGATATAAAGATAAAAGGAAAGAAGGATGGAAGGAAGGAAGGAAGGAAGGAAGGAGAAAGGAAGAAAAGAAAAGTCCCCCTCTCTTGTATCCCCTGTCCCCATAGTGTGAAATCACCCTAAAGTTTTCCACATTTTTCCCAGTCTCAGTGGGTTTCAATCTTCTTAACTATTTCAAAGGATGGAATCCTGATTTAACATATATGTTTTTGATATTTGATATTTTTGTGCCCATGTGATTTTTAGCATCTTTTTAAAATGTCATGATGAATCATTTGTCAACTTATTAGGTTTGGCTACTGATCTTGTGAATAGAAGTGATATTCTCTTATGGAAACATGTTTTAGTAGCTGTCACTGTTGGTAATATTTCCTGTACCTACAGGATCATCACATAACTCCCTGTGCCTTTGCTTCTCTCTCTGTCAGCAACTCGGCTTTCTAAACATTACTGTACCTTGGGTAAATAAATGTGTCCATATTTATCCACGATCAAAGGCAGCTGCAAGATTTTTCTCATTGCTTCAAATCAGCTAAGTTTCTATTTCTTCACTATTGTCTATCAGCCTTACCTGAAAACAAAAATCTATGGAAAAAGATTTTGATGACTAGAAAAGAGAGATAATTTGATAGTGATGATGACTTATGATGCCTACCACAGTCTCTTTTATTATCTTCTCTCTAATATATTTTGCTCCTTCTTCCAGCATATGCAAAGTTTTAATTATTATATTTGGGTTTGAAATTAAGTGTCGTAGTTTTACTGTAACAGACGTCCCCTTAACAACATACAAAGTTATTTACAAAAGTGTTGATGTCATTATTTTAATTAATTTCAATCCTGGATTACCTTGTTCTTATATTATTTTTCAGAAATATTTTGACTCTATTTGAACATTTAGCAACAAGAAGTTTTAAAAAAGTAGTTCATATTCTAAAATAATTTGTAAGATAAATGTAGTAAACCACTGCGTTATTTTTTCAACGTGCTTAATCTTGTTCTTTATTCATGGTACATATTATTATTCAAAAATCTTTCTAAAACTCCATTTGGGGGCATTTATAACTAAAAATGTTCATGTTTCTATGGAAGTTTCTAGTGTTTATAATTTTTATCTTCTTTTGATGATGCATAGGAATCTTCTTGATTAATAATTTTAATTTTCAGAACTGTAAGAACTTCCAACAGATTTTTAGATAAGTCCTTGATAGCTTTTCCAAGTAAACCCAACAACAATTCTTCTAGATCTTCTTTCTAATAGCTGATTATTTTGTCATTTGCTTTTTACTGACATGCAACAACTGCACACAGCTGTGAGGGCTGGATTCTATTTCTATGCGAACATGCAGCTTCACCTTATTCCCTTTCATTCCTGTTCCTGTCAACCTCTATTTATAATGATTTTAAGGCCAGTCAGACTGCTTAGCTGTCACATGAAAGAGCCCTTGTCTTACAGTGTCTCATTCACTTACCTCACATAATTCCTTTTAATTCCATCCATGCATTTTCTTCCCTAGTAAATCACTATCTGTTGGCTTTTTAATTTAAAGAAAATATCAAAATGTTCTAACTTGATATTATATCCATAGGTTTTCAATAAAGACTATCAATGAGCTCAGGTTTCCTACTCTGTTAGATTTTATTTTAATCATTTAAAAAGTTTAAACTTTCCTTAGCAAATTTATTTTTCCCTATAATCCAGATATAAATGTTTCCATTTTGACACAAACTTTGAATAAAAATTTCAAGCAAGGAAAGAAATACCTAGCTGGGCCTAGTGGCAGGTGCCTTTAATCTCAGCATTTAGGAGTCAGAGGCAGATGGATCTCTCTGAGTTTGAGGCAAATTTAATCTACAAGGAAGTTCTAGGCTACATCATGAGACACTGTCTCAAACAAAACCCAAATAAATAATAAAAAAAGAAAACATATTCCTTTTTATTTTTTTGGTCTTTTCGAGACAGGG
>VZQC01004806.1:444399-476498 GCA_009823505.1 Rhizomys pruinosus
CCTTGGGTTTCCTCCAAGGGGATCCCATTGTAGCTATCTCCTCCAGGTTTGGTAGGGCCTGGTGTGGGAATATCCTGTGCCTTTCCCATGTTGTCCCTTTGTCGTGTCCCTGGCATGTGGGTTTCCCTTTTGTGGTTCAAGTCACAAATGACTTTTCACTATATTAGCAGATGGTTTTGCTTGCCTCCTTCTGATGCTTTTTTCCCCTTTCCTCCTCCTTTTTTTATTTTTTTATTTTTATGGTGTATTGACTTGCCTAGGTTTCAGGTTTTCAATTTTGTGTATATATTGGATGTTGGAAGCCTAAGTCAGTCTTCTCTTTCTGTTCTGAAGGTTCTCCAAAAGGAAGACCACTTGGATTCTCAGCAATTCCCTTGGTGCAGGGAGGGGGTTGCGCACCGACCTAGCCCGCGCCCTGGTACCTCTGGGACGGGGACCCCAGAAAGAGGGTTCAGAGCGAGACCCTCTCCCAGCTGCCCCTGTGCGAGACCACCTCACCTGTAGCTATGTACCTGCCCTGCTTGCGCGCGAGTTATGGCATCTTGCCTGCAACTCAGGAGCCCGCCCACAAGTCTGCTAGCTGGGACCAGAGCAGAAGTAGACACGACCTTCTGTTCACTCTGCAGAGGAAGAGCGTGGTCCCTCTGGGATGGGGACCCCGGAAAGAGGGTTCAGAGCGAGACCCTCTCCCAGCTGCCCCTGTGCCAGACCACCCCACCTGTAGCTGTGTACCTGCCCTGCTTGCGCGTGAGTTATGGCATCTTGCCTGCAACTCAGGAGCCCACCCACAAGTCCGCTAGCCAGGACCAGAGCAGAAGTAGACACGACACTCTGTTCACTCTGCAGAGGAAGAGCGTGGTCCCTCCTGGACGGGGACCCCGGAAAGAGGGCTCAGAGTGAGACCCTCTCCCAGCTGCCCCTGTGCCAGACCACCCCACCTGTAGCTGTGTGCCTGCCCTGCTTGCGTTCGAGTTATGGCATCTTGCCTGCAACTCAGGAGCCCGCCCACAAGTCCGCTAGCCAGGACCAGAGCAGAAGTAAACACGACCCTCTGTTCACTCTGCAGAGGAAGAGCGTGGTCCCTCTGGGACGGAGACCCTCTCCCAGCTGTCCCTGTTCCAGACCACCCCACCTGTAGCTGTGTACTTGCCCTGCTTGCGTTCGAGTTATGGCGTCTTGCCTGCAACTCAGGAGCCCACCCACAAGTCCGCTAGCCGGGACCAGAGCAGAAGTAAACACGACCCTCTGTTCACTCTGCAGAGGAAGAGTGTGGCCCCTCTGGGATGGGGACCCCAGAAAGAGAGTGCAGAGCGAGACCCTCTCCTAGCTGCCCCTGTGCCAGACCACCCCACTTGTAGCTGTGTACCTGCCCTGCTTGCACGTGAGTTATGGCGTCTTGCCTGCCCCTAATTGTTTTTAAATTTACTAATGCAAACACCTAGTATTGGAATTGGAATACTATGCAGAGTTCAGTAAAGAATTTTAGGACTCCATAACAAAACAACTCAGAGATTGTGTTAAAGAATTTACAATAAGGTTTGAATTATTAAAGTGTTTTAAGGAATAACTTAATATCATAATTTTTCCAAAATTTAATATGTAACTGCCAATTTACCAAATATTTTAACTTTTTCCTAAGTGTCATATGGGAAAATCAGTATTCAAGATTACTTAATAAATTATGATATAGCTCTAACATTAAATGTTAGTGAATTTAATTTTTTTAAATCCTTATAAATGTCATATATGTTATTTTTAAATATAATGTAGGTAAACACACCATTTGAAATTTGTTCACACAGATAGACTTGTATGATAACAAAAGTACCTATCACATACATGCCCATGTTATTTTGTGTTCTGTAACATATTTACCTTTACCTGTGGGTTTCTTTGCTTTATTCCTTTGCTTTCCATGTCACTAATCAAAGCTTTTTACTATTATTAAAACTTTAGCAGGAATTTAGAAACAAGTCATGATACTTCTTTGTTTTATTGCTTATTCTACTTATAGTCACTTTAGGTAATGTTTCTATCATTCAGTAACTAATCTGTCTTCCAATGTACAAAAATCATATTTCATTGTCAGTTACCATTCATTACATGTTTTCTCAAATTTCCAACAATAGTAACAAAAAATAAATAGATTTGTTACACCTCAGTTTTACCACATTCAATTATAGATACATTTATTTGTTTATTTTCTTTCAGGTATATTTCTGCATACCAAAATCATTAGAAGTTCTTCCAGTGAAGTACTGTATGCAGGAGGATCACTTGCTACATCTATTTCTGGTCTCTTTAGTTTTGCTTCAACTTCAGCCTGTTCTCTTTCTCAGATATAGATTTCAGTCCTATTTGAACTCTTTGTATTCATCATTGCTACTGAAGCCCATTATTGACTTTATCAAGTAATACTGTGCTTACTCCAGACAAAAAGCATCATTGAACATTCCATTCAAGCTTCAGTCTTTGTAATTACTCTTTTTTGTGTGAAAGGCAGGGTGCCAGGCAAAAGGAATGAATACATTCTGGCCTGCAACCTCAGCCAGGGAAGGGCTGTCTTTGAGAGATTCCCTTTGCTCTTTGCCCACCAGCAGAAGGACTGTGAAGAGACATGATGCCCATATATAATAGATGTAATTTCCTTAGAGTTTACACCTGATCTTTCTTGTCCTACCATCATTTAAGGCACCTGGTCTGTCTCATCTTTCATGATTCCACTCATCCAGTATTTGATGATACAGATCAGAAATGGCAGAGACTTTTCACTTTCCAGCCAGGAAATGAAAGAGCCACTCTGGTTGCCATAACACTGCCTGATGTCTGTGTTTTTTCAAGGTATGCAGCATGACCCAGTGCCAACTGTTTCTATATCTAAGACAGTCCATCCTTCCCTCTCTGATCAGCTTCCAAGGAGTGATGGTGAATGAATTACCCACATGTAAGATACAGCTCTGTCCCTCTGTAAGTGTAAAGAGAACCCTGTTCCTCAGTCAGGTAGAGAAGACCTTGGCTCATTGTCACCTTAAACCAAGATTAACTCTAATACTATCAGGGAACATAATATTAGGCCAAATTTTGGAAGTTAATCTACAGTTTAGGGCAAAGTATATTCAAAAGTAAAATAAAAAAGAACTTAAAATCTTAATGTTTAGTACTTTTAATTTACAGTTTTTATTTCTTAAATACAGTAATTCTTTACTTGGTTATAAGAATATGTTCTATAAAATACATTGATAGGTGATTTCAATGCTGTGGGAACTGAGCCTTCAGAACTGCTAGCTAAGTAAAAATTTCTATATGTTACCCAGCTTCAGATATTAATTACAGTATTTGAAACATACTAATTCATATGCTTCCTGGGATAATATTTTTTGTTGGGGTATTAGGATCAAAGTACTAGTCTACAATGGGGCCACATTTCCAGCCCCTTTAGTGTAACTTCCAGAAAACAAGACAAATGAATAACAATGCTGGCAGCAAGATCAAAGTGGAATATTAAATATTGGTAATTACAAGAGAAGCAGTATGTAATTTACACATATGCAAACATTCACCCAGGAGAATGTTGCCAAAGTGTTTGTAGACAGACAAAACAGGAAGAGGCAATTAAGGTTGTTGACACTGACAGCAAATGAAAAGGAGAGTTAAATATTCTGTTTACCAAACAAATAACAAAGAAAATGCTACAAAGATTTCCAAGAGAGTGCTTGCAAAATCTTGCTAAATATTTGTTGAAGACTTTCAGAGGCCTCCTTCTTTAAAGGATGAGTTTTGGATTTCCAAAAATGAATATGAAAATAGATAGGAAGATTGAAGAAACAACATCTTATTGTTAAAAGAAGAAATTTTGACAACTTTATAAATAAACAATGACACTATTTGGGGTTATGATATATGTTTTGAAAATACTGTTAGTAACATAAATAAACAGAAGTATGCTGTATGGTGGAGAGCAGCAAAAGATGGGCAAATGCCCACATTTGTTCCTTTTAGTCCTGTGTGTATTTGTCTTTCTATATCTTAAAATGCTGACCCTCAGCTTTCCCCTGCTTTTTACAGGTATTTCTACACTTTAATTTGTTTTATTTACTTCCTGCATAATATTTATCCTTGTGGATTACTGTTTTATTCAAATTTCTCAACTCAGGTTTTCATGTTTTAGAAATAAAGGAACAACAATAAATTTGCAGAAGATGCACACTAAAGCAATAAAGTCGGATTTTTACAAATATATTTATTTATTTATTTTCACTTTATGGGTATGTGTGCTTTCCATGCATGCATGTGAATGCACTGTGTGCATTAGCCACCATGTAGGAGGTAACCTGATCATCTAGATAGCTCATGACCACTGAGTCATCTCTCCAGCCCAGTAAGGCAGGTTTTTAATAGATGTCGGGCATTATTTGTGCAATAATAGCAAGAGAGTTAACATATACATGGAAAATTTACAAAACAAAGGAGAAGACTAAGATGAATACATAATTTGAAAAAAAAATACTACATGTTCCCAAATTTGAAGAATTTTAAAACTCTAGTTAATAAGAAGTTGAGCAAAACTTAGCAAGAAAATCAACATCAATAGGCAGTACTTATTGTGAAACAGGAAAAAAATATTATAACCAAATTGGACCAATAAACAACCAGGAGTCACAATTCTACTATCTGACAAAATAGACTTCCAATTAAAAATAATAAGCAAGGATAAAAAAGTCCCGCTGGAGAGATAGTCTAGCGGTTGAGAGCACAGACTGCTCTTGCAGAGGACCCGGGTTCGATCCCCAGCACCCACATGGCGGCTGAGAACTGTCTGTAACTCCAATTCCAGGAGAACTCCAGTTCCAGGGGAATCCGGGGCCCTCTTCTGACCTCCACGGCATTGCACGACATGGGTGCACAGACCTACATGCAGACAATACATTCATACACACACAAAAATAAATAAAATTTTTTTTAAAAAATCCCTTGATTCTGATCAAGGAACAATTGAACAAGTAGGGATTCTAATCATGAACAGGTATGCAGAAAACTCCAGTACTTCCTACAGACAGGTCAACTGGACAATAGATAAACATCTCAGTTAATGATATCATACATCAAAAATTCCTGAAAGACATTTATATTCTGTTAGGTCTGGCTCTCCCAGGATTCCAAGGAACACACAGATGTCCCCTTCCTCCAGAAGCTGTCAGTCAGTGACTTCACTTCCTCTTTACCTGAGGTCCCACCCAACATGGTTAAAGGGCCTGCCCTGGACGCCATCTCTGCTGTTAGCTGTCATGTGTTAACAGGCTTGCCAGCCCTGACTATTCCTGAAATAAATATGTCCTGGAGTGAACTTAAGTCTGGTGTATCTGTCTTTTATCTGGGGTTCACACCTGCATAAATATAATCACATATGCACTTTTAATTTCTAACATATTCCACCCAAGCACCAAAGAATACACATTCTTTTCAGTGTCCCACAAAATTTTCTCTATAATAGACTACATACCAGGGAACAGAGCAAATCACAACCAATACAAAAATTAATAAGCCCACGCATTCTATAAGAATACAAGTCAATCTGAGGCATTTCTTCCCTTCAATGCCCAGAGGAGTCAATCCTTCTGCTGGCACTTTCTGGTACATCCTACTCACTGCAAAGCTGCATTTTCTTTCTCAGCCGTTAAGTTGGTGATACTCTGGACTGTTGGAACATACAAATCCTTTCCCATAGTTAGTTTTAAGATTTGGGTTGCAAGTTTTTTTGACAAAAAGTTTTCATATCTATCTATATCCCCCTTTTTTATTTAAGGTTTTTATTTTTGACCCATGAGTTTCAAAAAGGCAGTTGTTTTATACATACATATAGGGTGGAATCAAGGCACAGATTTCATCAAGTTCACCCATGCTGTTTTGGGTTACTGTATGTGATTAAACTTGGGAAACAAAGTTTATTTTTGAGTTAAATCATCCTATAGGTGAGATTGCTACCAGGTGATACTATATGAACAGCAAAATTATAGAGAACATTTGTTTATACCAATCCCAAAGTAATTGTTTATACAGATCTTATGTTAAAGCTAATGTGGACAAGAGCAATTTATATCACCAATTAACTCAGATGCATTACCGTTTTTTATCAGCCTTCAAACCAATGTTGTCCAATGTGCACATATTTACTTTTACTGAGTCCTAAAACACATCTATATCCTGTAGACAGAGTCTGGGAAAAACTGGATAGTTTATGCCTGGGACAAGCTGGCAGCCATGAAAGAAAACAGCCGAACTGACTAGAGACCAAGACATCAGCTCAGAGAAAGTAGAGTGTTTTGCTTCTCATCCACCTGTGCCCCTTTCTAAGCCTAGGGACAATCTGCGGAAGAGGGGCGTGGTAGAATGAAGGCTGTGATTGGAGTGAATGTGAAACTACAACAATATAGACTGGACACTCATTTGATCAACTTGATTGAACATACAAGCCCCCCTGCTGGATGGTGGGACCATGAGCTGTGTGAGTTTGGGACAACTGCATGCAAATTGGTTTACCTGAAGGATGCTTGTACTCACAAATTATCACTTATTGTTTAAAAAAAAATGAAACAACCAAACAAAATAAAAAAGCAGAAAGATGCAGAAAACTTTTATGGCAGAATGCACGATCTGGGATGGGTGGGGCTGGCGTTGGGGGGAAAGGGAAGGGGATATATGCCTGAACTGGAATGGACAATGATGTATGAAATACACAAAGCATCAATAAAAAAAAATGTTGAAAAAAAGATACAATAGTCAATAAAGCTTTAACAGCAACAAAAGAAGCTCTAGTAACGGCAATGATTCATGGAGATTTAAACAAACAACTCCTGACTATGAATGGTTCAAAGAATCAATAAAGAAAGAAATAAAAATCATCCTGGAACTAAGTGAAATTGGGGAAAAAAAAATGTACAACAAAACCAAACCTCCAGCACACATTAAAATCAGTCCTAACAGGGAAGTTTTTAGTTCTAATTGTCTACATTAAAAATGAAAAATAGCTTAAAATAAGCGACTTACTGGTCCAAGTCTAGAATCAAGAAAGGCAAGAACAACAAAACCAAAAAGCCAGACTGGAAGAAAGAAATAACAAAATCAAGAGGAGGAAATCAAATAAATAGTACAAAGTAACACAATTAAAACTACAATGGATCTACAGAGTATGTCTCTAGAGAAAGATAAACAAAATAGAGAGGATCTCCGCTCAGATAACCAAAGAGAAAGAACGAAACAATCTAAATCAACAAAATCAATGAAAGGAGAAACAAGGAACAAACAAACAAACGATTCAGAGCTTTATTTTTTTTATGTAACTATTTGATTCGAGCTTATAAGGGAATCTTAAAGCCTATGACATTTCTTAATGAATTCTAAAAAAAAAATAAGGATGAATTTCTTTTAAAAAAAATTTTTTTTTTTATTATTATTTATTTCTGTATGGTGTATGATGTACTGTCTGCATGACAGTCTGTCGTGCCCGGTCGTGCACCACAATGCCACGGAGGTCAGAAGAGGGTCTGGATCCCCTGGGAATGGACTGGAGTTCTCCTGGGAATCTGGAGTTCGCCGGCCTCTCGGCTGCCCATGTGGGGTGATGGGGATCGAACCCAGGTCCTCTGCAAAGAAGCGGGTACGCGCTCCTAACCACTAGGCCATCTCTCCAGCCCCTCCGTGGATGAATTTCTAAATTGATGGATACCATGAAAGTTAAATCTGAAGAGAACAAACAGCTCTAAGCAGGACAGATCCATAACTAGAAAGAAATTGTGACGTAATATAAGATCCCAATACAAAAAAAAAAAAAAAAAACCAGGCCCAAATGGATTCACAGCAGAATTTTAACAGGCCTTCAAAGAAGATCTATAGCCAATACTACTTACATTATTCAAGAGGATAGAAATAGAGGGAGAACTTCAAATCTCCTTCTGTGGAGCCAGTATTACTCCACTACCAAAACCAGGTAAAGACAAAGCAAAGAAGAAAACCCATATGCCTAATGAACATAGATGCAAATTTCTCAATAAACTATTCAAACAACATACAGACACACATCACAAAGATCATGCACGATGATCAAATAGGATTTTTTTTCCGAGAGATGGAGGGGTGGTTAAATATACATAAGTAAATAAATGTAATATATCATACAATAGGCTTAAAGACAAAAGGCACATGACTGTCTCATTAGATGCAAAAAAGAGCTTTGAAACAATCCAACATATATTCATGTGAAAAAATTCCTAGAAGGAATTAAAGCTGTTTGCAACAAAACCACAGCCAATATCATTCTAAATGGAGGAAACATGGAAGCATTCCCATTATAATCAGAAGCCATACAAGACTCTCCACTCTCTCTACTCTTTTTCATTATAATGTTTGAATCTCTTCCTAGAGCCATAAAACAAGAGAATAAGATTAAAGAGGACTAATTGAAAAAGAAGATATAAAATTATCCCCACTGGCAGATGACATGATATTATATACACATAGGAGATCCACAAAAATCTCATCACAAAACTGTGAGAAATTATCAACACTTTCAGTAAAGTGGTGGGTTATTGTTAGGTCCTCTGCTTCTTGCAGGAACACATCCAGGAGGTCTCCAGAGTGGTCTTTACATCCCTACATCCCTGTGCCCACAGCCCTGCCTACTCCAGACTCTCCCTCCCTTCAACGTCCCAGCTCAGCAGGAAGAAGCCAGGGCAGAATTGTGGCCCCCTATACCCTAAGGGTCTGGGATGTTAGGACTGGCTCGGGGCAAAAAGCTAAGATGGCATAGACTAGAAAGACCCTCCTTTCTTTTCCAGTCAGGCCAGATTCCTATGAGACTTCTGGACCTGAGACCCACCTCCATGTATGAGCCCCTGGCCTGTTTTAATTGGCTGGATTCCAATAAGTTACCATCTCCCTTCCCCCCTATAAAAGGTTCTCCACGCCTCTAAGAAGCGCACTTTCCAAGACCCTCAGGGGGATGACTGGCGGCCATGGGTTCGCCTGAGAGAGGGAGACTACATTTCCTGGAATAGATGCCTACCTTTATTTTCGGACAGATTCGGCCTTTTCTTGGCATCAGTTATACTTCTCAGTTATAAAATCAATTTACAAAAATCAGTATCTTTTATTTATAACGATAACAAGCAATCAGAGAAAGAGTTCATGGAAACCCTCTCATTCACAATAGCCTCCGAAAACTCTTGGGATAAACCTAACCAAATATATCAAAGATCTCTACAAAGAAAAAATTTAAATCTTTGAAGAAAGATACTGATTAGGACACAAGGATATGGAAGGATAGAAATAGTATAGTGAAAAGCACCATCCTACCAAAAGCCATTTACAGATTCAAAGAAATTCTGAGCACAATGAACAGTATTGGGGGTGGTTAATACTGCAAACCTCAGTCTATATCACAGAGCTATTATCATGAATGTTATTGCCACAAAAACAGATACATAAATCAATGGAATAAAATAAAAGACCCAAACATGAGTGCACATAGTAACAGCCACTTGATATTTGGCAAAGATGCCAAGAACATACACTGGAGAAAAGACAGTATTGTCAACAAATGGGGCTGGAAAAATTGGATCTCCACCTACAAAGAATGAAGTTAGACCAATACCTATCATCACATACAAAAGTCAACTCCACATAAGACCAAAGACCTCAATGCCAAGCCAGAAATAATGAAACTGTTAGAAAACCTTGGCCGTATCCAACAAGACATAGTTGCAGAAAAGGAATTTCTAAATTGGACATCAGTTGCTCAAAAATTAGGGTCAGCCGCAGAGAACTGAGACTTCATTAAACTAAAGAGCTTCTTCAGAGCAAAGAAAACAACCAATTTAACAAAGAGAAAACACAAAGTGAGAGAAAACCTTTGCCAATTATACAACTGACAGGATTAATTTCTGGAATTAACAAAGACTTCCTAAACAAAGAAGCAAGAAAATAGTAAGCCTACCTAAAAATGATCTATGGATCTGAACAGAGTTCTCAAAAGAAGAAGCAACAAGGCCTAAGAACCACTTTAAACAGTATTCAGCATCCTGAGTAATTAGTGACATGCAAATAAAAACTACTTTAAGATTATGTCTAACAGCAGTCAGAATGGCTAAGATAAAGAGAACAAATGACACCAAATGCTCACAAGGATGAAGAAAATGGGAATCCTGATCCACTCTTGGTGGGACTGCAAACTGGTTTACCCGCTGTGAAAATCAATATGGAGAAATCTTAAAAAACTAAAAGTAAATTTCCCATATGATATGATTATACCCTTTTTGCAATACACCGAAGAACTCATCCAACTACAGACAACTTGCACATACAATACCTATGAAATGCAAACAATATGAATGTTCATCAACTGATGAACAGATAAAGAAAATGTGGTTTATTGACAGATGGTGTTCTACTCATCAGTAAAGAAAAACAAAATCATCAAAATTTCAGGTAAATGAATGGAACTTGATATTCTTTTATTAATATATATATATTTAATCAAATCTAGACCCGTGTCCCCCACCCTATCCCTCCACCTCAGCAGAGCACATACATTCTGCCACACATGCTTTTCATCTCTTTCTCAGTCTTTCTCAATATTCTCCATGTGGAAGTTGACTGTTTTGAGCAGTTCACTGTTTCAGTCAGTTCTTTGATGCATTCCTTTCTGTTGTTGTTCTTGATATTTTTGTTTCCAATATGCATCCCTCCCAACTGCCTGGACAAAGGCTCAAGGTGCCATGTGCAAGAAACATTTACAGCTAGGTAATTGGCACTAGCACCCACAGATGAGGGATACCATTCATTTGTTTTTCTGAGACCATATTACTTCACTCAGCATGATGTCCTCTAGCTCCAGCCATTTTTCTGCAAAACTCATGATGTCATCTTTCTTTACTGCAGCATAGAACTCCATTGTGTAGATGTACCACATTTTCTCTATCCACTCATCAGTTGAGGGGCATTTGGGTTGGTTCCAGCTCCTTGCTATTGTGAAGAGAGCTGAAATAAACATAGCCATGCATGTATCTCTGTGGTGAGGTGAGTCTTGAGGGTACATGCCTAGGAGTGGTATGGCTGGGCCGGGTAGCAAGTTCATTCCAAGTCTTCCAAGGGTTCTCCACACTGCTTTCCATAGTGGCTGCATGAGTTTACATTCCCACCAGCAGTGGATGAGTGTTCCCCTTTCCCCACAACCTCTCCAGCACTTGGTATCATTTATTTTCTTGATCCTAGCCAGTCTTATTGGAGTAAGAATGAGATCTTAAAGATGTGGTTTTGAGTTTGATTATCCTTAATGATTAAGTGATTGTTGAACACTTCTTAATGAAGTTCTAAGCCATCTAATTCCTCACTTGTGAAGTCTTGTTCTGCTCTTGCTCCTCTATTGGGTGGTCAGTTTTTTTCTTTGTCTATCTTTCTTCTTTGTTTTGATGTAGTTTATATTTCTGGAATCTTAATAGTTTGTCAATGTTTCTGAGGTGAAGGTTTCCTCCCTTCGTGGGTTTTCTCTTCACTTCCCTTGATGTTTCGTTTGATGTACAGAATCTTTTGGTTTAAGAGGACCCATTTGGCATTGTCGATCCTTAATTTTGTCGCAGTCTAGCTGTCTGATTTAGGAATCTTTCCTACGCCTTTGTCTTTATTCTGCTGCCACTCTTTTCTTCTATCTGAGTTTATAGAGTATCTTCTATAGGTTTGGGGTTTCATGTTGAGTCTTTGATCCATCGGGATTGACATTTTGTACAGGGCAGAGGTAAGGGTTCAAAACTTCATTCTTCTCATAAGTGTGATTCCAGTTATGCCAACACTACTTGGCTGAGTTGCTGTCTGTTTCCTTATTGTGTTTCTGCCCCCCTTGTCAAATATGAGACGGCTGAAAATTTTATGTGCTCAGATTTGGATATCTTTGGTTTTTTGTTCCTATTGGACATGTCTGTTTTTTGTGACAGTACTCAATGCTGTTCTTATGACTAAAGCCTGTCAGTATAGTTGAAGTGGTGTAATAGAAGATCCCTCCTGTGTAGCTTTTTCATTATGGTCTGTCTTCGGCTATTTTGGGGTCTTTTGTTTTTTCATTAATTAATGACTTTTTTTTTTTTTCCAAGCCGTGAATAACTTCTCTGGGGAATTTGTGATTGGGATTGCATTGAATCTTACAAGAGTTTCAGTTAGAATGGAATTATTTACTAATTAACATTTCCAATCCATGAGATAAGGGATGTTTTTCCAATCTTCTGATGTCTTCTTCAATTTCCTTTCTTTAAGATTTAAAAAATTTTTTTTGTAAGATCTTGGTGTCTTGGTTTGTTTTCTAGGTATTTGTATTGTTTTTATGGCTTATTGTGAAGGGAAGTGTCCTTGAATTCTTGTCCGTTGCTCTGTTGGTATAAGAAAGGCATTTGTGTTTTAGTTAGATTTTGTTATCTGCCACTTTGTCTGAAGCTGTTAATCATTTTCTATGAAGTTTTTCTGGTGATTGTTTTGATGCATCCCTTAAGTAAACATTCATGAGCATCAGCATAATAGGATAGCTTGACTGGCCCTTTTTCAAGTTAGTACTCCTTTAATTTCCCTTGTCTTACCTTATTGCGTCTAGCAAGTGTTTCAATCCCTATATTGAAGAGGAGTGATGACAGGGGGCAGCCTTTCCGAGTTCCTACCTTTAAAGGGAATGTTTCTGTCAGTTCCCCATTTAAGATGATATTGGCTGTGGGTTTCCTGTATATGGCTTTGATTACATTGAGGAATGATCCCTCCAATCCAATTCCTTCTAGGACTTTAAGCATGAAGGGATGCTGGATTTTGTGAAAAGCTTTCTAAGCATCAATTGAGATGATGGTGTGGTTTTTGTCTTTCATTCCATTTATGTGTTTGATGATGTTTATTGATTTTTGTATATTGAACCATCCCTGAATCTCTGGTATGAATCCAACTTGGTCATGATGGATGATCTTCTTGATGTGGGTCAGTATGCAGTTTGCAGAACTTGATAGTCTTATATGAAGTGAATTAACACAGATGCAGAAAATAAGCAATGCATGTTCTTTTTTATTTGTGGATCTAAGGTCCAAATTCTTATATGTGAGTATATACCCTGATATAACCACAAGAGCCAGGAAATGGAAAAAAATACTTTGGGGGTGAAGGTGAAGAAGGATCTCATGAGAGGAAGAGCAGAAGACAGATGTTGTCAAGGGGGAAAATGGGGGAAAGAGAGGAACTTTAAGTGGAGGGGGAGCAGGGAGGTCATAGAGCAGTGAGAGGGGAGATAAATAATGCTTAGATCGAATGTAAAAACAGGGAAACATTTCAAAATCCTACAGAAAAATATAGTACACTCACTATATGTATATGATAAACATATAGCTGAGAACTACATAACACAGTATCTGACAGTAGAAACCTCTCTGAGGTTTAGAGACTCCCTAAGTGACAGACTATTCCCACAGTCTTTGATTGCCTCTCAGAATTTGAAAGTTAAGACTCCGAGGAGTATGGGCCATACTTCAGGCACTGGACCTAGAGCCATCAAGCTGGAGCTAACCTGGAAGCCTCCTTCATAAAGACTAGTTCTCATGGTATGAAGGAAGAAAACCATTCAATGGTCCTATTCAGCTGTAAAGTCTAATAAACAATGTCTGCCCTAGCAAACTATCACTATTGGCGAAATAGTGGCACTTTTATATTGGAGGCGATCAACAACTATCTAACTGGACTTAAAGCTTATTCAATAGGAATGAACTTCTGTATAGTACTGTAAACTTAGACAAATACACATGGTGCTGGAGAGGCCACAGATTCTAGAAAAAAATGCCTCCTTTTCCCACATCCTTAGACCAGCATAATTTTTTATTTAATTTGTTTTCTATTATTTTATGTGTATGAGTGTATTGCTTGCATGTATGTAAGTGAACCTACAGTGTTGTGCAATGCCTATAGAGGTCAGAAGAGGGTGTAAGATGCCCCTGGAAATCAAGTCACAGGCAGGTATTAGCCTCCATGTGGGTGCTGAGATTCAAACCCAGGTCTTCTACAAAAGCAGCAGCGAGTACTCAACCACTGAGCAGTCTCTCCAGCCAGGACCAATGTAATTGGTTCTGGATTCTAAATATGCATCCTCATATTTGCAGCAGATGGAGACTAATATAGAATTCCATTGCTAGTCGAGGACGAAAAACAAGTCTCTGAAAAGTTTAGCCCTAACAAAACATCTTCAATGCTAACACTGCACATAAGATGAGTGCATAACTCATATATTACCAAAGAGGTTTTCTTATGCAGCAGATGATGTTTAGCACAGAAACCCACAACTGGCCAGTGTGCAGTGAACAGGAGGCTGTAGAGTGCTTCTCCCTCAATAGAACACCTGTTTCAAACTTCTGCTTCCCAAGGTCAAGAATCATGGTGGAAGAGAGTGCAGAAAGGCCATAAGAACCAGAAGTGGTGGATGATCACAAGTAAACAGTTTCCCAGACAGCTCGTCAGTTACTCCTATTAACTCACAGCAATGGTGACTGCATGCACAAGTTCCATACAAGCACAAACCAGCATAAACATGGAGAGGTAGGCAAGACATCCAAACGCAACCTAAGGAACTTTGGGCAGCTTAAGGATGCTGGGAGTGGGGAAATGTCTCTTCCAGGGATGAGGTCCTTGGTAAATTGTCCAGACTCCAGTGGATGGACCTATGCTGAGCGACATGAGGAGACAGAAATCAGACTTTATGGACCTTGTTGTATACATAGTAGAGTACATTGAGTTCAGGCAGGGGAGGGGATGGGAGAGAGGATGTAAATGCCATAAGATATTACATGAAAATTGCAAAAATTTCAATAATTTTTTAAAAAGTAAAACTAGAGTTAAAGAAGTTGGGGGGAAAAAAAAGAGTCTAACAATAGTCTACTCTGAATAGTGTAGTTCACCCACAGAAAGATGAAAGGTGATTCCTGAAGAAACACAGTATTGTCTCCAAAAGGCCATTACAGGTTCTCCAGATAATGTAGAAAATCTTAATTTTAAAATATTTTCTTTTTAAATGAAATGCCATCCAATATAAGAAATGGTGATCATGATACATAGGATCTGGATTTAGAGATGTATTTGGTAGTGGGTGTCTAATAACATATTCACTTATTGAAGCCCGGTATATGTAAACCCTATGTTAACAAGACAAAGAAGCTGTAATATCCCCATATATGATTAAAACTAAGAGGGTAAGTCAAATATATTAATATTGTATCCACACGATTTAAACAATTGTGCATTCAGGTGTTGTCAAGTCCTGTAATTCTGCATAATGCTCTTGTCCACTGGTAGATTTTTAAAGATAAATCTAATTGTATTCAGTGCTAAGGAATCTGTAGCATGCCATAAAGTTATCAATTCCTTTCTTTCTTTCTCTCTTTGTTTCTTTCTCTCACTTTCTTTCTTTCTCTCTTTCTTCCATTCTTTCATTCTTTCTTCTTTCTTTCTTTCTTTCTTTCTTCTTTCGTCTTCTTTCTTTCGTTCTTTCTTCTCTACTGGACTGAAAATCCAGGACCCTGTGATTGGTAAATAACTGCTCACATCTTAGCTTCCAACCTTACCTTTGATTAGTAGAAACTCACTATTTTAAGCAGTTATTGAATATTAAATTAATCTTAAAATTTTTATAGAGGCAGTTTTTGTTGGGTAATTATGATGTCAATATATTGTCGAACTTTGTCAATACTATCATAGCTATATATTATATACTCTCATATATATCGTATCTACCCCGGAGCCGAACGCCGTCCAGTATCTTTATCTTTAGTTCTTCCTGGTGTCCGACCGTGCACTAAATCACTGTCATCAAACCCCTTACTTTTTACGATAACCTTGGCGCCAGTGTTATCGTCCTTCATTCTCTGTAAAATACGACATAGATGAGCCGGGAGCTGGTGGGCCCACTTAACAAAGTTACTCCCGAGCACTTGGGAGGCAATGCGGCAGAAACTCGTTGTGATGTTCAGGCTCAAGCCGGGTGTCTACAAGTGGTTCCAGGACAGCTGGGGCTAATACAAAAAGGAGACCCCTGTTGCTCGAAAAGACCAACAAAAAAAAAAAAAAAAAAAAAAAAGCCCTATACGCACAGAGAATTAACATCAAATACAACTTATTGAATTTGTATTTTCTTTTCTGCAGGCTCAGTACAATCACGTTAGAATTTGGCAACCGGGGCTGGAGAGATAGCTAGAAGTTAAGAGCACAGACTAGCCCTACGTTTAACACGAAGGAACTGCCGAGGAGGCCGGTTTATCCCCAGCAGACCACATGCGAATGGCAGCTAAATCCTACCCTCTGACTTGAACAACTTACACTAACTCCAACTAATCGGAGACCTCCAGTTCCAAGGAATCCGAGACCCTCTTCTCGACCATCTGCGGGCATTGCACAACACAGGTGAACAGACCTAACACTACTGGCAGACAGAACAATCAAACACATCAAAATAATAAAATTTATAAAAAAATGATTTGTTGTAGAATGTGGCAATCTACTCTACTCCATTGTTCCTTGGTTTTTGTATAAATAAGACTCAGACTCATCTACACATTAAAACGGGTGTATGGAAAATAATAATCCTCTTTATTTCAACCTGTTGAAGATATCTTTCCTGAAACAATTTCTGATCTTTTGTTCTTCTTAACCCCTGTTATGGGATTTTGTGCATTTTTCCGCTAATAACCTACTCTTTTTTTAATAATCTTTTTTTTCTTGATGCCTTGTGTCTTTCTCGTCTCTTTTCCACTTCGTTTCACGGCATGTATTTTTCCCCTTCCCTTCCCCACCGTCCCCCTCCGCCCCCCCCCCCTCCCCCCCAGCCCCATCCACCCTCCATCATGCATCTTCGCCCTAACCTGTCCTGCATGCTTCTCTTCCGTCTTTTTTTTTTCACTTTTTATCATCGTACCGTGATACTGTCAGCACCGCATACCTTCTGAAACTACCCTCTTATGCACGCAGTTGTGCCCAACCCCATCGCCCCATTCCTGGTCCACCATCCAGCAGAGAGGGGCTTGTATGTTCAATCAAGTCTGATCAAATAGTGGTCGCAAACTATATGCTGTAGTTCAACCATTCAACCCCAATGCACACACAACCGCCCTTACCATTTATCTACTACCACTACAGCCCCGTCTTCTGCAGATTGTTTCCCTAGGCTGTAGAAAAGGGCACAGGTGGATGAGAAGCAAAACAGTGTACTTTCTCTGTCCTCTTGGGCTGTTTGTCTTGGATGACTCTGGTCAATTCTGGCTGTGTTTCCTTCCATGGGATGACTAGTTTTGTCCAGGAATAAGCCTATTTCCAATCCTACAATAAAGCCAAGCAATTAATATATAGATATTTTTTAAACAGTACGAATTGTTATGTAGGTTACTTTGGAATACAAAACAAAGTGTTGGATTGTAAAGGTTAATACCATAAGTTACATTTTTTTTTCTGTTTAAATAGACAGGGTCTTTACTGTGTGGCTTATAACATCTCCTGAACCATTAGAGGAGTGTAAGCTTGTGGCAAATCAGCCGTGGGGTTATTCCTCCAAAGAGGGAGCCAATAGCCAATTATATTTGGGAGATTGCAGACATATGCTGCCCCTAGCTGCACAGCATTTTCCAGGCAGATGAGGTTAGCTGGTCTGCTGGAGGTCTGCTTACTCAAGAGACCCATAGTTTTGTATGGTTTAGTGGACCTTTGGTTAAAAGGCCTATTGGTTTTAGCATCCTACTTTGTTTACAAGTAAGATGCACAGAGGGTTTTGATGTTTGGAACCATCTGAGGCTTTTCTTCTTTTTCTCCATTCAATGTTCAAACGGGGCCAACATTCCGCGGCACTTTCGTTGTACAACTCCTACTCAATGCAAAGCTGTATCTTTCTTCTTTCTCATCCTTATTGGTGATGACATTTTGACACTTTTGGAACAATGACAAATTTTTTCCTATAGTTAGTTTAAAAAAGATTTGAATTGCAAGGTTTTTTGACAAAAGGTTTCAAATCTGTATCCGTCACACCCCCCTCCCCAATTTTCTTTTGAGGTTTGTTTGTTTTTTGGAACCATGAGTCTCCAGAATGACAGTTTATCATATACTATATCTTCTCCAAGACAATTGTATTGATTGTGGATCAGGGTACAGATTTCATCAATTACCACTTATGCTGTTTTGGGTGACTGTACGTTGATTAACTTGGGAAGCAAATAATTTTCCTTCAAATTTTTGTTCGTTTAAATCTCGATAGGATGAAAGTGAATGCTATGAGTGTGATGACCATACAACAGAAAATTATAATGAGACATTTGTATGTGCAATCCCAAAGTTATTGCTATACAGATTTGGTATGTAGAACGAACGTGGGACAACCACATTTATATCCTCCATTACAGTCAGATGCAATTACCACTATTTATCAAAGCCTGTAAAACCAATGTTTTTATGATCACATATTTTTTACTGAGTGTACCAACACATTACGACTAAGACAATAAACAAACTAAAAACAACCATGTAACCTGTAAGAGTGTCTGGGGCAAAACTGGATACTTGTTGAAACTATCAATTAAATATGCATTAATCAAATATAAGCCACAATAACACCCGTGTCCCTCTCTCATCCGCCTCCTGCCCGTCCCAATCACCATTCAGTCAAGTGTTTCTGAATGCAGTCTTTCATGTTGTTTTCTTCTTTACATAGGCTCCCTCTCCATGGAAATATTATTTATATCTTGGGTTATTGGAACTAGATCCACATATGAGGGACACCATTAGTCCCGTTTGTTTTTTCTGGGACTGTGTTTTACGTTTCACTTAATATAAATGTCGTGCTAAGCTCCATCCATTTACCGGAAAAGTTATGATGTTGTCCCTTATTTACCGCAGCATTGAAGCTCATTGTATACATGTACCGAATTTTCTCTATCAACTCATCAGTTGAGGGGCACCTGGGCTGGTTTCAGACTTTTTGCTATTGTGAACAAGCTGTCACTAAACAAAGCGTTTGCATGTTTCCTGCAGTAAGATGTGTCTTGTGGGATAGACCCAGGAGTGGTATGACTGGGTCAATGGCAGGGCTCAATTTTTGAGTCTTCTATTGTAAGGGTGTCTCCACACGGCTGTTCCATAGTGGCTGTAAAAGTTTACATCCCTACATTCCACCACAATGGATGAAGTTCCCTCGTTTCCCCCTCTTTCCCCACAACCTCCCAGCACTTGGTATCATTCATATCCCTGAGTCCTATCCAGTCTTATTGGATAAGATGAATCATCTTCAAAGTGGTTTGATTTGCTTTCCTTAATATTAGCAATGTTGAACAATTCTTAAGAGTTTTTCAGCCATCTCTAATTCCTCCTCTGGGAAGTCTCTATTCAGATCTTCTTTGCTCCATCTTTTTGGAGTGATGTCATTTGTTTTCTTTCTTCTTTGTTTTTTTGGAGCTTGTATATGCTGGAATTACGCTTATGGATCACATGTATAACTGTGTGAGTCGTTTTCCTTCACTCTGTGGGTTTTTCTCTTCTTCCTTTATTGTTTCCTTTTAGATGTACAGAAACTTTGACTTTACTGAGGTGCCACATTTGTCCAACTTGTCGATCTTATTTCGTTGTGTAGCTGCTGTCTGATTTAGGAAGTTCCTTTTCCTACACCGATGTCTTTTAGTCTGCTGCCAAGTTTTCTCTTCTATCACACCTCTCAGAGTTTGAGGTTTCACATTGAGGTCTTTGATTCAATCTGAAGTGACTTTTGTACAGGGGAGATGTAGGAGTTTAACTTTCAGTTCTTACAAGTGTGATCCATTTTGCCAACACCACTTACTAAAGAATGCTTGTCTTTCCCTCCATTGGTGTCTTCTTGGCCCCCCTTAGGTCAAATATGAGGTGGGCTGAAATCGTTATGAGCTCAGTTGTTTGGATACTTAGGTTTATCCATCTGGTCAACTGGTCGTGTTTTTGTGCAGTACCCAAGGCGTGTTATTAAGCATAGCCCCTGTAGTTTAGGTTGGTGTCTGGTATAGCCATCCCCCACGGTATTGCTTTTTCGCTCAGGGTTTTTTGCTTTTTTTGCGGGTCTTTTGTTTTCCCAAATGAAATTGAGGATTTTTTTCCAGCTTTGTGAAGAAACTTCTTGGGATTTTGAATTGGGATTGCATTAAATCTGTACCACTAGTTTGGGTTTTAGGATGGACATTTTTACTAAGTTTAATTTTCCCAATCCATGAGCATGGAGAGGTTTGTCCAGCTTCTGATTGTCTTCCTGCATTTCCTTTTTCAGGGTGTTAAATTTTTTGTTGTGGAGATCCTTGTGTGTCTTTCGCTTAGGTTTAGTTCCTAGGTATTTTATTTGTTTTTCAGCCGATTGTGAGCATGAAGGTTCCTTGTAATCCCTTCTTTCCGTGTCCTGTTGGTTAAAGAAAGGTTACTGAATTTTCTGGATTTATTTTGTATCCCTGATGCACTTTACCAAAGCTCTTAATCATTTCTAGGAATTTTTCTTTGGGGAGTTCTGCTTAGCATCCCTTAGGTAACAGCATATACATCAGCAAAAAGGGATAGCTTACTTCCTACTTTTCAATAAGAACCCTTTTATTTCCATTTTCTTGCCTTATTTGCCCTAGCAAGGGTTCCAGCACTATGATTGAAAAGGAGTGTTGACAGGAGCAGCCTTGCCGAGTTGCCTACCTTAAGGGGAAGGCTTCTGTTGTTTTCCCCATTTAGGATAATATTGGCTGGGGTTTCCTGTATAGGCTTTGATTACATTGAGGATTGATCCATCCAGTCCATTCCCTTAGAACTTTAAACATGAAGGAATGCTGGATTTTGTCAAAGAGGTTTTCTCCCAACAATGAGATGATGGTTGGTTTTTTTGTTCTTGAGCAGTCCATTTAATATGTTTTGATGATATTTATTGATTTTCGTATGTTGAACCAACCCTGCATCTCTGTATGGAATCCAACTTGGGTCATGGTGGATGTTTCTTGATGTGGGTCTGTATGCAAGATTGCCAGTATCCCATGTTTTAGAATTTTGGCAGTCTGTGTTCATTAGGATATGGGTCTATAGTTTCTCCTTTTGGGTTGTATCTTTCCCTGGGTTTTGGTAATGCTGATGCTGGCTTCATAGAAGGAATTTGGGAGAACTCCTTCCATTTGTATCCTTCTAAAAAACAATTTTGAGTAATACGTTGTTTAATCTTTTATGAATATTTTATAGAATTCTGCCCTGAAACTAGCAGGGCCTGGGCATTTTTTTTGCTTGGGAGGCTACTAATTACATCTTCAACTTCTTCCTGTACTAGTGGTCATAGTTAGGCTGGCATATCTTCTTGGTTGAAGCTTTGTATTGGTCAGGAATTCAGATATTCATCCAGTTCTTTTAGGTTTTCAACTTAGTGAGTAATATAATTTTTGTTGAAGTATTACCATATGATGTCTGGATCTTTCATTGTCTGTTTTGTTGATATGTCCCCGTAAATCACAGATTCATTGATTTGGAGTTGTTCCTTTTCTTTTTTTTTTTTTTTGTTAACGGGGTAGAGGTCGGTCTATCTTGTTTTTATTTATCTCTCAAAGAACCAACTTTGGATTCATTGTTTTTTGATATTTTTCTTTTTTCTATTTCATTTGATCTTTGCTCTGGATTTTTTTATTTCGTTTTGGCTCTTCGCTCCGTTTAGGGTTCATTTGTTGTTGTCTCTCAAGTATTTTTATGCTCAGTGTTAGGATACACTGTGCTTCTTATTTCTGTTTGTTTTAATGTAGGCACTTAGAGCTATAAACCGCTCCCTCTTAGGACTGCTTTTAAGTGTCCATAGATTTTCTCTTGTTTTCGTGGGTTTTTTTTTTTTTATTTCTTTAATGCCATGAATGTTTTTTTTTTCTTCTCTATTTCTTCCTTACCCCTTCATATTCAGGAGAGTGTTGTTTAGTCTCTATGTGGGTGTAGGTTTTGTAGGTTTTATCCTCTCCTTTGATAATGAGTGTTTATGTGAACGGTGCTCTATAGAATGCATGAGATTTTGTCAATCTTTTTTATATTTGTTGGTTTTTTTTCTGTGTTCCAGTATAGATGATCTAATTTCAGAGAATGTTCCAGAGGTGCCATGATTAGAAAGTGTGTATCTCTGGGGTGTTTGGGTGAAATATTCAGAGGATGCCTGTGAGGGTCCATTTGGGTATATGTGTCATTATAGTTCAGTTGTCTCTCTGTTTATCCATTGTCCTGTTTAGTCTGTCTAGGGGATTAAATGAGGGGTATTGAAGTCCCCTACTATAGTGTGCTGGGTTAATCTGTGGTCTTAGAGATCACTGAAGTAATTGTCTCTTTAGTAAAGGTTGGTGGACAGTGTTTGGGTGTGTATATGTCATGATTGTGAGATCTTCACCGTCAATTGCTCCTTTATAAAAAGATGTAATGGGCCCTCTTTGATCCTCTTTGCTGATTTCTTTTGCTTTGAAGTCTATTTTGTCTTGAATAGAGATGCCACACCAACTTCTTTTGGGTAACCATTTGCTTGGAATACTTTCTTCTTTTGCTAAACTTTTTTTTTCCTTCTTCACCTAAGTCTGCCTATCATTGATGGTGAGATGTCTCTGTAGACAGCATATAGATGGGTTTTGTTTCCCTAATTCATTCTCCACAGTCTATGCCTTGTTGATTGGGGTGTTTAGTCCCATTAATATTTATGGTGATAATTGAAAGATGGAATGTGTTTCCTTTCGACTTTATTATCCATTTGGACTTTATCTGATTCTATTTTTTTTTGTTTTTTTTTTTTTAATTAGTTTCTTTTCCGTAGTGTTTGAGGATTGTTGCTCTCTCTCTGCCCTTTGAAATTGCTTCAAGTGATTTTATGAAGAGTTGGTTTTCCAACATGTATTCCACATATATTGCTTATGTCATGGAAGATTTTTCTTTCTCCTCTCAACTATAGTTGACATTTTTGCGGTGTAAAAACTATTTGGGGTTTGGCATCCATAGTCCCCTTAACAGTGGGAATGCTTTGCTCCTTTACTTCTTGTTTTCCATGGTTTGAGCCAAGAAGTCAGTTGTTAATTCGTCGATGGGTTTCCCCTTTGTATGTGATCTTGTTTTTCTTTTGAGCCCTCAGAATTTTGTCTTTGTTTTGGGCATCTAGCTATTTAACTAATGAATAGGTGAGGGGGTTGTTTCTTTTTTTCTGAATTTGTCTATTTGTGGTCCTATGTGCTTCTTGTATTTGTATGGGTTTGTCTATTTTTAGTTTGGGGAAATTTTCATCTATTATTCTGTTGAAGATCTGATCAATACTATTCTCTTGAGATTCTTCTCCTTCCTCTATTCCTATGATGCGGAGGTTTGATCTTTTCATAGTGTCCCATATTTCCTGGTTGTTCCACCTATAATATATCTTTATCAAGTTCAGACCCCTTCCTGGGCTCCACCACCCAAACTCCCGCCAGATTTCAGGTATTCCACCATATCAAAGCCTATCCAGTCAAGCATTTGTATCTAGATGTTCTTCAGTGCAAGTTCACCCACTGGAGTGTAGTCAGCCTGTGTAGAGTCACTCTCTTAAAGAAGAGCTACTCTCCCACACTCTACAGTAATAATTTGCCAGTTGTTTCTTGGCTAGGGATGGGACCTCCCCTCCATTTCTCTAGTTCTATGCTGATTGAGTTTTGGTCATGGAAGTTTAAGAGACTCCCAATAAAACAGGCTATTGCCAGAGCTTTCGATTACTTACCAGAACTTTGACTACTTCCCCTTTTGATGAAGACAACATATTTTGGGCACAGGTCTTGGAGCAATGGAGTTGGAACTGACCTGGAAACCTTCTCTCTGAAAGCTAGCTCTCATAGTTCTAGAGGATACATTTCAAGTGGTTAAGAGAGAAAATCAGTTTCTGATTTATTAAAATTGAGAAGAATCATTAAAACTTTATCTTCTGTAACTACTATTCACACAGACAGCTCTGAAATTGTCCATGGTTATTTCTCCAAAGATTTTGAGAAAAATGTATCAAATGGGTTTGGCTTTTCAAAAGTAAATAAACCTGTAATGATAAACCACATGAGGTGAACAACAAATTCTGAAAATAATAAGTAGAAATTGGTTTAATAATTCAAATAAGAAAGTACAGTACTTTTTAAAAGATGATGGCAGAAATACATCATTTTCTTAAAATTATGATCACACAAGGTGTTAGGTACACAACTGATTTATGATAATGTAACTATTAACTCTCAGACCATAAATATTGTAGTTCAAAAGAATGTTCAATTTTCAAAACATGTTAAAATCATGTATGAGAATCAGTGGATTCTACAGCTTGTGTTTAGTTATTCTGTGGAGAACATCATTTTAACTTAAAGATCTATCATCTGTTTGCTCTTTCCAAAGAATATTTTTTCCTAATTGAGAAAATTGTGTCCTTGGACATTTTTGTGTACAGCCACATTCTGGAATTCACTAAGTTTGTCATCAAAGGTCACTCTGTTATTCTTCAATAACTCTCATATCTATATGTACTTTTAGTATTTGTAACTACATAGCCAATGCCTAGGTGGTGTGTTAATCAGTTTTTCTGTGTCTGTGACACAAACACTAAGGAGGAAAGATCTTTATTGGTTAATGCATTCAGGGGTCTTGATGGTATCCTTTATTCTCAAACTGAGACTGAACATCAAAGCAGGAAGCAAGTGGCAAAGAAAACTGTTCACTCCATGGCAGCCAGGAAAGGCTGGTGACAAGACATGCCCCTTAAAGGCATGACACGCCCCAGGGCCTACTCTCCAAATAAACTTCCGTTCCTTTTTCTACATCCTCTCAATAGTGTAATGGAGTTAAGACCATCTATGGACAAGTCCTTATGACCTACTGATTTCCAAATCCCTCCATCATATGCCGCAAGCTAAGAAAGGTTTAGAGGAACTCTTATCTAGCCACCACAAGTAACACAAAACCATTTTATTATACTCAGAGTGCAAATGTCAGGTAGAACTCAATAGCATTGGCTATTGCTCTGTTATGTCTGGATGTAAAATGGGAAGACTTCATTTTCACAAGATTTAATGTTTAGAAAGCAGAATTCAAGGGATTTTCAAAACAGGTATGTTAATGCTGGTGGCTGACAGCCAACAGAATAGTCTCTCCATGTGGTCTGGCTTTCCTCACAAAATGATGTCCTCTGTTGGTCAGACTTTACTTAAATTGTAACCTCAGGCTCCAAATGTGAATGTTCAAGAAATTAAGGCTGATTACTTCTGTATAACAAATCAGACACACATCTGAGTCTCATACATACATACACACATACATATATGCACACACAAGTATATTTAGTAGTTTAAAAGTATAATTTCAATGCTTATTTTTAGAATCTCCTTTTATGTATATGAGGTGTACGAGTGCTTTGCCTGATGTATGTACATGTAGCATATGCATGCCTGGTGCCTACAGAGTTCAGAAGAAAGCACTGAATGCCCTGGAACTGGAATTACAGTTGTTTGTGACAGACCATGTGAGTGCTGGGAACCACAACAAGGTCCTCTGCAAGGGCACCAAGTGCTCTTAACCACTGAGCTAGCTCCTACTGGTTTTATTTTTATCCATTCTAAACAATAGCTGAAGGAAAGAAGCCTTTCTGGGAAAATTATACTTCTCTATTTCTGTTTCAAATTAGCCCAAGGCTCCCTGACTGAACCCTAATATCATACTACCTTACTTCGGAGGCTCGTGATGTGGGTGGTGTTAGGTTCACATTGAGAGAAGACCCAGCACAAAAGTACACAGAACTCTGATAAAGATAACCCTGGTTTTATTTTGGGTGGGCAAGCTGCCTTGCCTGCTCTAGGAGCAGGATGACCAATGTTAAGATGGCACTGTAGCAGCAGTTTTTAAACTCAGGCGTACAAGAAAATGAGCATACAAGGAAGTGGCTGGTATCAGGAGAAGCATCTTGAGAGAAATCGGGTGCCTTTCTCCTTAGCTCCCCTGAAGCNGCCCAAGGCTCCCTGACTGAACCCTAATATCATACTACCTTACTTCGGAGGCTCGTGATGTGGGTGGTGTTAGGTTCACATTGAGAGAAGACCCAGCACAAAAGTACACAGAACTCTGATAAAGATAACCCTGGTTTTATTTTGGGTGGGCAAGCTGCCTTGCCTGCTCTAGGAGCAGGATGACCAATGTTAAGATGGCACTGTAGCAGCAGTTTTTAAACTCAGGCGTACAAGAAAATGAGCATACAAGGAAGTGGCTGGTATCAGGAGAAGCATCTTGAGAGAAATCGGGTGCCTTTCTCCTTAGCTCCCCTGAAGCATGCTTGCAGGACGTTGTAGCAACCTTTTCTCAGATCGCAGGAACCCAGTCCAAGGTGACTATTTTTCAGAACTCTGCTTTGGTTGGCTTTCTGGAATCCCTGACCTAGGTGGGCTACAACTTTACAGGTAGCATCCATTCACACAATGATTCTCTCACAATCCCTAATTAGCAGAGCCAAACAAGCCCTTTTTATCTCTTAAAGGAGTAGCAGGTGCAAGTGACCTTGATGAGAGCAGAGCGGAGTGGCTGTGATGTGTAGTTGAGTCTGGACCTCTGTGTCCTTAAATTTAACTGAAAGTCCATTAAGGATGGACTTCACAAAGGATCATGGGATGAGGTCTTATTTCCGCATGCAAAATTTCTTTGCTGCATTGCCATCTCATTTCTGTATCAAAATAAACCTAAAAATGTGCCTCTGTTAATATAGATGAAAATAAAGGTGACAAACACTACTGTTTTGGACACCTATGTATGTACTGTGTATCTGGTTTTATTGAAGTGTGAGGTGAGGTTCACTCTAGGAGGCCAGCATGCATGTTTTTGGAGTCAAGTTACATGCATTCTGGCAAAATCTTTAAACTTCAAGCACCCTTACTTTTCTTTAAAATGAAAAATAAATGAAATTTTATATAAAATTACATAGCAAAATAGTTTACTAAAGTGGCAAGAAATGTTTTGAATATGTTAGATGTTAATATTTTATGAACAGGGGAATATGGGACCCTGACTTTAAGAGACACAGCTTGAATCAGTAGAGTCAACAATGAGACCCTGGTTTCCTCTGCACGAACTCTGTGCTGTTTATTTTACCTTATTTTTCTTCTTTGTTAGAGAAGAAATGCCAATTTTACTATTTTGTAATTTTCAAGTAATAGACAGGCTTCAGAACTCTGTTGGGCACCACAATCTCAGCCTGGCACCTAACAACTGTAAAACCTGGACAGAATGAACACATTTCTATTTTAGGAGTCACATTTTGAACATGAAATGACACCTGTACAAAAAAACTATTGTGATAGTAAAATTGAATACATAATGTACTTAAATTTGTTCTACTTATGGTAAATCCCATGTGTCTTGGTAATGTTACATTTTCTCTAGAAATAGCATCTTACATAATTTACAAACTCCTCCCCATATCTAAGCAGTAGAATTATACTAAATGCATGCTAATAATAATAATTTCCAATCTTTACTGATGATTAACAGATGTGTTTATATTTATTTATTGACAACAAAAAGATTACAAAATCATTTTAGTATAACTATGCTGCTAGATCTTTGAGCCTTAAAACAATTTTGATTTCTTAAATCCCAGCATTAAATGTACTAATGCTATTTAAAGTCTCATTATCTTATACTGATCACCATATTTTGGTTCCTTGAAAACCTATAATGCATTTTTAATTTAAAAATTAATGAACATTACAAAGTACTTTTAAATCTATAAATGGCTAGGTATTCTGAGAATCTGAATGATGTGTTCCTTTTCCCAGGAAAATCATGAAAGCATCCTTACTCAAGTACATAATTACATTCAGTTTTGTTCTAAAACATAGCTTCACTCTTCCTTCATGGTGACGCTGTTGAACACCCAGAGTTAAGACATGACTGGTATACAAATCTCCTTAGGCTCTGTGCTTCCTCTACCTGTTTAAAGATATGACTTTGGCTTTCTGCTCACTCACCATATCTCCCCAGCCATTTCAGACTCTAATCCTCTGAACCTCAGAGGAAGGCAGGATCTACTATGCCCTGGAGACCACCTTGTCATTAGCACTCCAAGACATCCAGAGTAAAAACTGGGCTCATGGAACTTGAGGAAATTTGACAGTGTAAACGTGTACTATGAGGGGCCAACAATGGCTCAGTGGCACCCACAGCTTAGCTTGACCACATGAGTTCCATTTCCCAGACCCACATAGTGGAAGAAGAATGTTGACCTTTGACTGCCACATGCATGGCATGTTCATGTCACCACACACTAAATAAATGTAAGTAAAACACTTTAAAGTAATAAAATGAAAGTGTCTCATGCTAAAAATAAACCTGGGTAGGATGTAGGCAACAAGAAGTTACACTCTGATTCTGTGGAAATATTTTATAAAGTTTAGTCAGAGATGTCTAGAAATGAACAAGGAGCTGACTTAGACCAAAGAAACTGGAGAAGATCAGATCCCAAAATTCCAGAGGAAGCATAAACACTAGAACTGCCTTGAGCTGTGACTGCCCACTCTTCTCTTTATTCAGCCACAAATCTTAATGAGATAATTTGCTTTCATGTTTATCTTCTTCCTCTATAAGAGTAAACCAAAGACTTGAATATTTGAGACTCTAAATATGAGTTTAGTTCAAATGTACTCAGAGTTAGTTACAACAAGCCTTCAGCATGGAATGCAACTAAGATCTAAGAACTGCATGGTGAGATATTTTACTTAGAGAACAGCAGAATTTTTGAAAGCTCCCCAACACTCTGGTCAATGCAGTATATAAGAGACTCAATAGGAATTGCCTCATGACTTCCAAAGCCCTCATGTTATTTTCTATATTCTGAGATTATCTGTCAAAGAAAAGGTAAGTCAATGATAAAGGTCAGATGCAATTCATACTTTGCAGTAATTCAAAGGAGATTATTAGAGTATCTTAGTTGTACATTTTGTTTGTTTGAGACAGTGTCTTTCTTTCTTTCTTTCTTTCTTTCTTTCTTTCTTTCTTTCTTTTTGTCTTTTTGAGACAGGGTCTCCCTGTAGCCCCAGCTGTCCTGGAACTCACTCTTTAGACCAGGCTGGCCTTGAACTCACAAAGATCCGCCTGCAGACAGTGTCTTTCTATGTGCCAAGGTTTTTCTAGACTTTAAGATACTTTGTGTTTTCATGAGTGGCTGTGATGACAGGTATACATCACCACTCTGTTCATTTGCCCAACTGGAAGACTTCCTTTAAATTATTTTTCCTTGAAAGGTTTTCCACCACATTCCAGGACTAATTTTTCTCTCTGACCCTTTGTTTATAGACACCGGAGAATGTTTTCTGCTTCCTCCATCTTACCAACTGGTTAAAATACTTTTTTTGGTCTTTCTGAGACAGGGTCTCCCTGTAGCCCCAGCTGGCCTGGAATGCACTCTTTCCTCTCTTTCCTTATATCCATGCACCATCCTTGACTCTCATAATCTTTCTACCCCCTCTTCTTCAAAGGTCCGCAACCCATGGGTTGGTGAGGTTTAATATAAGGAGTTCTATCCAGGGACTAAAAAGTTTCTGTACAACAAAAGAAACAACCAAGACTATGAAGAGGAAATGCCTTGAGTGGGATAAAATCTTCACCAGCTAAATATCTGACAGATGATTAATATCAATATCTAGAATACACAATGAGCTCACAAAAAATAGAACAAGGAAATAACCCAATAAAATGTGTTTACAGGAAAAAATGTAATTCATAGATTAATATACCATCCAAATATCTGTGTTTATACCAAAGTAACCTACCATAACAATTAGTTCTGTTTAAATACCTATATATCTAAATGTCTGTGCTTCATTAGTAGGACTGAAAGGTTATTCTTGGACAAACTGTCAGCCCGTGAAAGGAAACAGCCAGAATTGACCAGGGTCCAAAACGACAGCTCCAGAGAAAGTAGACTGTTTTGCTTCTCATCCACCTGTGCCCCTTTTCTAAGCCTAGGGAATAATCTGCAGAAGAGGGGGCATGGTAGAATGTAAGGGCTGTGATTGGGGTGAGTGGTGAAACTACAGCAATATAGTCTGGGCACTTATTTGATCAACTTGATTGAACATACAAGCCCCCCAGCTGGATGCTGGGACCCTTGGGCTGTGTGGATTTGGGCACAACTGCTTGCAAAATGGTTTTACATGAAGGATGCTTGTACTCATAAATTTTTACTTATTGTTAAAAAATGAAAAAAATAAATAAAATATTTTTAAATTAAAAAAATGTGATTTGGGGGAAAGGGGAATACTCACTCACTGCTGGTTGGACTGCAAACACATGCAACAACCCTGGAAAGCAATGTGGAGAACTCTTAAAAAACTGAACATGAATCTATCATATGATCCAGTTATGCCACTCCTTGGCATAAACCTTAAAGGACTCACACCACTGTAGAGATACCTGTACATCTATATTTGTTGCTTCTCTTTTCACAATAGGTAAGAATGGAAACATCCTAAATGTCCCTCAACTGACAGATGGATAAAGAAAATATGGTACATTTACACAATGGGGTTACACAGGAAAGAAAGACAAAATCATGAAATATGCAGATAATTAGATAGAACTAGAAACTGTTATACCAAGTGAATTAACACAGGCTCAGCATATATGTTTTCACTCTGGTTCCTTATATGTGAGTATATATCTTGATGTAACAGCAGGAACCAGGAAAATGGAAAGGACGCATGGAAGAAAAAGTAAAGAAAACCCACAAGAAGGGTATAGTGGAAACATGTTATCAAGAGGGAAATGGAGGAAACTGATATTCAAGTGGGAAGGGAGGAGGGAACAACATACAAGGAACCATGGGGATAAAGAGGAAGGAGGAACTGAAGAGACAGGATAATAGGAAAGAAATAGTATCACAGGGAAAATGTTTAAGACCCTAGGGCTTAAGACAGCAAAGACTTTGGACACAGGACCTGGAGCAATGGAGCTACAATTGACCAGGAAGCCTTCTGTGATGAAATAATTAGAAAAAAATCTCTTCTCACTTTATTTATTATTATTATTAGTAGTAGTAGTAGTAGTAGTAGTACTTTATGCGTATGAATGTATTGCCTGTATGTGTGCAAGTGCTCTCATGTAATGCAATAACCATAGAGGTCAGTCAGAAGAGGGACTCAGATTACCTGGAACTGGAGTTACAGATGGTTGTTGGCTGACAGGTGGGTGTTGGAAATTGAACCTGGGCCCTCTGCAAGAGCAGTCAGTGCTCTTAACTGCTAAACCATCTCTCCAGGCCCCTCTTTGTGGGAGCTTCTCTTGCTACAAGGAGGTACAGTGAAGTCCTGCTTAAGGAAGTGAAGCACAGTGTCCACCTGCGGCCGCTGTAGGGAACTGACCCCTCAGCACAGAGGTCAGTTGGTTACTTTCATAACTGACCTGAGAGGTACTTCCAACTCAGGTTCTTAGCCTGGGAAAATGGTACGTTTCCCATCTGGCCATGCTTTCCCACCTGCCCAAACACTGCTGGTCTCTGGACAGGAATTTCAGGCTGATGGCTGATGGCCTATCTTCAGCCTACACCAACACACAATTCACTTCACAGCTGGTGACCTGATAAGTCCCTGTCCAGCCCCACACCAGATTACCAGGTTGGTGGTCTGATGGACCGCTGTCCATCACTAGCCATGACACTCCAAATTCCGGCCTGCTTCAGCCTGTATATGTGCAGAAATAACAGCTGGGAATTCTGTGTAATGATGGTAATGGAGAATTTGCTTTATTGCCTGCTGCAACTCACTTTTTTTTTTTAGTCTTTTCAAGACAGGGTCTCCCTGTAGCCCCAGCTGTCCTGGAACTCACTCTGTAGACCAGGCTGGCCTTGAACTCACAAAGATCCGCCTGCCTCTGCCTCCCGAGTGCCAGGATTATAGGTGTGTGCCACCATGCCCAGCCTAAGACAGTTCTTAGCTGCCATGTGGGTGCTGGGAATAGAACCCAGGTCCTTTGCAATAGGAAAGGGTTAACCACTGAGCCTTCTCTCCAGCCCCTCATTTGATATTCTTTTATTTTTT
>VZQC01004806.1:477003-540137 GCA_009823505.1 Rhizomys pruinosus
CCAGCTGTTATAGAGGTATTCTCTTGTAAAATCGGTAAAACTGCCTTCTTTAATTGACTAATGGACATAGAAACTGTGAAAAGGATTATTCGCTATTCAGAACCAAATATAATGCTAAAGTCTCCTTAAGCTACGCACTTAAGCAAAATATATTAATACAGGAGCTCTGACATCAACAATAGATTATTCTACCAAGGAGATGTTGGCCAGGGGATCCAAGCCCCCACAAAAGGTAAAGGCTCCTTGCCTCCAAACTGGGATATCTGCAGGAAGAGACGCGATAAGGCCCTGCTGTTGAAGACCTGATATAAGCATGGAAAAGATGTATGGAGACCGCACTTGCAAGCATACAGATGGTCTCTGGAATGCCAGAGAGTGTTACCAAAGGCCACTAAACCAATAAAGCAGATATTCTTTTAAACATAATGATGCATTAAATAACCTGTGGAATCCATTATCATGAGGAACAAGCCAACTGCAAAGTCAGAGGATCTATCTGCACTTAAGCAACCTAGAGAGAGTTCTCTAAGCCCGTTTCAGGTTTGCAATTCTCTAGACTGACTCACAGACATAAGAACTGTTATATGCATTATCATCGCTTGCTAAATGGCAAAGAAAGAGATGAAATCAGCCAACAGAGACACAAGGATAGACCCAAGACACTATCAAGAATACACCCTCTAGTTCCCTCCCAAGGGAGTCAGAGTTACTCTGCTGGTATCATGATGAGAGACTCTGGAGCATAGACAGCCAATAAGATACACCCATGACCTTGTGTCTGGGGATTTGTGAAGGTTCTATTATATAAGCATTGCTGACTGTCCATTTGATTGGCATTAGACTTCAACCTGAACAAGTTGACTTACATAATACGCTCCCACATTTGACAAAATTAAAAAACACACACATACTTTGAACAAATTGTTGAAAAGAATAAGGAGAAGGAGAGCACTGGGCTCAAAGTTTACTTGAAATAATGGGACAGAAAACTAAGCGGGCAAATATTCTGTAGGACTTTATTGTTATTGACACACATTAATCATGAAAAAAATGATTGTACAGTAACATTTTGATACCTGCATGCAAGACACTTCAACCATGTTCTCTCATAACCTCTGTGCATCCCCTGTACCATTCCTGCTTTCTGGTGTTACACCTCATTCTTATGAAAAATGAGAGTTCACATATGAGAGAAAACCTGCTCACTTTCTTTCTGCTGGGTCTGATTAATCTAACTGCATATGATGATCTGTAGATCACATGATTTTTTTTTAGACGAGTTCCCTGTCTGGCTTAAAACTTGCTAGACAGACCAGTCTGGCCTCCAGTTCACAGAGGCTGGACTGCCTCTGCTTCCTGAATGCTAGGATTGAAGCCATGCACCACTAGGCCAAGCTGGTTGTACTTTATTACTTTTTTTAAAAGTGCTTCCATATATGAGAGAGGAAAGACTTCCAGCAGTTAAAAAAATGAGTATGTAGTAACAATAATAGCAATAAAACAAAAATTCATTTTTTAGTGGAGAAAGGTAGAAAGCATCTAGGTATATTCAAGCCTGGAAAAGTACACACAGAATGATCACGGAGTAGAGGGTACAAATTAAGTTATAAATATTTCAGATATTAAGAATTTCAGTTTGGGGCTGGAGAGATGGCCTAGCGGTTAAGAGCGCCGACTGCTCTTACAGAGGACCCAGGTTCGATCCCCAGCACCCACATGGCGGCCGAGAACTGTCTGAAACTCCAATTCCAGGAGAACTCCAGTTTCAGGGGAATCCGACACCCTCTTCTGACCTCCGCGGCATTGCATGACATGGGTGAACAAACTTGCATGCAGACAGTACATTCATACACATACAGAAAGAAATAAAATTAATTAAAAAAAAAACAAAAAAAAAAGAATTTCAGTTTGAAAAGTCAACAGTATTGTGAAACTAGTATGGAAGACACAGAAGGATCGTAAAGCTGATTTAATAATGTCTATTAGGGTCTTTTATTAACTTGTCAGTAGCTATTGTTTATGAGATGATAAATGATAGTCCTCTAAATTAAAAGATGACTTTCACAAAACATTGTAATTTATTTCAGGCAGTGTTCTGGTCCACAGAATAAACCACTTATACCATTCCTGTTCTAAGAAGATGGCTTTAAGGACGTCCATTTTCAAATTATTTTAATTATATTCAGGGTAATTTTAATTTGAATAAGATTTATGGAACTGAATTCACTACCCTTCAAAGAAAATGAAAGACTAAACAGAGTTGTAATTAAACACAAAATCAAAGAGGAAAAGCAATATGTAAGCAAGGCAGAAATGACTACCAGCCCTGTACCATCTGTCAACTCACCTACAAATCTTGTGCAAAATTGTAGAGAAATTTTGATCAAAGCACTACTTGTTATCTCTTTAATAAGGAAGATGAGAGTGGAGAAAGTAGACCTATTCTACATGATACAGACAGCTCATCCCAGGACAAAAAGGAAAAAAATGAACACAATATCTATGGTAGACAGGTAGGCAAGGGGTAGCCTTGAAAAGGCTGTACATTTGGAAATAATAGTAGTGGGTGGCATAAAATACTGGATACTTTATAAATGTGAATTTCGGGGGGCTGGAGAGATGGCTCAGCAGTTAAGAGTACTGACTGCTCTTGCAAAGGACCTGGGTTTAATTCCCAGCACCCACATGGTGGCTAAGAACCATCTTTAACTCCAGTTCCAGGGGAATCCGACGCCCTCTTCTGACCTTCGCACCACACCAGTGCACCAACCTACATGCAGACAGTACACTCATATACATAAAAATAATTAATAAATAAATTAAAAAAGAAAAGAACTATAAAATGAAAGCAACTTTAAAATTATAAAAAACTACATAAATTGTGTTATAATTTTAACTGAGAATGAAAATACTGCTTGCTTTGAAGATGTAGAACGGTAATAAAAGGAGGTACATTATTTCCCTCAAATTTTTATAACAGATGACATAAAATCATATCCGCATTTAATAAAAATGATTAGAAAAGAGCCTAATAAAACACTTAGGAATACTGTAATCTATTCCCTCATCTTGAGAATTCATAACTACGCTATCCAATGATGTGCATTGTTAGTTGCTGGCCTTTTGCTTGACACAGCCTTTCTTCCAAGTATACTTAACTTCAATTCTCTGTTTAAGTGATCTAATATTTCCTGTGATCATAAAACATTAAGATAATGACTTCCTATCACTTATCAAATCAACACTTCAATGGTCAGTTTTGTGCACCGATTTGAAATTTTCTTTTTCTTGAATCCATATCCTGTTACATAAATACAATGTGCACGAAAAATAATTTTTAAAAGACTTTTTTAACTTCTATTTATTTCTGTATGTGTATGAATGTACTGTCTGCATGCAGGTTTGTGCACCCATGTCGTGCAATGCTGCGGAGGTCAGAAGAGGGTGTCGTATTCCCCTGGAACTGGAGTTCTCCTGAAATTGGAGTTTCGGATGGCTCTCGGCCGCCATGTGGGTGCTGGGGATCGAACCCGGGTCGTCTGTAAGAGCGGTCGGCGCTCTTAACCGCTAGGCCATCTCTCCAACCCCGAAAAGGAATTTTTAATGTGATAAGCATTTTGAAATATACAACATACAAACAAATTTGTAAAATATATAACAAAAGACATGAAGATTCCAATCCAAATCTTTCCCAGCATTAGTGAATATCTGTGTACTTGCTGCAGTTATTAGTTATTAGATATCTGTTTGTATTGCTACAGTCATTAGTTTCTGTTGTAATTCAAATGAAAACGAAAGCAGAAACAAAACAAAAATATTTTATTAAGTAAAAATGTATGTGTGCCAGAAACCCGTACCTTAGACAGGGTACAATTAAGGAAATGCATATTTAAATTTTTTAATTAATATGAGCATATTGCCTGCATGTGTAAAATTGAATTCTACCATACAAATTTTATGTAAATTTTTCTGTCTATACAATTCTAAACCAAAATTGCAGAAATAAAAGTATTCTTCAAAATATTATTATCAGCTACAGTTGGCTGACACTAGAAAAACTATGCCAAGTAACCAGTTTACTTCAATAAACATTTTTATTTATTTATTTATTTGGTTGCGTGTGGTGTGTATACATATACATATATGGAGAGTAGAGGAAGGGCACAATACTTCTGCATCCTGTGTTTGGTGGCATAAAGAGTCTTTATCACAAAAATACATCCACTGTCATCTTTATCTTCATGGAGCACTACCTAATACTATTTTATCCAACAACTTCTGCTGACTTTGTTTTTGGCGTACTTAAGAGTATTTTTTGCCAAGCACAGGATCATGATCTAATATAAAAAATGAAACGAACATAATATGTTTTAATACCTGTGGGAATGGCTTTTACAATGTAGACATGCTCTGGCTTGCTTCTGCTGTAAACAGGATATCTGAGCCATGGTCTCCTCTTGTGACCTGGGTATATGACCATAATCTTTCATGACCCTTCCATATCAATGTGCTGCAAACAGCATTTATCCGATTACAAGCAATGAGAGAAACTGCTTGTCTTTATACTGCGGTATTCTAGGTCTAGTGGTCAAAGAGCAGCATTCTGATACTTCCACATTTTATGTTGGATATACTGTCTCAATAAAGAAGGATCAAAAACCTTGCCTTGTGTAACGGAGCACATTTTCAAGAGAATTTGATGACAGTGAATGACAGTTTCTCATTTGGGTCTGCTCTTGGCTGAAATGGATGATAAGAGCCAGGCTGATTTTTATTATTGTATAACCACGATGAAACTTAAAAACATTGCAAATGACTTCAGAGCATAGGACAGAATAGAGCAGGTTTTATTAGATGTCTAGTAATAGAAATAAGAGAATAAAATTATCAAGGGAAACTACTAGGGAACTATTTCTGAGCTGATTTTAGATAAAAGAGGAAGAGAAATGGGGGTCAGATTTTAGCTACCAGCAGAGTCTTGGTCAGAGATTTTAAATATGATATTTTGAAATGTCTTTGTTATTTGACACTTGGGAACAGAAGTTAAGGGCAGAGGAAGGGTAACACAAGAAAAAGACAAGAAAAGATAGTAATGGAGAAAAGTTTGTACTTGTCCTCTGTTCTGGTGTATCCTGACACACAAATACATAACTATACACCAAGACATGTTTTAGATAAATCCCTAAAATTTTCACTTTGAATCTATGTGGAGAATCAGCTTGATCCTTAAACTTATTCTTCCCAATGTTTGAATCTCTAATTTGCTCTCACTAATTCTTCTTCATCTACTGCCCCTAGGATATCACCCTAGCTTTAGTGGCTTCGATTGCCGTGTATGCAATGTTATAACCTTTCTTTGAGCCCTGCTTTCCTGTACGGGAGCCTATCCCAGTGTGTACTGGCCATTGCTTCCATGGGTCTCTATGGTATGGATGTATTCTGACCAACTTGATGTTCCTAATGACACCTCTATGACCAAGTGCTGAAATTGATCTATGCTACATTATGACTGCTCTCTCTTAGCAGAGTCTTGAATTGCATTTTCCTTTCTATAGTCATAGCTAGCTTAAATCAGTTATGTGATATTCATATGATTTATTCTCTAGTAGGTTAATAGCTTTCATTTGTCTAGATTAAATACACATGCATAATTTACTTTGATTATATGAATCTTACCAGCAGGCTGAGTTTCTTGAAAGAGTTGATAACTTAAATGATTTTTAGAATCAAGTAGACAGTTTTTGGTATTTTAATCCTATTTATAATTTTTAGTAGTTTTTGATGCTCAGAATTCAGTCATTATTTTAGGACTTTACTTTTTATATTTTTAAAATTTTTATTTTTCTGAGATGGGGTCTCTTTGTAGCCACAGATGATTTAGAACTTGCTATGTAGATGAGGCTGAACTCAACATCATAGAGATCCACCTGGCTGTTGCTCTCCATGCTGGGAGTAAAGGCCTGGACCACCAACCCCAGCTAGGACTTTACTTAGATATTATATACTCTAATATCCATCAGCTCTCAAACAACCATCCATAAAAAGACAAGGAGCCAAATGTTGTCTATAATATGTTAATATGATTTTGGGCTCTAACTTTTCTGACATATTTTTCATTATACACTCATTGTGTTCTCTGATTCAAAATGTCAAAAATGAAACTGTACTTAGCTCTGTTGGTTAGGTGAGGTTGATTATATTTGATCAATCTCCACGTGAGCAGGAATATTGGTCAAAAAAGTCCTGATTGTTACTAGTCTCATTTAGCTTAACATCCAGTGAAATAAGGCTGATTATCACAATTTTCCTCTTTGCTGTAGTGAACTTGTATTGTGTAAAGTTGTATTTTAGGGTTATATATCATTTTAAAGTAACCTTTTTACTTTTACAAAAAAATTTATGACATTCATATAAAATTGAGTTGTTAAAGTGGCAATTTTTTTTCTGGCTAATATTTCTGATAGTGTATATCAGTGTTGACCAGTTTTATTTGCTATCTTTAGCTTATTTTTAAAATATGGTAATCATTGTTTTTTATGTAATGAATTTTTATACATTCATTAGAATTATTTATATTATGGGTTACCATTACAACCTAATAAAAAAAAATCTGTGAGAGATGACTCAGTGGTTAGGAATACTGGCTACTTTTGCAGAGGTCTCAGGTTTGGTTCCCAGCAGTAAACATGGCAGCTAATGGCCATTTATAAATCCAATTTCACTAGATATGACACCTTCTTCTGGCCTCCATAGGCACTCCAAGACATGGCTACTCCTACAAACATGCAGAAAAAACATTCATACACATAGTATAAATAAACGAATGAAGAATTAAAAAGAACTTTCTCTAAGGATAAGAATGTGATCGATCTCACATCACATAGAGACATAGCTAAAAATCAAGGAGTATTTTAAAAATTTCACTTTAGATAAACAATTTACACTTTAATTTCTTATGGTATTTGTTTTAATTTTATTTTAATAATGTAGAAAGGAGGAACATTGTTTTTATCTGTAAATTTTTACAAGTTTCCATATAACTTCAAATATATTATTAAAATAATAATTTTCGAAAACTGAGGATAATATATACTATTTTCTGCCAGTGATGTATTGCTTACATAAGATGCAACTGACACTTGCCAACTGTCATCAACGAGACTTAGAAATGAGTGTGCCACATGAAGAGGAAAAGCGTAGCTACCAAAGTGCTTGTCTCACACAGTGATGTGGTACCAACAGTAACATGCAATTTAAAGTTTCTGTTCCACCCCACGGGGCTGATTGGAGATCATTACAAGAGGTTCGCCACAGTCATTTCATCTGGGTGCCCGCCCCCACAGTCTGTGCGGTGGCCTTTCCACTGTTGGCTGATGGAAAGTATTTCTGTGGCTGCCAGTTCCACCCACATTATCTTTCTCACACACTCAATCCTTGCATTATTCACTGGCATTGTTCCACAAGCTGATGCTTAAACTCCTGTCCAAATTACTGGTTGAATTTTCCAGGCCAGGCTCCTGCCAACCAACCTCAAACTGCCCATTTAGAGACAGGACTGGTCTCTATTACTTTCTGAACACTTAGCTTCAGAACATGTGTTGAGCCTGCCCTAGACATTAAGGGATGTCTTGGATTTGGTGACTTTACTAAGCTTCATATAACTCTCTTTTTCTAAATGCTGTAGTCTTATCAAAAAACCATAAATTTCAAGTTCAAAGTATTTGAGGAAATAAAAAAAAAGGGCTGGAAAGATGGCTCAGCTGTTAAGAACAATGGCTGCTCTTGTAGAAGACCCTGGTTCTAATCTCAGTACCTATATGGCAGAGATCAACTGTTCAGTTCCAGGGGATCTGACACCCTCTTCTGACTTCTGTGGCCATTGCATAACATGGGTACACTTACACACAGGCAGGCAATACACTCATGTACATAAAATAATACATATATATATATATATGTATGCATATGAGTGTATGTATGTATATGTGGATGGTCATAGAACTAGAAAAGGATTCACAAGAAGGGAGGAAGAGATCTTGAAGTGAGAAGGGACAAGTGAGATAATGGAACTCNTTGAAATTTTCTTTTTCTTGAATCCATATCCTGTTACATAAATACAATGTGCACGAAAAATCATTTTTAAAAGACATTTTTAACTTCCTTATTCTGTACGTGTATGAATGTACTGTCTGCATGCAGATTTGTGCACCCTTGTCGGGCAATGCTGCCGGAGTGGGCTCCGAAAGAGGTGTCGTCTTCACCCTGGACTGGAGAGTTCTCCTGGAAATTGGAGTTTCGGAGGGCCTCAGCCGTCCATGTGGGTGCTGGGGATCGTCGAACCCGGGTCGTCTGTACGAGCGCGGTTCCTGGCGCTCTGAACGCGGAGGCATCTCTCCAACCCCGAAAAGGAATTTTTAATGTGATAAGCATTTTGAAATATACAACATACAAACAAATTTGTAAAATATATAACAAAAGACATGAAGATTCCAATCCAAATCTTTCCCAGCATTAGTGAATATCTGTGTACTTGCTGCAGTTATTAGTTATTAGATATCTGTTTGTATTGCTACAGTCATTAGTTTCTGTTGTAATTTCTAAATGAAAACGAAAGCCAGAAACAAAACAAAAAATATTTATAAGTAAAAATATGTATGTGTGCCAGAAAAAAAAAATTCAAGAAAAAAAAAAAAAAAAAAAAAAAAATTATTTAATTTTTTTAATTAATATGAGCATATTGCCGCATGTGTAAAAATGAATTCTTACCATACAAATTTTTCTGTCAATTTTCTGTCATTACAATTCTAACCAAAATTGCAGAAATCAAAGTATTCTTCAAAATATTATTATCAGCTACAGTTGGCTGACACTAGAAAAACTATGCCAAGTAACCAGTTTACTTCAATAAACATTTTTATTTATTTATGTATTTGGTTGCGGGTGGGGTGTAGACATATACATATATGGAGAGTAGAGGAAGGGCACAATACTTCTGCATCCTGTGTTTGGTGGCATAAAGAGTCTTTATCACAAAAATACATCCACTGTCATCTTTATCTTCATGGAGCACTACCTAATACTATTTTATCCAACAACTTCTGCTGACTTTGTTTTTGGCGTACTTAAGAGTATTTTTTGCCAAGCACAGGATCATGATCTAATATAAAAAATGAAACGAACATAATATGTTTTAATACCATGCTGGGAATGGCTTTTACAATGTAGACATGCTCTGGCTTGCTTCTGCTGTAAACAGGATATCTGAGCCATGGTCTCCTATGGTGACCTGGGTATATGACCATAATCTTTCATGACCCTTCCATATCAATGTGCTGCAAACAGCATTTATCCGATTACAAGCAATGAGAGAAACTGCTTGTCTTTATACTGCGGTATTCTAGGTCTAGTGGTCAAAGAGCAGCATTCTGATACTTCCACATTTTATGTTGGATATACTGTCTCAATAAAGAAGGATCAAAAACCTTGCCTTGTGTAACGGAGCACATTTTCAAGAGAATTTGATGACAGTGAATGACAGTTTCTCATTTGGGTCTGCTCTTGGCTGAAATGGATGATAAGAGCCAGGCTGATTTTTATTATTGTATAACCACGATGAAACTTAAAAACATTGCAAATGACTTCAGAGCATAGGACAGAATAGAGCAGGTTTTATTAGATGTCTAGTAATAGAAATAAGAGAATAAAATTATCAAGGGAAACTACTAGGGAACTATTTCTGAGCTGATTTTAGATAAAAGAGGAAGAGAAATGGGGGTCAGATTTTAGCTACCAGCAGAGTCTTGGTCAGAGATTTTAAATATGATATTTTGAAATGTCTTTGTTATTTGACACTTGGGAACAGAAGTTAAGGGCAGAGGAAGGGTAACACAAGAAAAAAGACAAGAAAAGATACGTAATGGAGAAAAGTTTGTTACTTGTCCTCTGTTCTGGTGTATCCTGACACACAAATACATAACTATACACCAAGACATGTTTTAGATAAATCCCTAAAATTTTCACTTTGAATCTATGTGGAGAATCAGCTTGCGCCTGTAAACTATTTTCCCATGTTTGAAATCTCTAATTTGCCTTCTCACTTATTCTTCTCACTACTGCCCCTCGGATATCACCCTAGCTTTTAGTGGTCTTCGATTGCCGGTCTGCACTGTATAACCTTTCTTTGAGCCCTGCTTTCCTGTACGGGAGCCTATCCCAGTGTGTACTGGCCATTGCTTCCATGGGTCTCTATGGTATGGATGTATTCTGACCAACTTGATGTTCCTAATGACACCTCTATGACCAAGTGCTGAAATTGATCTATGCTACATTATGACTGCTCTCTCTTAGCAGAGTCTTGAATTGCATTTTCCTTTCTATAGTCATCGCTAGCTTAAATCAGGTATGGATATTCATATGATTTCTTCTGAGTAGTTAATAGCTTTCATTTTCTAGATTAACTACAATGCCTAATTTACTTGCTATATGAATCTTACCAGCAGGCTGAGTTTCTTGAAAGAGTTGATAACTTAAATGATTTTTAGAATCAAGTAGACAGTTTTTGGTATTTTAATCCTATTTATAATTTTTAGTAGTTTTGATTGCTCAGCATTCCGTCCCTTATTTTCGCCTTTTTTTTCTCTTTTCCACTTTCTTTTTTGCGTGGGGTTCTTGGTCGCCACCGATGATTAGCCACTTGCGCTGTGCTGCGGCTGCCCTCACTCCCTCCTCGCGCCCCCCTGGCTGTTGCTCTCATGCTGGGAGTAAACCGGGCCTGGCCACCCCCCACCCCGCTAGGCTTTACCTAGTTCTATACTACCTCTACTTCCATCAGCTTCTTCCTCAACCACCATCCACTCAACGACCCGCGACGCGCCATACTGTTTGTCTACTAATCTGTATCATTGATTTTGGGCTCTAACCTCTTCTGCCTCTATTTCTTCTCTATACATCATTGTTTCTCTGCTTCAATGCTTCAAACCAAGAAACCCTTACCTTAGCCTCTGTGGGTTACGGTGAGGTTGGACTTTCTTTTGCTCATCTCCCCGTCGAGCGGACTATTGGTCCCCACCGTCCTGCTTGTTACTAGTCTCATTTAGCTTAACATCCAGTGAAATAAGGCTGATTATCACAATTTTCCTCTTTGCTGTAGTAACTTGTATTGTGTAAGTTGTATTTTAGGGTTAATATCATTTAAAGTAACCTTTTTACTTTTACAAAAAACTTATGACATCATATAACAATTGAGTTGTTAAAGTGGCATTTTTTTTCTGGCTAATATTTTATAGGTGGTATCTCAGTGTTGACAGTTTTATTTGCTATCTTTAGCTTATTTTTAAAATATGGAATCATTGTTTTTATGTAATGAATTTTTATACATTCAGTAGACTGGATATAGAGGGGTACCATTACAACGCAAGATTAAAAAAAAAATCTGTGAGAGAGGGACTTCAGTGGTAGGAATTACTGGCTACTGTTTGCAGAGTCGTCAGGTGTTGGCCCGCCATACAGGCAGTAAAAGTGGCCGAAATGGCTTTATAAATCTCAATGTCACGTAGCATAGGACACTCTCGTCTGGCCTCCATATGGCACTCAACAGTACATCTGGCTCTCTACAACATGCGAAAGAAAAAACATTTCATACACATAGTATCAAATAAACGATATGAAGAATTAAAAAGAAAACTTTCTCTAAGACTAAGGAATGTGATCGATCTCCACCATCACCTAGGACTAGCTAACAATCAAGGAGTATTTAAAAGACTCACTGAGAACCTTAAAATACACTTTAATTTCTTATGTATGTTTCTTTTGATTTATTTTAATAATGTAGAAAGGAGGAACATTTGTTTTTATCTGTAAATTTTTACAAGTTTCCATATAACTTCAAATATCATTATTAAACCATAATTATTCGAAAACTGAGGATGGAATATATACTATTTTCTGCAGGTGATGTATTGCTTACATAAGATGCAACTGACACTTGCCAACTGTCATCAACGAGACTTAGAAATGAGTGTGCCACATGAAGAGGAAAAGCGTAGCTACCAAAGTGCTTGTCTCACACAGTGATGTGGTACCAACAGTAACATGCAATTTAAAGTTTCTGTTCCACCCCACGGGGCTGATTGGAGGATCATTACAAGAGGTTCGCCACAGTCATTTCATCTGGGTGCCCGCCCCCACAGTCTGTGCGGTGGCCTTTCCACTGTTGGCTGATGGAAAGTATTTCTTGGCTGCCAGTTCCACCCCACATTATCTTTCTGCACACACTAATCCTTGATTATTCTACTGCATTGTTCCACAAGCTGATGCTAAACTCCTGTCCAAATTATGGTTGATTTTCCAGGCCAGGCTCCCGCCAACCACCTCAAAACTGCCCATTTAAGAGACAGGACTTTTTGGTCTCTATTACTTTCTGAACACTTAGCTTCAGAACATGTGTTGAGCCTGCCCTAGACATTAAGGGATGTCTTGGATTTGGTGACCTTTACAAAGCTTCATATAACTCTCTTTTTCTAAATGCTGTAGTCTTATCAAAAAACCATAAATTTCAAGTTCAAAGTATTGCAGGAAATAAAAAAAAAGGGCTGGCAAGATGCTCAGCTGTAAGAAGCCTGGGGCCTTGAGAAGGACCGTCAAACGCCCAACCCATATGGCTGGACAAACCACCTTAAACTACCAGTTTAGGGGGATCTGACACCCTCTCTGACTTCTGTGCGCCATTGCATAACATGTGTATACACTGACACATCAGGCAGGCAATACACTTCATTTGGACGTAATATATATTTTCATATATAAATTTATATTATATTTTTTTTTTTTTTTTTATTTTTTTTTGATATGTATATTATATACACTATATATGTATATATTAACATTATATATGTATATATATACTAAATATCTATGTATTCATCTATATTGTATATAATATATATTACATATATATATATGTATTCATATATATATATGAAGAAAAAAGGAAGTTTCAAGTAAATGAAAGTAAATTTTGTCCTGATACCAGAAGAATTGAGTAATTATGGGCAACAATTTGTGGTGTCCACAAAACCATTATTCCTTGAGTTATAATATTTATTTATTTATTTATTTATTTATTTATTTATTTATTGTATTTTTCAGACAGGGACTCTCTGTAGCTCCACCTGGTCTAGAAGTGACTAAGTAGACCAGGCTGGCCTCGGTCTCATAGAGATCAAATGCCTCCACCTCCTCAGTCCTAGGATGTAGGACATCTTCCACCAGTCCCCAAATTATCTCCAATTTTTGGACATTAGATTTTTTCTATTTTGTCTTGAAAAGACTCTAGGGAATGAAAATTTTTCTACTTTAATTTTTATTTAAGCCTTCTTGCCAATGGACAACATCACTTTAAGAAGGCCTATAATCCCAGCACTCAGGGGGCAGAGATAGGAAAATCCCTGTGTGTTCCAGTTCAGCCTGGTCTACTTAGTGAGTTCCCAGACAGCTGGGCTACAGGGAGAACTTGTTTCAAAAACATACAAAAAAAGCAAGTTTTTCAAGATTATTGTTTTTCATTTAATGGATTGGGTACCATCTAAGGAATTTCTTCTTTAAAGATTATCTTTATCAAAAAAGATTATTTTTATCAATTACTTGTTATTTTAAAATTACATTTTATTTACATTTATGAATAAGATTTTATTTTTTTGTTTATTTTCTTTTTGATTGATACATTTAAATGATACATATCAAAGAGGTTCATATGCAATTTTAATATATGCACACATCACATACTAATGAAATCAAACCTCAAGATTTATTCTTTTTTGTTTTTATCTTTTTGAGACAGGGTCTCCCTGTAGCCCCAGCTGTCTTGGAACTAAGTCTGTAGACCAGGCTGGCCTTGAACTCACAAAGATCCACCTGCCTCTGCCTCCCAAGTGCTATGATTAAAGGCATGAAACACCACGCCTGGCTTCAAGATTTATTCTTAAATCAATATAAATCGCATTAAAACCAAATAATCTCTGTAAAGAACTTATAGCCATATAATTTAAAAAATACTTTATGTAATTACTTTTTCTTTTATGTGTATGAATTTAATGCTTGGATATAGGTAGGTGCACCTGTAATGTTAAATGCCCATGTTGTGCAATGTCTGTGGAGATCTAGAACTGGAGTATGGTTCATTGTTAGCCACCATGTAGGTATGAGCACCCAGTGCTCTTAACCACTGAGTTATATCTCTCCAGCCCCACAATCATATAATTTTATTATGCAAACTTGAAGAAAAATTTTCAAGCTTTTATAATACTTTTAAAAGTAAAAATGTCATTTTATATTAATTAACTCACAAGTAAAAACATCACACAGTTGTGAGTTTATATGAGAAGTTCCATCTGCTGCATAAGGAAACTTCTCTGGGAGAGCTGAGAGATGCGTTAGGCTATTTAATAAGTCATTAGGATTCAGTTTAGTGATATAACTATTTAGTAGGAAAGGAGTAATAGGTTCTTCCCTATGCCCTGTGACCTTAATGTTCCTATGCCCAATATCATTGTCAGCTATGGGCTCCATCCCATGAAGCCAACTGACTTTAAGTCCAACTAGAAAGTGTTTGGTTATTCCTATAATATTTGTACTACTGTTGCACTGGTAAATATCCTGCCAGGACAGTTGTTGCTGTAATAATTCAGTTGGATAAGATGGATGATTATTTTTCCTTCCAGTAGCATGCATAGAATCTTCAAGCACTGTGAAAGCTAGCCTGTAGTGATGAGGCTTTGAAGTCAGTACCTCCTTGATTTTTTCCTTGTTTGTTCTACAGCGCATGTATATTGTTTCTTTACAAAAGGGTCCACCTATGAAGTTCTCAGGAGTATCCAATAGCAGGGACAAAGGCCAGCAGAGTTTGGGACCCTTGGTCAATACGTGGCCAATGTGCAGAGAACAGGAGGCTGCAGAGCACTTGTCCCTGCACAGGACATCTGTATCAAACTCCTGCTTCCCAGCCCTCGGGGATCATTGTGGAAGAGGGCAGGAGCGTCTGTAAGTGCCAGAGGTGCTGGTCCTCAAGGAACGGCTTTTCAGACTGTTTGTCACTGACTCATAGCAACGGTCGCAGCATGTACAAGGCCCCTGCAAGTGCAAGCCAGACAAAATCCCAGCACAGACATAAGTGGGTGAGAAGCCCCAGCACTACCTAAGGAATTATTGGCAACCCATGACTCCTGGGAAAGGGAGAGTTAAGCTCTTCCAACAAATACAATGCATTAAATTTGGCATGTGGGCCTTTAGGGGAGGGTGCAGAGAGGAGGGGATCAAATAGCATCGAATTATATTATATCAAAATCACAAAATAAAACAATAAAACATTAAAAACATCACACAGCTGGTTTAATAAACCCAGTCAAACACTTGCTCAGTTCCCAAATCTATCCACCTCTATAAATTTTTGTACAGATAGCATGGCCATTCTGAAGCCAGGGAGCTTTGCTGAAGGTTTCATACTTTCTATATCAATTATATTATTTGTTTATTTACAAACCCAACAAGCTTCATCTACATGATTTTTGACAAAGATGTTGAAACATACACTGGAGAAAAGACAGCCTCTTCACAAATGGTGCTGGAAAACCTGGTTATCCCCAGGGGAAATGACCAAATCAAGTCCGAATGGATCAAAGATATTAATGTGGGACCTGAAGCTGAGAAAAATATTGGAGAAAATACTTTAAGATAAAGAAATAAGAAAGGACTTTCTCAATAGGAGTTCAGTTGCTCAAGAATTAATGTCAATATTTGACAAGCAAGACCTCATAAAAAAGTAAAAGGCTTTTGTACAACAAAAGAAACAGTAAATCATGTGAAGAAAGAATTATAGAGTGTTAGAAAATCTAGTTATACATCTGGCATTGTGCTAATATCTGGGCTAAACAAAGAACTAAAAATATTGACTATAACAGCATCCTAATCAATACATGGGCTAATGTAATAAACAGGCAATTTTTAAAGGAGGAAATGCAAATGGCCATCAAACCCATGTCATCCAAAGAAATGCAAATCAAAACTATATTCTGATTCCATCCTATCCATTATTAGTGATGGTCTTTAAGAAATAGCAGGTATATGTCAGTATGTGGAAAAAGAGAACCCATATACTCTCCATTTTGGAACATTAGTCTTGCCACTATGTAAATCAATAATGGAGAATTGTTTTAACAGCCAATATAAGATTTCCATAGGACCTAGCTGTATTTTCCACACGTGGTTATTTTCTCAGAGGACTTCAGGTCAACACAGCACTTGCTTATTGCAGCACTATTCACAAAACTTAAACTATGGAACCCACCTAGGCATCCAACAACCGTATAGAGGAAACGTGTATGCCCATTTTTTTAAAAAGGACTTTTTCAGTCATAAAGAGCAAAGGTGGGGTTAGGGTAATACCTCAGTGGGTAAATTTTTTGCTGCAGCATGAAAACCCAAGTTCAAATTCCACAGCACCCATGTAAAAACTGAAACGTGTATGCCCATTTTTTTAAAAAGGACTTTTTCAGTCATAAAGAGCAAAGGTGGGGTTAGGGTAATACCTCAGTGGGTAAATTTTTTGCTGCAGCATGAAAACCCAAGTTCAAATTCCACAGCACCCATGTAAAAACTGAGTGTTTACATGCAGAAGCAGGCAGATTTCAGTGGTTTGCTGACCAGCCAAAGTCTAGCTGAACAGTGAAGCCCGAGTTTAGTGAGGAACATATCTCAAAGTATAAGTGTGTTCCCCTGGCCTCAACATGAGGACACATAGCTATGCACATTCATACAACACAACAGTGATATATACTACATATCACACAAATATGCATACACACATCATTTTCACAAAAAATGGATCATAAAGTGCATTAAGCCAGTGCCAGAAAGACACATGTTACATGCTTTCTCTCATTTTGGGTCCTAGATTTTATACATGAAATAATATATGTATATAAGACATGAAATTATTTATACATGGCATGTATGTATACATCCAATGAAACAAAAAGGATTAATGGGAAGGGGAAGGGTGGAGAACAGGGAGAGCACAGAGTACAGATTGGATGTCCTCACTGTATGATATGTATTTATATGAAAGTATCCTGATAAAACTCTATCATGTAAAATAAAAATTACTATAAATTAAATAAAAAAGAAAAAAGCTGGTCACTTCAATTTAAATAGGTCTTCAATATAGCACTGACTCTGTGGCGAAACACACTTCATGGTGAGAGGTTGCATGAGGTCCTATTGCAACAGCAGACTGTAAGCAGAGGAATGACGAATCCAGGAAGGAACCCACATGACTGGCTGAATAACATGACTTTCTCTTTTGGGTGTTTAGCTTTGAGAATGATATCATTATCACATTTTCAGCAAGGGGTACAAGAAGAAGATGAGGTTGGAGAGATAAGCAGGCAGGGGATGATGATGGAAAATCTGAGACTAAATCAGAGACTTTGATTTTGATCTATGCAAAGAAATTCCCTTTAGTGTTAGAACAGGACCAATATTTCTGTAGCTGACTTTTGACACAAGAACTCCCACATGTTGCTTTGCTGGAACATTTCATAGATCTTCAATTTTGATCCATTATTAGTTGCTAAAATCTCACTTGATTCCACATGCAAATGTAGCATTTGATAAATGGTAAGAAAATGCACAGAGCAATTGACAGCCTCATTCAAAATATCAACAGCAATAGTTGTGCAAGTGTGGCCTTTTCGTCCAGCTGGATTTCTAATATAATTGGAATACTGAGGCACTTCTTTGGTTATGGGCATATTGATTTTTCATATTTGAGGTCTAAGATAGAAAAGATTGACAAGCATCACAGTTGAATAGGTTAAGGGAATCTAAATTAAATAACAGACCATCTCCCTCAATCTGTACACAAAAATAAAGTTAAAATTGATCACACTTTTATAAATGACATCTGAAAATATAAATTTTTTTTGGTCTTTTTGAGACAGGGTCTCCCTGTAGCTCCAGCTGTCCTGGAACTCTGGAACTCGCTCTGTAGACCAGGCTGGCCTTGAACTCACAAAGATCCACCTACCTCTGCCTCCCAAGTGCTAGGATTAAAGGCGTGCGCCACCACACCCGGCCCTATTTTTTTTTTTTTTTACATTGACGGTTAAGATTCTCAATAAACATGGACATTTTTAATGTCTTAATTTCGGAAGTACACTCTTACCTAGGTTTCCTCCCAGGCTTCAGACAGTCTATAAAGTCTATTTCATGTTTCAAAGGTAACTTCTTGCTCCGGGCATCTATAATTTTCCCATTTTCCATAGTTTTCCAGCATTGACTAATTCTTCTCTACTCTTAGGAGACTCAATTTGGGGCAATCCTTCAGCTACTCCTATAGATTCAAACAGACAAACACACCATTTAAATGAGGTCTGCTTTGCTTTCTCCAGAACCAGAAACATGGGAGCCTCATTGCAACAAGCTGAGTACTCAAGACTGCTCTGCAAGAGGAGCAAGGAAGGCACAGTCGACCCAGAGCATCCCAACCTTGTTAGCTGCTATCTGCCTACGGCTTTGTTTGTGTTCATTGGTTGCTTATTTCCAGAAACAGGATCAATTGATTCTGGCATCTGCTTATTTCTCTACATTTCTCTAGCAGATGCAAAATTTCCTACTCCAGTAAGCTTATACATATTTATAGTTATGTGTATAAGTGCTTTGCCTGCACGAGTGTAAATGCGTGATGTCATGCAGTCCCTGCAGAGGTCAGAACGCTATGAATCTCTGAAACTGGGATTCGAACCTGGGTCTTCTGCAAGAACAGCCAATGCTCTTAAACACTGTGCCATCTCTCTCTCCTCCAGCCAGTATGTTTTATTCCAACTGAATTTTGATATTTGTGTGCATGTGTGTGTGTGTGTGTGTGTGTGTTAAACTTCACTGAAATGTTACATGCAACACTTCACCAAACTATTGCCCTTTCTATGTGGATTATTTCATGATCAGAACTTCAACTAGTATTACATCTTCCAATAAATATGTTCATTTCTACAACTCAAGTATATTGAAACATGATATTGTCTGTGTGATCAAGAACCACTGTCAGTAAATGTGAGGGTTGTATTAAGTTAGGTGTCATGAAGCATGGTAAACAATACCCCGAGTGTCATGACACCCAAAAGTATTCTTTATATACATCCTTATAGGTGTGTTCAGACACTTAACACTGTGAAATGACATATTATCTACAAAGTTCATGCTCAAAAATGGTGTGATTACCAGACTTCAAACTATACAACAGGGCTATAGTCATAAAAACAGCCTGGTACTGGCACAAAAACAGATCTGTTGACCAATGGAACAAAACCGAAGATCCAAACCTGAGCACATACAATCTCAACTACCTCATATTTGACAAGGGGACCAAGAAGACACAATGGAGAAAAGACAGCATTTTCAGCAAGTGGTGTTGGCAAAACTGGATCACAACTTGTAGAAGAATGAAATTAACCCCTACCTCTCGCCCTGTACAAAAGTCAACTCCAGATGGAACAAAGACCTCAACGTGAAACCCCAAACTCTGAAGGTGATAGAAGAAAAAGTTGGCAGCAGACTACAAGACAGAGGTGTAGGAAAAGACTTCCTAAATCAGACAGCAGCTGCGCAAGAATTAAGGTCGACAGTTGACAAATGGGACCTCATTAAACTCAAAAGCTTCTGTACATCAAAAGAAATAATCAAGGAAGTGAAGAGAAATCCCACAGAGTGGGAGGAAACCTTCACTGCAGAAACATCTGACAAAGCATTGATTTCCAGAATATATAAACTACTCAAAAAACAAAGAAAAAAGAAAACAAATGACCCACTCAATAGATGGAGCAAAGAACTGAACAGAGACTTCACAAGTGAGGAATTAGAGATGTCTGAGAAACACCTCAAGAACTGTTCAACATCACTAATCATTAAGGAAATGCAAATGAAAACCACTTTAAGATATCATCTTACTCCAATAAGACTGGCTAGGATCAAGAAAACAAATGATACCAAGTGCTGGAGAGGTTGTGGGGAAAGGGGAACACTCATCCACTGCTGGTGGGAATGTAAACTCGTGCAGCCACTATGAGAGAAGCAAGTGTGGAGAACCCTTAGAAAGACTTTGGATGAACTTGCCACCGAACCCACCCAGCCATACCATGCCTGGGTATGTACCCTCAAGACTCACCCCACCACACAGATACATAATGCATGGCCATGTTTTATTTCAGTTTCTCTTCACAATAGCAGGACTGGAACCAAACCCAAATGTCCATTCAAACTTGATGAGTGGATAAGAGAAAACGTGTATATCTACACAAATGGAGTTTCTAATGCAGCAGTAAAGAAAGAGGACATCCATGAGCTTTGGCAGGAAATGGCTGGAGCTGAGGTACATCATACTGAGTGAAGTAAACACAGTCCCAGAAAACAATGAAATAATGGTATCCCTCATCTGTGGATGCTAATGCCATTACCTAGTTGTAAAGTATTTCCTTGTGCTGGCCGCCCTTAAGCTTTTGTTCCAGAGCAGTTCGGAGGAGTGATGCATATTGGAAACAGAACAACAACAAACAAGAGAAAGGACTGCATCAGCAAACACAACCAACACAACAACACAATAGAGAAAGGACTGCATCAAAGAACTGACTGAACAGTATTTGCTAACTACTCTCATGAGATTGGACGAGAAAGATAAAGTGTTGGAGATGAGAGCTGGTGGGGTTGGGGGATGGGAGGACATGGTCTAGATTTGATAAAATATTTATATATATATACTATATTATATATATATATATATATATTATATATAGGGGCTGGAGAGATGGGCCTAGCGGTTTAAGAGCCGCCGATCACTCTTACCAGAGGCCTGGTTCGATCCCCAGCACCCACATGGCGGGCTGAGAAGTCCGTCTGAAACTCCCATTCCAGATGAACTTCCGTTCCCAGGGGGAAACGAGACTGCCTCTTCTGTCCTCCGCGGGTTTGCACGACTGGGTGCATCAGACTTTATTGCAGACCAGTACATTCATACACATACAGAAATAAAATAAAATAAATAAATAATAAATAAAATAGAAGAAAATTAAAAAAATGGTGTGATTGAAAAAAAAGTCACCAAATCTCACAATGCATTAAAGATTCTTTTGACAGTTGGGACTTACTCATTGCTGGCCTGAGGTGCACATGTCCTGTAAGATGTGGGCTGACATGTTTATGAAATGAGAATGTCACTACTTAAAAGGCCATTACTAAGTTAGTAAAAAAATGTGGTTGCATTTCATTGAATAAGAGGATTATATAATCCCATTCATTGCTTTTTTAGTTAAGTAATTATTCTATTAAGACTTATAAGAAAAACTTTAAAATGTGGTCTTTCACATAGTTAGTTATGGAAGAGAAAAATAGCTCTTTACTAAGTAATTGAACTACAAAATTCAACACATCCGTAATCACATTGGTGACTATAATTGCACAAATTTAGATGTAATTACATTGAAATTATTTATTTTAAAATAAGAATCAAGTGATTGAAAGTAAAATTTGAATTCATCTTGTCCATGGGAAGTAAATTGCTAGGTGTTTGAATGTAACTAAAGTATCTTCTCTTACTTAGTGATCACTTTGTCTCAATATCTTATGACTCCCAGAGACTGAAGATGCTGTCAACATGGTACCTACTAGTTAATGAATAAATAAGTGGAGAATATGTACAGCTATCTGTAAGACTCTGCTTTAAATAGATTTTAATTTATTTTCTTTTTATTTAACTTTGTCTATATAATATGTAACATCTCAATCAATCTTAGTCACCTTTATATGCCCTTCTCCACTGGCACCCTCCCACACATGCCCCACTATAATTCATACACTCTGTCATTTATGTCAATGTCCATTGTGTCATTAGTGTCCCCAGACATTCCTCAGTGCAAGTTCATCCACTGAGGTCTAGTCAAACCATCCAGAGTGCCTCACTTTAAGAAGATAAGCTCTTCCTAACCCAGCAGTAATCAGCTGCCAATAGCTCTGCTAAGATTGGGACCTGCTGCCCATTTCCACAGTTCTACTTTTTTCTGCTTGAGTTTGCATGGGACTTGTGCATGCTGTCACCACCACTGTAGGTTCAGATGAACAGGGCCTCTATGCTTCTATTTCCATGTTGTCATGCACATTCTCCCTGGCTCTTACATCTTTCTACCCCCTCTTCTGCAATGGCCCCTGTGCTCTGGGTGAATGAAGCTTAATAGTGGAATCCTGTCTGAGGATCCACCTTTTGTAGACTCCTAATGTCCATGCTTTGCCTTTTGTGCCCCTTTGTGCTCCTGGCAACTTCATTAGTGAGAGAGTTGAGAGATCCATTAGTGTTTTCTTATCTCTGGTTCACTGCTGTGTGAGCCTTGCATGTAGTGGTTCCATTGTAGATGTACCACGTAGGCTTGGGCAATTCACAGACAATATCTGTATTTGACCAGTTGTGGTACACTATATTAGTCTCTGTCTGGTCCAAAATATGCTTCTTTGATGAGTGGTGACTGAGATACTTGACTGTCGATACAAGGATACATATTTTGTACTTCGTAAGAAATTACATTAATCTTAGAATTTTCTCTAAGGCCTATGATCTCTCCATCTGTATGTATTTGGCTATGTTTACAGTACTATACATGACTTTCCTCCCATTGAATGTGATTTCAGTGTAATTAGGTAACTATTGATTGCCCCTAAGATAAAAGTGCTACGACTACACCAATGTCATATGCTGTACTGATGTGGTTATTTGGTCATAAAGTTAGTCTTGAACCATTAACTGATGTTCTCGTTTAACAGCTTGCATATTGATCTCTGAAGCTATGAGAGCTAGCCTCTCAGGTGAAGTGGCTTCCAGGTCAGTTTCAGCTCCACAGCTCTGAATCTAGTCTCTGAAGTATGTCCTGTCTTCAGCAATAGGGGCTTACCTTGAAGTTCTGGGAAGAAATCAAGAGCTGTGGCAATAGCCTGCATAATTTGGGGAGTCTCTTGGACTACCCTGGCCAACAACTCAAAGGAAGGTTTCTCCTGTCTAGCATGTTATATAGCCTTCAGCTATACACATGGACTAATGCAGAAATATTGGATGCGTAATTTGTCACTAGGATTTTGGACTAATAAGATTCCCTCTGTTTTTATACTAGGCATTATTTATCCTCTCTCTCTCTCTCTCTCTCTCTCTCTCTCTCTCTCTCTCTTCTTTCCCTGTATAAACCTCCCTCCGTGCTTTCCCCATTTCAAATGTCCCCATTTTCCCCATTTCTCCTTTGATATTACCAGTGTCCTATGGTCTTCTCTTTTGAGCTCTTTCTTTCCCTTTATCCCCAAATTTCCTTGTCTAACACTTCCTTTCCTCCCCATTTAAATCCCCTCATTTTATCCATTTCTCCCTTAGTAACACCTGTCTCCTACTAACCTTCTTTCTCAAGTTCCTTCTTTCCATTTACCTCCCTGATTCCTTTACATTTTCCTGGTTCCTGCAGCTAAATCAGGATACATATTCATATCTAGTTCCATCCATTTACCTGCAAATTTCAGGATTTCATCTTCATTTACCACTGAAGGAACTCCATGGTGTAAATGTAGCATGGTTTCTTTATCCACCCATCAGTTGAGGGACAAGTAGGTTGCAGCCATCTCTTAGCTATTGTGAAAAGAGCAGCAACAAACGATGTACAAATATCTTTGCAATAGGATAAGTCCTTTGGGTATATACCAAGGAGTGGTATAACTAGATCAAAAGTTGGGTTTATTTTTTAGGTTTTTAAGAGTTCTCCACACTGCTTTCCATAGTTGTTACATGAGCTTGGAATTCCACCAGCATTCTCCTTCCCCCACATCCTCTCCAGTATTTGGTATAATTGTTGTCTTGATCTTAGCCCATCTAATTGGAGTAAAATGAAATCTTTGAGTAGTTTTAATTTACAATTTTCTTAATTACTCAAAATGTTGAATACTTTTAAGATGTTCCTTAGCCATTTTTATTTCTTCTTTTGAAAATTCTCTGTTCAGATCCTTATCTCATCTAATTGTATCATGTGTTTTCTTATTTCTTTGTTTTTGAGTTCAAAATATTTAATAGATGTTAAAGCTCTGCCAAATGTGTCACTGGTGAAGATTTTCTTCCACTTTGTGGGTTTTCTCTTGACTTCTTGTTTTTTTTTTTTTTTTTTTTTTTTTTTTCTGTACAGAAGCTTTTTAGTTTAATAAGGGCCTACTTGTTGATTGTTGACCTTAATTCCTCAGCACCTAATTTCTGATTTATAAAGTCCTTTAAAAAAAATCCAGGCACACCTTTTTTTTCTTTCAAGTAAAAATGTTCATCTTTTATTGAATAATAAAACAATACATTATTGACTCACATTCTGAAAGCCAACATGATTTTTCTTTTTCTTTTTTTTTTTTTACTTTCCTTTTAGCACTTTTTAAAAATTTTTTTTATTGATGCTTTGTGTATTTCATACATCATTTTCCAACTCAGTTCAGGCATATATCCCCTTCCCTTCCCCCCACCCCACCCCTACCCATCCCAGATCATGCATTCTGCCATAACTTTTCTGCATCTTTCTGGTTTTTGTTTTGTTTTGTTTTGTTTTCATTTTTTTTAACAATAAGTGATAATTTGTGAGTACAAGCATCCTTCATGTAAAACCAACTTGGAAGTAGTTGTGCCCAAACCCACACAGCTCATGGGTCCCACCATCCAGCCGGGGGGGGGGCTTATATGTTCAATCAAGTTGATCAAATAAGTGTCCAGTCTATATTGTTGTAGTTTCACCAAAAGCCAGGCACACCTTTAATCCCAGCACTCAAAAGGCAAAGGCAGGCAGATCTCTATGAGTTCAAGGCCAGCTTGGTCTACATAATGAGTTCCAGGCCAGCTGAGGCCACAGGAAGACCGTGTCTCAAAAAGACCTATTCTACACCTAAATATTATAGGTTGCTTCTAATGTTTTCTTCTAACAGTTTCAGAGTTTCAGGTTTCACAATGAGGTCTTTGATCCATTTGGCGCTGAATTTTCAGCAAGGTGAACAATAAGGGTCTAGTGTCATTCTTCTACAGGTGGAGATCCAGTTTTGCCACCAACACTTGCCAAAGATGCTATATTTGCTCCCCTGAATATTCCTCATCATTTCTCAATGATCATGTGGCTGAAAGGGCATGGGCTTATGTTGGGGATTTCAATTATGTTCCTTTGATCTATGGGTATATTTTTGTACCAGTATCATGCTGTTTTTATGACTATAGCTCTGTAATATAGTTCAAAATCTATTATAGTAATCCAACCTGCATTGCTCTTTGTGTCAGAGTTGCTTTGGCTATCAGGGATCTTTTGTGATTCCATATGCAATTTTTCTAATTCTGTGAAGAATGTCATGGGAATTTTGACTGATATTACAATTAATCTATATTGCTTTTGGCAAGATGGTCATTTTCACAGTATTAATTCTTCTAGTACATGAGTATGGGAGATCCTTCCATCTTCTGTATCTTTCTTTAAAATTTTCATTGTAGAGAACTTTAATATCCTTTGTCAGGTTTATTCAGAGATATTTTATTTTTTAGGCTTTTGTGAATGGGAGGATTTCCATGTATTATTTCTCCACTTGTTTGTTAATGGTATAGAGAAAGGCTATTGACTTGTGTAGATTAATTTTATAAGCTGCCACTTTACCGAAAGTGTTAATCTTTTCCAGGAGTTTTCTAGTGGAATTTTTTGTCATCTCTTAGGTATAATAACATATCATCTACAGAAAGGGATAATTTGACCTCTTTCCTAATTTGAAGCCCTTTAATTTCCTTCTCTTGTCTTATTGCTCTAGCAAGAGTTTCAAGCACTATATTAAAAAGTAGTGGAGATAGTGGGCAGGCTTGTCTGCTTCCTGAATTTAAGGCAAATACTTCCTTCTAGTTGTTCTCCATTTAGAATGATGTTGGCTGTGGCTTTGTTGCATATAGCTTTAATTATGTTGAGGTATGTTCGATCCAGTCCATTCCCTCTAGGAGTTTTAACATAAATGTTGTTGAATTTTATCTAAGGCCTTTTCAGTGTCTATTGAAATGATCATGCCATTTTTGTGTTTGAATCCATTTATATGACTAATGACACTTATTGACTCACATATATTGAATCATCCTTGCATCTCTGTAATCAGGCTTATTTGATATGGGGGATGATTATTTTTTGATGTGGGTCTGTTTGTGGTTCACAAGGATTTTGTTGAGAATTTTTTTGCATCTATGTTCATTAAGGATATGGGTCTAAGTCTATTTTTTGGTTGTATCCTTACCTGCTTTTGGTATTATAGTGATGTAATACATTCATAGAAGGAATTTGGGAGTGCTCCATCTTTTTCTCTTTTTGAATAATTTAAGTAATATTGGTTGTAGATCTTCTTTAAATGTCTGGTAGAATTCTGCTATAATCCATCTGGGCCTGGGCTTTTTTTGGTTGGAAGTTTTCATATTACTGTTTCAATTTCCTTATATGTCATGGTTCTGTTTAAGCTGTTAGTCTTTTCTTGGTTTAGCTTTGGTGATTCCCAAAATTTTAGATATACCTCTTATCTTATACGTTTTCAAATAGAGTTGTATAGTTATACATTCATTTAGATTCTTTCTGTTGACCCTTGGGTACAATTGTCCTTCCTTCAGCTCTTTGTATTGTTTCAAGTATTCTCCAAAGGCCTCATTTTCTTACACGAATTCTTTCAGCCTATTTATGTCACAGAAGGTTTTTTCCCTTCAATTATAATAAACATTTTTGCTACATAAAGTATTCTGGGTTAGCATCTATGCTCATTTAGAACTGGGAATACTTTTGTTCAGGCTCTTCTGGCTTTCATAGTTTGCATTGAAAAGTCTTCTGTAATTCTGATGGGTTTCCCTTCATATGTGACTTGTGTGTGGCTTTTTTTTTTTGCAGCTTTCAGTGTTCTTTCTTTGTTCTGTACATTTAGTGTGTTTTGTATGATGTGCCTTGGAGAATTTTCTTTTCTGGTCTAGTCAATTTGGTGTTCTACACACTTCTTGTATTTGTGTGAGAACGTCTTTCCTTAATTTTGGGAAATTTTCCTCTACAGTCTTGTTGAAGATCATCAGGTCAATACCATTATCCTGAAATTATTCTTCTATGCCTATGATTTGTAAATTTTGTCTATTCATGGAGCCCTCATTTCTGCCATAGTCCATTCTTGTATTTTTTAAATTTTTCATAATCTTTGGTTGACCTGTCAAATTCTTCAACTTTATTGTGGAGTCTTCATATTTTGTTTTCCATTTTATTCATTCTATAGGTGAGGCTTTCTCCTGTCATTTTGGATTGGCTTGAGTGTTTCACTTCCTTCTTCATTTCAGCCTGAAATTTCTTCAATATTTCTAAATCTTTGGTGAATTCTATCAGAAGGTTAGCCCTATGTTCTTTTAGTTCTTTAATTCGTTTGTTTGTGTGATCTTTACATTTATTCAATTCCTTGATCACATTTATGACTGTTCTTTTAAATTCTGTATCCTTGGTTATCTCTGAGGGTTTCTCATGGGCAAACTCTTGTATAAGACTTGTGATTTTGGATGGGGACATATTATTTGGGTTTTTCATATTATTATTTTTCCATTGTTATTTTGGCCTATGGATTTCTTTTGTTGTTTGTGATTCTGGTGAGAATCTCAAGCCTTCCTTTGTTGAGTTGGACTCTGATTCTGTTTGTTTACTTGTTATGTCTTGGTTGTTTTCTTGTTGGGTATGAAAAACTGATTGATCTAGGGTTCAGATTCTCTCTTTTAATTTTATATTGGAAGGACCAGATGTCTCTAGTCTTTCTACTCAGGAGTTCATGCAGAGGCCTAAGTCAGGCACCAGTAAGACACTCTCAGTTTTCCTCCAGAAATCTGGTCCACTAGTAGTCAGCACACCCAACAAAATTTGGGAAGATCAATAGGCAAAGGTGTTCTCGGGCATTCTCCAATGAGGGCAGGGAAAAGCCTAGCTCCTCAGCATTAGAAGGGGCTTCAAATGGTCCCTATATATAGGGATGAGGACGTGTAATTTTAGCCCACTGCTTTGGTGGGCTAAAACTGTAGTCTAGAGATCTGGGTGCTAAGAGAAAAAGCATGCCTGTGCCCAAGGCTAGAAGGGGAACAGGGTGCGGAGCAGGAAAATTGAAACTGGTTCAAGCTATATGTAAGCAAGTCACAGAGGGGAGGGCCAGACTTGCTGGGGAAAGAGCCTGGTCTCAGAAATCCCAGACAAGGTAGGGGTAGAAATCTATGATGAAGAGTTCCACAAGATATGCTGGAAATTTTTGAGGTGGTCTGAGTGTGGGAGGCTGGGACACAATAGGTGTCTGGACCAAGAGGATAGTTCAGAGATCTGGGATGCCAAGTGCAAAAGCTGGACTGTGCCCAAGGCTAGAAGTAGAATAGGATGTGTGGTTGGGGAAACTGGAGTTGCTCCAGCTGCAGGTAAGTTGTTTTTTGCATATTTTAAGTAAGGTAAAAATATTCTGAATTATCTTCAACTCATATCCTCTAGGTAATTCTTAATCCCAGCCTATTCTCACATATTTGCACTCACATATCTCTAGGTACACATGCAACCAGCTAAGCTATTCATCAATCAATTAAAATTTTTGGATTACTATGTACCAGGAATTGTAATATATTTGAGACTTAGGCTTAACAATATAGAAGAATTCTTTCATGAATGGTCTTCCCAAAAGAAAATTTACTTTCAGATCAAAGCTGCAATTCATGTTTTTATATTACTGTACACATGCTAGGAATATCTAGATTGTCAGTGAAATATTAGGTCAAAGAACCTTAATTTTCTAAGGTCACATTTCTCACATCTCGAAGACCCTCACATCTTCTGTGTGAGAACTAAGTAACTCTTCATTCCAGTCATTCCAACCTTGTATGTCTTTACTTGTTTCTGACTTCTATGACCTTGCTTCACATATGTTGGATGCTCTATCATCTCTGTTCCTCTATCTCAATTATTGTTTGATTCATAATGATCAAGTCAGTTGATTATTTGTCATTGCTAAAGGTATGTAAAGCAATCATTATTTCGCATTGAAATGCTCAGAAAATTTTAATGTTGTTACTTCACACAAGCTATAACACATTACCATCAGAGGTATCTTTTCAAGCTAAATTAATCTCTCTCTCTCTCTCTCTCTCTCTCTCTCTATATATATATCTCAGATGTGCATTCAACATTTGGCATTGCATGGTACTGCATATTTGGCAATTACCACAAAAAAAAAAAAAAAAAAAAAAAAAAAAAAAAAGACGTGTCAAGTTCAAATGTAGTAGAACAGGTTTTCACAGATTTTAAGCTACTGTGACATCAGTGATTATGGTCTGATTTAAATAAATATTTATAGCTTCTAAATTTAGAGCAATAAGAAACTGCACTTGAATTGGAGTGGCAATAGCCTTTTGATTAAATAACATGGACTCTTAATTCTTCATATGCAAAATAACAGTACTATTTCTGGGGATTTTATTTTGGTTCACAGTTTTTTGAAAGTGGCAGCTTATAAATGTATTCTTTTAGTCAGAATCATAAGGGTTAAAGGAAAAAATCTTCAAAAATGTACATTTTCAAATTGATCCCAGATCTCTTACTGCACCTGCAGATTGGTTCATGGGGTGAAGGTGAGCAGACTGTGCTCTAACAAGTCATGTAACTGCCTCTTACTCATCTGACCATTTGAAAAGCACTGGTCAAAAACATGCAGAGCTCAGAGGATAGACCTCAAAAAAATGTACTTAATATTACTGCCATGGTTATCGCTAGTTGGGTAGACACTGCACTGATACCAAACTGTGATTTTTCTCTGTGTTCAGATCACAGAGGAAGAGTTGTGGCAATACTTACCAATCACTGGAAGATGCAGGGTACTCAGTCTCCCTAGCTGCTTAGACAGCATTATGGGTAGATACATATTATAATTCATATGTTCTAAAAGTAAAAGTTTTCTACTTCCTTGGTTGAATATATTCCCAAATATGTTTTCTGGGTTATTGTGAATGATGTTGTTTACTTAATTTCTTTCGTGGCATGTTTGTCATTTGTAAATAGAAAGGATACTGATTTTTATGTTAATTTTGTATCCTACCAATTTGCTTATCAGCTCAAAGTGTTTTATGGTCAAGTCTTTAGGAATTTTATATATAGAATCACATCATCTAAAAATATAGTTTGACTTCTTCCTTTCCTTTCTATATCCCATTCATCTCCTTCAGTTATTCATTGCTCTAGTTAAAATATCAAGCACTATATTGAACAGGACTGAAGAAAGTAGACATCTTTGTTTTGTTTCTGACTTTAGTGGAAATATTTCAGTTTTTATCTATTTAGCTTGATGTTGCCTGTGGGATTTATTATATTGCGATTATGTCCCCTATATCTCTAGATTCTTCATGACCTTTATCATGAACAGATGTTGGAATTTGTCGAAGGCTTTTTTTTTTTTGTATATAATGATAAAATCATGTATAGTTTCTGTCCTGGAATTTTTTATGTGGTGGATTATGTTTATTGATTCATGTATGTTGGATCATCCCTTCGTCTCTGGGATGAGGCCAACTTGATCATGGTGAATAATCATTTTGATGTGTTTTTCAGTGTCATTTGCAAGTATTTTATTGAGACTTTTTGTGTCCTTATTCACCAGAGATACTGTCATATAATTATGTGTGGTGTGTGTGTGTGTGTGTGTGTGTGTGCGTGTGTGTGTGTGTGTGTGTATTAGATATTTGTCTGGTTTTGTATCAGGGTAAGAACTAGCTTCATTAAAATAATTTGGAAATGTTTTGTTGTTCAATTCCATTTGCAAGAATTTTATTGAGAATTTTTGTGTCCATATTCACCAGAGATACTGTCATATAATTGTGTGTGGTGTGGTGTGGTGTGCATGTGTGTGTGCATGTGTGTGTGTGTGTGTGTGTGTGTTTGTCTGTGTTAGATATTTGTTTGATTTTGTATTGGGGTTTCATAAAAAGAATTTGGAAATGTTTCATTTTCCTCTATTTTACAGAGTAATTTGAAGAGTATTTGTTTTCATTTTTCTTTAAGGCCTTGTATAATTGTTGCTGATCCATCTGAACCTGGATTTTTTTTTAACTTGGGAGACTTTTAACTACTACTTTAATCTCATTTGTTATTATAGGTCTGTATACATTATTTAATTCTTCTTGTTTTAGTTTTGGTATATAATATTTTTAAAATTTTCTATTTATTTTAGATTTTGCAGTTTGGAGGAATATGATTCTCTGGATTTCTTAATTTTCTTCTGAGCTTTAATAATGGTGAAATGTGCTTTTAGAGGGAAAAAAAGTCACCACTCTTAACCAGCTGTGAACATTGTCAGCTACAACAAAAACTGGGCTGCCAAGACATGCCCATTGATGCAATAGTGGTACAAATGTTATGGGAGTAACAAACCCCCTTCATTTGGCTTTAAGGCTGTCTCTACCCAAGATGAAATTTATAGCTAAAATTCCTTCCGTACTAGTGCACACAACCTCAGTCCCTTCTCTTCTTGTTCCTTACAACAAAACCAGGGCAGATTTTACCAAAATGCAGTCTAGGACAGACTGACTGCTTGACAGGTGTGGCTGACTCTCGCTGCCCCTCATTTCTTGCTGAGGGTAGTAGTCAACAAGCTCAGTTGTGATGATCCTAGACATGCAGGTGCAAACAAGCTTGGAAGATGACATCTGTCCAAAGTTTGCCTGTTGGAAGACAGTCTTATGCAACATAATCTATGTGTTGCATATTATCTGGGCCAAGAACCTGTGACTAGGCAGATCATAGGTCATAGGATAACCTACTGCCACTATTCTGCTAAAAGAATGTAATAGGGGGCTGGAGAGATGGTTCAGCAGTTGAGAGCACTGACTGCTCTTGCAGAGGACCTGGGTTTGATTCCCGGCACCCACATTAACTCCAGTTCCAGGGGAATCCAACACCCTCTTCTGACCTCCAAGGCATTGCACGACAAGGGTGCACCAACCTACATGCAAACATAAAAAATAAAATAAAAATAAATGAATAAACAAATTTAAAAAAGAACATAATAGTAAATCAACTCTTTTTTAATTTAATTTTTAATTTTTTTTATTTTACATTATTCCAAAATATGCATATATACATTCCACGCATAAGTCAAAATTACAAATTCTGAAACTAAACTATAGGTTGATTCCTAAACACATTTAGAGGTTCATATTTTAACAGTAAATTTGCATGCAGGTATAAATATGTGTAACTTTACATTCTCTTTTTTTTTTTTAAGAATATGACTACATGTCTTCCATCCATATATAGTAATTACAATGTGTTAACATAAGTGGTAGGGCAACTCTAGAGCCCATTTAGAGGTTCACATTGGAATAGCACAGTTGCTTTCAGATACAATGAAATGTAAAAATAAAGTGCTCAGTTTGCCTGCCAACTGGGGATTTGGTGTTAGCATCCACAAATGAAGGAAACCATTTGCCTTTTTTTATTTCTAGGGCTATATTACTTCACTTAGTATAATTGCTTCAAGTTCCATCCATTTACCAGCAAAGCTCATGATGTCATCTTTCTTTACTACTGCATAGAACTCCATTGTGTAGATGTACCACATTTTTGTTATCCAGTCATGTGTTGAGGGGCATTTGGGTTGATTCCAGCTCTTTGCTATTGTGAAGAGAGCCGCAATATAGCTGTGCATGTATCTTTGCGGTAGGATGTGTCTTGTGGGTATATATCCAAGAGTGGTATATGGCTGGGTCAGGTGGTAGGCTAATTTTGAGTTTTTTAAGGGTTCTTCACGTTGCTTTCCACAGTGGTTGTACAAGTTTACATTCCCACCAGCAGTGGATGAGTGTTCCCCTTTCCCCACAACCTCTTCAGCATTTGGTATCTTTTGTTTTCTTGATCTTGACTAGTCTTATTGGAGTGAGATGATATCTTAATGTGGTTTTAATTTGCATTTCCTTAATTACTAATGATATCGAACACTTTTTAAGATGTTTCTCAGCCATCTTTACTTCCTTACTGGTGAAGTCTCTGTTCAGAGACTTCATCTTTTGAGTAGGTCCATTTGTTTTCTTACTTTTTTTTCTAAGTAGCTTAAATATTCTGGACGTTAATGCTTTGTCAGATGTATCAGTGGTGAAGGTTTCCTCCCACTCTGTGGGTTTTCTCTTCACTTCCTTGATTGTTTCTTATCTGTACAAAAGCTTTTGAGTTTCATGAGGTCCCACTTGTCAGCTGTTGTCCTTATTTCCTGTGCAGCTGCTGTTTGATTTAGAAAGTCTTTTCCTACACCTATGTCTTGTAGGTTGCTGCTGACTTTTTCTTCTATCACCTTCAGGGTTTCAGGTTTCAGGTTGAGATCTTTGATCCACTTGGAGTTTATTTTTGTATAGGGTGAAAAGTAGGGGTTTAATTTTGTTCTACTTTTTTGCCAGTACCAGGCCGTCTTTATGACTATAGCCCTGTAATATAGCTTGAAGTCTGGTAATGTAATCCCCCCTGTATTGCACTTTTCACTCAGGGTTACTTTAACTATTCGGGGTCTTTTGTTTTTCCATATGAATTTAAGGATTTTTTTTTCTAAGTCTGTGAAAAAGCTCATGGGGATTTTGATTGGGATTGCATTGAATCTGTATATTAATTTGGGTAGAATGGACATTTTTACTATACTAATTTTTCCAATCCATGAGCATGGGATGTCTTTCCATCTTTTGATGTCATTTTCAATCTCCTTCTTCAGAGTTTTAAATTTTTTTGTTGTAGAGGTCTTTGGTGTCTTTGGTTAGGTTTATTCTTAGGTATTTTTTTGAGGCTATTGTGATTGGAAAGGTCTCCTTATATTCCTTCTCCAGTTGCTTATTGTTGGTGTAAAGAAAGGCTACTGATTTTTCTAGGTTCATTTTGTATCCTGCCACTTTACTGAAACTTTTGATCATTTCTAAGAGTTTTCTGGTGGAGTTTTTAGCATTCCTTAGGTAAATTATCATATCATCTCAAAAAAAGAGATAGTTTTACTTCCCTTTTTCCAATTAGTACTCCTTTAATTTCACTTTCTTGCCTTATTGCCCTAGCAGGCATTTCAAGCACTATATTGAAGAGGAGTGGCGATAGTGGACAGCCTTGCTGTGGTCCTGGCTTTAATGGAAATGCTTCCAATTTTTCTCCATTTAGGATGATGTTGGCTGTGGGTTTCTTGTATATGGCTTTGATTACATTGAGGAATGATCCCTCCAGTCCAATTCCCTCTAAGTATTTAAGCATGAAGGGATGCTGGATTTTGTCAAAACCTTTTTCTGCATCAATTGAGATGATTGTATGGTTTTTACCTTTAAGTCCATTTATGTGTTTTATGATATTTATTGGTAAATTAATTCTTAGTTATCTATATTTATACCCAATAGATTAGTACAATTCTCTACCAACATCAGGGAAGCTTCTTTTACAGTAAATGATGGTTAACACAAAGTCCCATAATTAGTCAACCTGTGGAGAATAAGAAAATGGGGTCTTGTTTACCCATAACTGGGACATCTCTATTATTGTTTCTCCTCCAAAGCTCTGGGAGCATTGTGGAAGAGGAGGCTGAAGGTCTTTAAAAGCCAGAGACTGTGGATGACTTCAAGATAATAGTGTTTTCCAGTCACAGCACATTCATATGTACATATGAATTCACTGCAGTGTGACAGCATGCACAAGACTTCATAAGTTCTACCACAACCACATCCCAGAATGGAAGAAGGAGAGGGCACAAAGTCTCACCACTACCTGAGGAGCTATCAGCAACTGATAGCTGCTTGAAGGAGGGAAGTTCATTTGTTAAGAGTGTTAGCTCCTGGTAGTTCGATCAGGCTCCAACTGATATTCACATATCCAAAAGTAAATATGTAGCACAAATTGGACTCAGTGGGTTTTAAAACAAAAGGACATAAATAGGGTGGATAATTCCAAAAAGAAAATATCTAAGAGGTCCTGAGTGAGAAGGTGAGTTTGATCGAAATACATTGTAGGAAAGTATCAAAGAACTAATAAAATACTTAGATAGATAGATATATAGATAGATAGAGATATAGAGATATGATACCTTATTTCTTCATCTAATAATTTTTTCTCTTTGACATAAAATCCATATTTATCAGCAGAAAATAGCTTAATTAGAAATAACATTTTTGTTAATGTTTATTTCTGGCTGAAAATACCACTATTTTATGAATCCTTTGGAATCTATAAAGGAAATAATTAATAATAGATAATTAAAATCAAAATAAAGATTTTACTTTAAAATCTAAATTGTGTTATAGCTTAAACCTATGTTACATATTTATCTTTTTAAACATTTTAGAATAACTATATATTTTATATATTATATATTTTAATATAATTTTATAGATATTGAAAATTATATTAGTTTAGCTATTTCAGTTTTATCTAGGATAAAATAGTTCCTTGGGATTTGGGGTTTATCTGTGCTTATAAAGGAAAGGGGATGCATCTTTACACACTGTATTACTACTGCCTTTGATAGCATCCTATCACTCACTTATTTTGGAGGCAAAATATAGTATTTTGTAGCTAAAACAACACCAAAATGTTCCTCATCATATTTTCATCAAAACTCTTGTGAGTTTAGACGATAAAATAAACCAATTCTCAGGGCTGAAGAGGTGGCTCAGCAGTTAAGTGCACTAGCAGCTCTTGCAGAAGACCTAGGTTCGAATCCTAGCACCCAGATCCTAGGGATCTGACAACCTCTTCTGGCCTCTGCAGGCACTGTATGGCATGGGTTCACTTACTTATATGCAGGTATAACACTCATACACATAAAAGTAAATAAAAAAAAATAAAACTATTCCCATGGAACTTAATTTAAAAACAAAAAAGAATGAACACACATAACCATACTACCAAAAATGAAACAAGGGATAAAGAGAAGACGAATGCATCTCTCAGCTCTCATCAATGAAGCTCCCTAATGCAACACAGGCCCATGAACACAAAAGGACACAAATGGCCAAAGCATGGAGAATAGGAGTCCCAAAGTTTGGGTCTCAGGACAGGATTCTTTTTTTTTTAATTTTTTAAATTTATTTTTGTATGTGTATGAATGTACTGTATGCATGTAGGTTGGTGCACCCGTGTCGTGCAATGCCTCAGAAGTCACAAGAGGGCGTAGTAGTTCCCCTGGAACTGGAGTCAAAGACGGTTTTCAGCCGCCATGTGGGTGCTGGAGATCAAACCAGGGTCCTCTGCAAGAGCAGTCGGCGCTCTTAACCGCTAGGCCATCTCTCCAGCCCCAGGACAGGATTCTTATATTAAACTAGTTCAAGACTGAGGTGCAGGTCATGCCCACAGTTATCAAACTTTGCAATGGGTTTTTGTAATTTTAATTGGCTTCCGTGACAAATGATGGCCCTGCTCCCTCCACAAACTAGGTGACCTGGGCACATTCTTTACTTAAAAAATTAAAGATTGTCTGAGGCTCTAGGAGTCAACCTTCATCAGTCTGAGAGAAGAGCCAACCTCTCCTGTAGACACTTAACTTAGTTTGTAAAATCAGAATTTGGGCATTCATCACTTATTTACTCTTTACTAATGCTCTATTTTACCCAGACTTTCTTTTCATGTAGTAAGTAACTGAGAAAAATGTGGGAAATTGTGCATGTATTTATTTTGCTTAGGGTTTTTGAGGGCTCAAGCCATGGGTAATGTAGGAAGTTTGTGGCTCTTGGTTTAACTTACCCTGGAACTCATATATATATATATCTATCTATATATATATATTATCTATATATTATATATAGTTTGTTTTGTTTGTTTTGTTTGTTTGTTTGTTGTGTTTGTTTTGTTTTTTTGAGACAGGGTCTCCCTGTATCTAGCTGTCCTGGACCCCTCCCACAATCTGCCCTAGCCCGCACCCCGGCAGCCCACACAACCTAACCAAAGATCTGCGTGCTCTGCCTCCCACGTGCTAGGATTAAAGGCGTGTGCCACCTGCTCTAGTATTGTTAGTTTCTTACTTGAATTCATGGCCTTATCATAGAGAATCATATTCACTGAATATTCGTTTAAGGCTAGTTATTGTTAACTACAACATTCGTGTTAACAAAGTCTGACTTAATATAATCTGTTTCTGCACTCAGCTTAGTTCTAGGCATGACTTTTCTGATCCTTTGGGAATGTCCCCCAAAGGCGCCAACTCTTTGGACACTTGGTCCCAAGTTCATGACACTGTTTGGGAGGGGTCACAGAACCTCTAGGAGGTGTATCCATGCTGGAGGAAGTATGTCACTGGGGGTAGGCTTTGAGATTTCTTAAGTCTTGCCGGATTTTCAGTCTTTCTCTGCTTCTTGCACCTGCTTGAAGCTTTTAACTTAGATTTTAACAACTTGGGTTTCATTTGGGAATTCTCTCAAGTCCTAACACAGAAAGCTGCTCAGAGTTTAGGACAGCTGCTCTTACGCGGGATCTAGTTATCCCTTGCACAGGGGATCTGAAACCCTCTTTGACCTCCATGGGCACTGCACAAATGTAGTGCACTTACATACAAGCAAAACAAAAACAAAAAAAAAAAAAAAAAAAAAAAAAATAAAATAAAAAAGGGCAAATAAAATACAATATTCGTATAGTACATAAATAAAATAGGAAACAAATCCTATTACTATTTGGATTTTGTCCCTATCAACTATAAATAAATAAGAATTTTATCTTTGGTTTGCATTTTACTTTTGTATTATTACATTTTTTTTCTTTTGACAATTCCATCCTTTGAAAAATCTGACAACCGGCACATTCTGCTGTTGAGTATCTGGTCTGTCTCCTCAGGTGCGACAACAGAATGGGCACCATGGAACGAGGGGTAGAGCTGACCACCTGTGATGGTTGTTGTTGTTTGTTTGTTTGTTCGTTGTTTGTTTTTCTGGAGAAGGCTAGGCTTATTCTTGCTCTGCAAGTTCGATCTTCTCTTTCAGCGAGTGTTTTTTTCTATTTCTTATGGACAGTTCTATTATCTAGTGTATTTCATTCAGGATATATCACCTGATATTATAAGAAATAACTTGAAGTTTATTTAGATGAAGAAAATTAAACCTATCAAATCAATGAGGATTATGGCAAGCTCCCGCTTCCCCAAACTCCTTAAACATGGCCATGCATTGTACCGCAGTAGACGGGTAGCATGTTTACAGCACTATTTCAACTATTATATCAGGTAATTAAAACATTGCACGCTCTCCAAATGCCCCATCCATAATGATGATCATCTTTCCATGTGGCTCTGTTCTAGTGCTTACTGATCATTCTTAATATTATTTTATTCTCTCTATACGAGGACCCCCTTTAACAGCCATCTATACAAAATAAGAGCCAGATCGTGCCTTTACTTAATAAACTCAAGTGACTTCTGTCAGTCTTAGAATAGAACTCCCCCAACGTGATTACTATTGTTTTTTTCTTTTGTCTTTTTGCGACAGGGTCTCCCTTTTAGTTCCCGGCTGGCCTGAACTCACCAGAGATCTGCCTGCCTCTGCCTCCTAGGTGATGTAGCTAGCCACCACACCCCTGGTTAATATTTTTTTAATTTATTTATTTTTGTACTGTGTTGGTTTGTACTGTTCTTGCATGTAGGTTGTGCACCCGGTGTGCAATGCTTCAGAGGGTCAGAATGAGGGTGTCCGATTTCACCTGGAACTGGAGTTCTCCTGGAATTTTTTTGTTAAAGGATGGTTCTTAGCCGCCCATGTGAGTGCTGTGGGATCGAATACCCGGGTTCATCTGCAAGAGCAGTCTTAACCTGCTAGGCTTTATTCTCCGCCCTGGATAATTTTTTTTTTTTTTTTTTTTTTTTTGGTGTTTTTGAGACAGGGTCTCCCTGTAGCTCCAGCTGTCCTGGAACTCACTCTGCAAACCAGGCTGGCCTTGAACTCACAGAGATCCACCTACCTCTGCCTCCCAAGTGCTAGGATTAAAGGCGTGCGCCACCACGCCCAGCTCTGGATTAATATTTTTAATTGAGTCCCTTGCACTCACTCCTGGCCTTGACATTCTTTCAGTTGTATTCTATATTTCTCTCTTCTTATTCTTTGCATATAAATACCAGGCTCTTTATAAAAGACCTTAAGAAATCATCTGTCCAGTGCATTGGTCTGTGCAGATTCAGAGTATAACTATTCTTCACATTTTCTTGTTTTTTGTTTTGTTTTGCCTCAGCTGATTTTTGCTCAATTCTTGTGCCACCTTCAAGGTCTTAGCCACCTAGGCAGCAGTTTACTTCTTTCCCTGCCTTCCTTCATCTTTAGGCCACAGTCTGCTCTGTGCTTGTTTTATTTCTGTGTCCCTTAATGCAATGTGACCTCAGTATCAGTGTCACTCAGTTTTCGTCTTTATCCCCACAACCAAAATTGTCTCTATCAAAAAGTAGAACTAAATGAATAAATTCACTTGTGATTTCCAGCTTTTATATATTCAATGAAGTTTCTTTAAAATGTTAAAAATTTAAATGTATAATGAGATAGCCAAATTCTAAACTTGTTTAAGTTTCCTTTTATTTAACCCAGGATGGCTAATACTTATGTCTCTGCTCCTCATACTGTGAGGGAACAACAATATGGCAGCTACCTAGCCATCCAGGCAATGAATTTTGGTTCACATATGGATTACTTTTAAAAAATACCAAGACAATGGTAACAAATTGTATTTGATTTTAAATAATTTTTGTACTTCATCATTATTTAGACATTACAGAATTCTTCAGTTTTTTTTAATTTGCAAGTTATATTGACAAAAACACAAAATGATTGGCAAAATTAGTACATACGTTGTTTTTTAAAAATACTTTAAAATTATTTAAAAATAATATCAGATACAATGACATATAGAAACCAATAAGAGTGATGAAAATTAGACAATTAAATATCACAATTTAAAAAACTGTAAACTGTGAACCGACGAGCTTATGGAAATAAAGATAGGTGGCCTTAACTCAAGAATATGGTTCTTTTAGTGTATGCAATGAATAGTACTGACCATATTTTGCTAATCATAGGGCTGTTTCAGCAAGACTTTTGCTTTTTTCATGCATATTTGTAGATAAAAGAAAATGTCGTCTATCATGCCTGTATAAGATTTTTACAATACTTTTTTAAAAAGATTTAACTTATGAATTTTTAACCTTTATTTCAATTTTAATTTTTTTATTTTGACAGTATCATAAGTCTATACAATATATTTTTATTATAGTGGCCTTTTCTTATCTCCCTTTCTCCTCCTGATCACTTATCTTCCGAAATAAAGCCTTCCTTCTTTCATATATTTGGGGGCAAATCTTATGCCCCCATTTCTGTGGTTTTCTCTGAGCCTTGGATATCCCAAGGCTGTTGAGTACTCAATAGTCACTAATCCTCAGTACTTTGTGATAGTAACTTATAAGTTTCTGCAAACACTGTCACCCACTGAAAAAAACAGGAGCTTTTCTGACCCAGCTGAGAGCAGATTTGTAAACTGGTTTAAACAAATATTTAGAAGACAGATTGATTGGATATCAATTTTTTAATTTAATTTTTATTGATGGTTTGTGCATTTCGTACATCATTTTCCAATTCAGATCAGGCATATTTCCCTCTCCCTTCCCCCCCACCCCCACCCCATCCCAGATCATGTATTCTGCCATAACTCTCCTGCAACTTTCAGGTTTTTTTTTTTTTCATTTTTTAGCTATAAGTGATAATCCATGAGTATAAGCATCCTTCGTGCAAAACCAATCTACAGACTGTTGTGCCCAAAACCCCACAGTCCCACCATTCAGTGGGGGGTGACAGGTTGTTTGTTCAATCTAACAAAACATCAATAATGCACTACCTCCCCCAAAGAGGGCTTCACATTCTAATGTCATTGACTTCATCCTTCTAATTAAAACCCCAATGAGGGACTGATGAGATGACTCAGCAGTTAATATGACTCAGCAGTTAGGAGCACTGGCTGCTTTTGCAGAGGACTCAGGTTTGTTTGCTCCCAGAACCCACATAATGGCCTAACAACCATACTTAACTCCAGTTCCTGGGGATCCAATGTGCTCTTCTGACCTCTGCAGGCAATACATGGCATTTATGTACATTATATACATGTGATACACCCAACCATATAAAAAACATAAGTAAAATAATACATAAAATATTTTTTTAACAAAATGAACTGTGGCTATTTATGTGGGGGACAATCTCCATGTGTCTCGTGTATCTCTAGTATTTTTCAATTATTTCTGTAGATTCAAAGTAATTGGGAGTTTTATCTTTCTGCCACCTAAATATATTTTCTTTATTCATCCTTATGAAGTAGATAGACAGTGTATACAAACTCCCAGTTCTTTTAGAACACTTTTACTTTTAATTAATTAATTTATTTATTAAGTTACTTATGTTTTCATTCATTTTTTTTTTTTGACACAGGGACTCCCTATAACACTCACTGGCCTGAAACTCACTATGTAGATCAGGTTGGCCTTGATCTCACAGAGTTCACCTGCCTCTGACACCCAAGTGCTAGGATTGAAGGTGTGTGCCACTGTGCTCACCTTTACTTTTACTTTATGATAAATATTTTACTTGGAATGTGCTACATCCTTTAAGCATCTTCCAGGTTATATCGATTTCTATCAAAACATCACCTCCAATTTTTATCTCTTTTTCTGAGTCATTCACTCTAGGGACCATCTTTTTTCTCTTTGAAATGCCATATAGTTAATTTTGTTATTTTGTATTATTATTCCTGTCTGATACTTCTCTTGAACACCTTAGGGCTAGAGGGCTCTCTGTGAATGATTTTGACAATGTAGCATTATCACTTCTTCAGGAATGCATGCTGTCTCCCTCTCCTTCTGGGTTTCTTTTCTTTGTTCAGTTTCTTTGGCACATGTAATTAATAGTTGATATGTTCTACACCATTGGGATTCTATGTACTGTTCTCATTCCTTTTTGTTTGTTTTGTCAACTTTATGTTCTCATTTAATTTCTTTCTGTTTTGGGTTAATGTTAGAAAATTCTTCTTAATTATCTTCAGTATGTTTTCATGTTTCCATGGAGTAGACTGATGAAGTCATCTAGGTTATTCTTATTCATTTACTGTTTTGTAAGGTATTTTTTTCTATTTGATTTTTCCTTATAAACTATACTTGATGCTGAAATGATCATGTTATCATATATATTTTCTTCCTTTTCCCTGTAGCTTTCAATATATGAGTAAGCATTAGCTTAAGTTTCCTGTTTTGTAATCCTAATGCACTTATGATATCTGAGTGTGAATCTTTAGGCCAACCTAACACAGTTATGTTGGAGACAGTATTATCTTCCATTCTTCTTTGTATGACTCAAAGGCCACTACATGGTGCAGGAATCTAGGGCATACCACATATTGTTAAGTTGCTTACTCAGATCCTCACATAATACTCAGAACTAAAGGAAATTTTTCACCAACCTAGAATTATTGTGAAAAATTCTACTAATGCAAATTACACATACATAAAAAGTAGATCATGTATTTCAAAATTACATATAACTGTATTGGCTGTGTACAATTCAGTAGAGAGGACATTTCTCAGGCTTAGGGTTCTATCCCAATAGCTTAAAAAAAAACTCTTCACCTAACAAATAAACATTTACTCCAATTCACTCATTTTCGGAAAATGTCAAACTGATATTTTTAGAGAAATGTTTTCCTCTGCTTTGCTAATAATTCTGTCATTGATTCAGAAGGACATTGAAGAACATTTCTGGGAAAGGAATTGTAACTTTAAAACTGAATGTGAAAGCATCCAAAATTTGCAAAAATTCATAGGACAATTAATGTAGATTCATTTAGTGTTATTGATCTATATACTAAAAGCTGTAATTAAGGCTATGACTAGCTCTCCAACAGAATATTAAAATATTTAAAAAGCCTGTGTGTATAGTTTGCCTTATAATATCACACCAGCATGGGAGCACATAATGCTCTAAGTAATAACATAAATAGCTGTACAATAACCCAAGAACCTCGAAAAGGCCCACAGTGAGTATTCAGAGTCCAAATATGAAGACTGGAGAGGAAAATGCTGAGGATTCATAAAAAATAGATATTTTGATCCATGGTTGTTATCAAATGTGCATATTTTTATGAGCTTGGGAAGAACAAGTATAGAAAAAAACTGGTGAGTTTTTATTAGGCCTTCTGAAAGATATAAATTTTCTCATTCTGTACCTCTCTGCCCAGCAAATTGCTTGAAGAAATATAGGCTTCTTATTGAGAACAAATACAGATAAAGTTAATAGACTTTCTCAGAAATTTCTATTATTTTACCAGGACAAGAATTTACAAAGACAATAGATCTTGAATTTGAAAACATGCTCCTAACCAAACTTAAAAATGAGATAGATACTAAATTAATTTCAGGAAAATAAACAGGAAATCAAAGTTAAAAACAGTAAAGGGCTGAAGAAATGCCTTTGTGGTTAAGAGCACTGGCTGCTCTGGCAGAGGACCAGTTCCCAGAACCAACATAGTAGCTAAGAAGCATCCGTAACTCCAGTTCTAGGAGATCCAACACCCTCTTCTGGTATCCATGGCATTGCACACAAGAATGCACTTAAATACATACTGGCAAAGCACTCATAAAAATAAATAAATATCCAGCACACAGTTAATGGCAAATGCTATTATAACAGTTAAAAGAGTTTCTTATGTTTACATGTGTTTTAAAGATGGAAGCAAATGTTTCTTTCTAAACAATAAAAATAATGAAACAAAAGAAATTAAATCTCTCAGACATACTACCTCTCTGTATGACCAGTTTCAGAATTCCGTAATAGCTTGTATCTGCTGCTAAAAGAAGCTTCTTTGATGAGTGGTATATGGTATACTTGTTCATAAGAATAAGGATACATATTTAGCATACAGCAAGACATTTCATTTGTCTAGAGATGACAGAGATGGGGTTTTTATCTCTCCATCAATGTGTATTTGGCTATATTTACAGAGACTATATGTCTGAGAGATACCTAGCTCTCCCATGACACATCTACTTGGGAATCTCCACACCTAAGTCTCAATGAACAGAGAGGAATAGGGTGTAGAGAGAATACTAATTACATTCCCCCCAAATACTAATTACATTCCCCGACTCTCACCATTGACCATTCCTCATACAATAGAATGTGATGTACACAGAAGGTCACAACTGGCCAAGAGTGTGTGCCTTAGGATAGAACTCCTATCTTAAACTTCGCCCATGGCTTAGGGACCATAACAGAAGAGAGGTGGAAAGATTCTTAAGAAACAGGTTTGGTGCAAGAACATAAGGAAACAAAAGCTTTAATTTCAGGTTGCTGGGAATTTGCTTATATGAGCTTGCAATGCTGACAGCATGTCTGACTCAGTCAGACAAAAACTGGGGAAATGGGCAGCAGGCCCCGACCTTAATGGAGAACTACTGACAACTGATTACTACTGGGTGAGAGAAAGCAGATCTTCTTTAAGGGAGTGACTCTAGATAGGGTGACTAGGCTCCAGTGAGTGAATTTGCACTGAGGGACATCTACATTCAAATGCTTGACCAGCTATGACTTAACATATATAACTGAATGAATGACAGAAAGCTTGAAATTCAGCGGAGAGGGTATGGGGAGTGTAGACAGAGAAGGGGTATAAATTTGATTAGAATCTATTGTCTGAAATGCACAAAAACTCAAAATATTTCTCAAAATATAAACAATTATTTATGGTAAAAGAAATTAAATCATAAAGAAAACAATGAGTCTCAACTTCAAAATATACATTACTGAAAACTGTTCATTTTTATATCAGAAATGATAGATTCAAAATCTAAAATTCAGCATCAAATAGCTTTCTTATCTACCTACAGATCCAAAGCCTCAACATGTATAATTATCATTTGTCTTACAGAAAATATCAAAGCTAATAAAAGGTATTTCTGATTCAGAACTAGTTATATATGGATATATAAATGTGAAAAAGAATATAAAATATTTAACTATAGACAATTTGTTAAATTATGTTGTGGTGTATGCAAAGTTAACAACTAAATTTCCTTTCACTGTCATATAGTAATTTTTAATGTGATCGGTTTAGTCATCTGATTATGAAAATGTTTCACTATTGCTTTAATAATCTTATTAAATAAGATAATCACCTTCCTTAGCAATTCTTTTTACTCAGATCAGAATTTTCCTGCCTTAGCTACAAGAGCTAGGAGTTGAGTTAAATTTAGATTAGAAAGTAGAGTTCTTTTTCCTTTATCAGTGAAGGACTGTAATTACAAATGTATTAACTACACTTATTTAACCATTCACACACACACACACACACACACACACACACACACACACACACATATATATATAATATTATCTTAATTATCTATATGTTTGTTGTATTACTGTCATGTAATACTTACCTGGCAGGGGAGATACCATGATCAAGAAGGTGGTTTTCCCAGGGTGAGGCTTAGCCATTGCTCTTGGGATGTGCTGAACCCTGTGATTTCCCCAAATGCAGGAAACTCGTCTGCATAATTTGTGGTAGTGGGGGACTGCATTCGCGCTCTCCCCTGCTTAAAAATATATATGCACATGTAGGTATATATGATTTAAAACCATACCATATTGTAAATTTTCTGCCTGGTCGCGAGTGCCCAACATCTGAAGGCCACGCACGCAGCAGTCCCACATTGGGGTCTATTACCTCTGCCATTTCCCAGTTCCTAGACTCCTAAAGCAAAGCAAGGAAAGGACTCTCCAATCTTAGTTAAACCAGAGAATTTAATTTGCTTGCCTACAAAACAATGGTGAAAAACACACATCACTCAAGCCATGCCAGTTCCCCTGGGTTCAACATGGCCACCGGGAGTTTGAGCGTGAACTCTGTGCCTTCTGCCCATACTGGTAAAATGGTGAGAAAGACCCCAGTCTTCCGTGGTGGGCTTTTTTATGTACCCCTGCTCCCCTCAGTGTCCAAGATTTCCCTGTGTTCCCTTGGGAACACCAGCATCATGTGAACCTCAGCACACACGGGAAATTCACTGCAAGGCTTGGCTTTATGCTTAGCTCCTCCTGGCAAGGACACAGTCTGTCCAGTGATAAACCCATTTCAAAGAGAAATAATTTTGTGGGAAATCCAGCTTGAATTGTGGGCTGGATTTCCAACTAGTACCACATGGCCAAGAGTCTGGCTCCACCCCAGAGAGGAGCAAGCACCTTGACCTAGATGCAAGGTGCTGGGTGGAGGGAGGTGTGCAGTAGCACAGAGTTGGGGGCTCATGATTGGTCCTGGGAACTGACGTCATTTGGTTTATAAAAGCAAGCTGTGGCAACCAGTAAATCGGATTCCAATTAACATCATCACGGAGTTCCCGGCCAATATTTATTTAATTATTGCACGCATACAGGCTAAGGTAGTCCTGAGTTTCATTCGGGTGGCCAGTAGGCTGGAAAATGGTTCCCTTTGCAGACCACCAACCTGGGTAGCTGGTGTGTGAGTGAAATTCCTGTCCCGGCTCTGGGCACGTGGGAAGTCATGGCCAAGTGTGGAACACGTGTCTCATGGGTCCAGGCTAAGAGCCTAAGTTGGAGTTACCTGCTGGTCTCTGCGTCGAGGGGCCAGCTCCCCACAGCAACTGCAGGTAGATGCTGTACACAATCTATTTTCTGGTTACAGTAAAATATTATTTCAGGATTCTGAGCTGAATCAGTATATAAATCTGTTGATAATTCACAGAATGATATATGCCCTAAAATATGAAGTCACCCCATATTAAAGCATTGTACTCTTTTTTTATTGGTTTGATTACATATTAATATAGAAGCTATAAGGGCTGGCTGAAAAGTCATGACCAATACAGTTTTGGTAATTGATATGGTATTGGTTATTAATATTTTTAAGGGTTGGGGAGATGGTTTAGTGGGTAAAAACATTTGAAATGCAAGCCTGGGTTAGAAGCACCAGCAACTACATAAAAATTCCAAGTGTGGCCATGCATGCCTATTTACCCCAACATTGGGGGACAGAGACGATGATCCCAAGTGGTCACTGGTCAGCCAGCCAACCTCAAGGAAATGATGAGCTTCTGGTTCAGTAATAGAAGCTGTCCCACAGAAATATAGCTGAGTGTGATAAAGGAAGACACCGTACATCTTGCTCTAGCCTCTCTGTACACTCTCATAGGTGCATGCTCCATGCGCCTGCAAACACACTTGCATGCACACACAGAAACCTCTCTCTCTCTCTCTCTCTCTCTCTCTCTCTCTCTCTCTCTCTCTCTGTCTCTCTCTCTCTCTCACACACACACACACACACTATACTATGTATGTATATGATATATATTTATATGTATTATAAGCATATATATGGTATGGCATAGTAGGTGAAGGGATTTTCATCTCTCTTTTTTATTTACTGACACCTATGGCTAGTGGTTTTGTAGCACTAAATTCCCTGGTGATTGTCCTCAAAGTCAATCCATGATCAGGAATGTTGTATCATCATGAGTGATGTATTGTGTGTTGACAGAGGTGAGGTTGCCATGGTTTGCAGATGGAGTCCATTTGGTTTGACTGGCAAACTGCACCATTCAGAAATGATAATGATACAGAAAGTATTTGTAGATTAAGAGGGTATAATATGAAGCCTTTTATGATTATAATCACTGTATAAACCTCCGTTTAAGAGCACTTGGAAAGGCATTAGAATGGAAGATCAGTTTCAGAACATTGCCTTTATATAATGTCTAATTGCCTAAATGGATTTCAGCTTAGTTGTTGTCATTACTGCAAATTCCAATAATAAGCAGTGGTTACTCAGGAAGATGTGCAATCTGTAGAGAATGAAAGCTTTAAAATGTGCCTTCTGCCCAGAACTCATAAATGCACTTGCCAGAGATGTGGCTTTTCTGTGAATTGCATACCAGTAGTTGAATGTAACTGAAGCTGACAGACTCAAAGTACTTGAAGGTTACTGTTCCTTCATCTTCCATGTTTCCTCAAACGAGGTTATGAGACAATAGAAAATGGATATGTAATGAGGCTTAGGATTTCATATCAGGGAAGTATGATTAGTCATACTTGGAAATCAATCAAGTATGATCCAAATTTATTTTATCAGTTCAATGTAAATGGCTAACCCTGTATTATGTGTGGGGAGGAATGAAGCCAGGTTGTGAGTTTGGCTCTGCTGACTCTAGGAGCCAGTCTGACTCAGCCCTCTCAGGATTAAGGATCCATGCACTCAGACATACTTAGCTTCCATGGCAATCTGAGTTTGCATTCTGGGAGTACAGCTATAGGTTCCTGTCCCCACTTGGGACAAGTTAATGATGACCTCTCACTTTACCAAGAGCTTGCAGAATTAAATAACTGTCTGTGGTGAATTAGTCTAAATTACTTATTAATCAAATTTCACACTAATTCTATATCTCTTTAATTGCATCAACTTATGTCCTTATTTGTTGCTAATATAAAGTATAGTGATATAAAATCAAACCCTCTATTTGCTTTGTCCTGGGGGCAGCGTATGATCTGATGCTATCAGTGATGTATGGACTCTCTCTAGCATTGTTCCTGGTCTACTGAGCTTCATCTAAAGTTCATGATAGATGGATATTTATTTCTCATTTGATTTTCGGGTATTTTCCCTAGAAAATCCATGAATTAATCAGCAAACTCCTCGTATTCATTTAAGTACAGGGATTTTTAGCCTCAGTTTCTGAAGGACAGTTGTTTTTTCACTATAGTTTAATCAACTTTTACATAAGTTTCCAGAACGATGTTTTGGGCTGATGACATTTTTTTTTTTTTTTGGTCTTTTCGAGACAGGGTCTCCCTGTAGTCCCAGCTGTCCTGGAACTCACTTTGTAGACCAGGCTGGCCTTTAACTCACAAAGATCCCCCTGCCTCTACCTCCTAAGTGCTAGGATTAAAGGCGTGCGCCACCACGCCCGGCTGATGACATATTTTTAACAATGTATGTGGTAACACTCACTAATTCATGGTGTTACATTCGATGATCTATCAGTTTAATTTCCTTCTGGTTTGAAAAATACTCTGAAAAAAATAATTTAAGGGAGAAAGGGTTCTATGTTGGCTTCCAGTTTAAGAGGGGATCCAATCCATCCATGGTGGCAGGAGCAGCAGAACACAGCGTATCAGCAGCCTGCGAAGCAAGAGTGACCAGGAAGCTATACCAGGGCATAAGCCTGAGAGCCCACTCCCAGTGACTCGCATCCTCTAGCACCACCAGTTAAGGACCAAGGGTTCAAGCACCTGCGGCTGTGGGGCACATCCCACATTCATGTCACAGCCTGTATTAGTCACTTTTCTGTTACTGTGATAAAACACCATGACCAAGGAACTTATAAAACGAAGAGTTTATTTGACCTTACGATTGACGATTCCAGGGAATTAGAGTCCATTGTGGCGGGAGGCATGGCGGCTGGAGACTGGAGCAGCAAACCGAGGGTCACATCTCCCAATGAGCACAGGAAGCCAAGAGAGAGCAACTGTAGACCACGAGGCTTGTTAAGCTCACTAAGCCTGCCCCCAGTGACACCTCCAGCACGGCCACACACCCCAAGACCTCCAAAAACAGCGCCACCAACTGGAGACAAACGTCTGAATACCTAGAGCCTATGGGGGACACTCATTCAAACCACCACACAGCCAATGCAAGTGAGTACTTGAAACTTTGGTTTAAAAATCATGCTGAAATAAGCCATTTTCAAATACATGATTATAAGATTCCAGAAAAGCTATAATAAATTTTATATTTGGAAGGAAATAAGTTGGATGAAGCAATTAGTTGTGGAGTGTACATTTATGATTACATATTAGCACTTATTAATGTTATTACACTAATATATGGATTTTTGCGGGATGGATTTCTTCTTTGAAACAAGCTCAGGATCGGAAGCAACTGAGTGGGAGGAGCTAAACTCCCAGAGCAGCCAGTATTCCTGCAGTGCTAGCAATCCTCACGCAAAAGAACTGTGGAATTCTGTGACTTTGAGAGGGGTGGAGCTGTATGAAGGGCCCACCACATGAAGCTGGGTGCTCTCTCTGCGTTTTGTCCAGCATGAGAAGCAGAGGGCACAGGGTTTGCTAGGGAACTCTGGTTGGCCATGTGTAACCGGGACCCGCCTTCATTACTGGGGAAACCTGAGAGTAGCAGAGGCCGGGCAGGGTTGCCGGATGCCTCCAAAGTGGTTGCTAGGCTGTGGGCATTTCATGCTCCAAAGGAAAATTCGTCTGTAACAGTATTATTTTTAAATGACATGATTTTGACACTCAAAGCTATTCTAATAATTTGGTTCCATTAAAATATTTCCATATACAAATTAGAAGTGAAAGGAAACAGAATTATTCTATGGCCATCAGAATGCCAAAGTCAAATGTAATCAGGCCCCAACCCTATGATTACTAAAACACCAATTTTAGATAGTAATAGTTTTCTTCCCTCGAAGGCAGAAATCTAGATCTAACACGTATGCCCCCTCCAGCAGGTTCTTTGGAGGCCTGCTGCTGTGGACCTCTTCCTATCCCCCATTATCTAACTCTCCTGGATCCTGGCAAGATTGATCCTGAGTTGGTAAGACATTTATTTCCATATAAGCTTATTCAAAGTATATATGAGAGTGAGTCAATCAGACCTCACAAGACAGATATACCCCACAAGACATACATATTTTAAATCAGCTCAGAGTACTTGATTTCATACTCACTTTAATAAACAAAGGAAGAGCCAAATGGGTTTTTCCATTAGATAAATATGGTTATGGGAAAGGATGCTATAGAGTAAATGCCTCCCACTGATAAAGCTGGACGGAAGATATTGAGATTTCCTTTTTCTCTCTATAAAAATGCAAGGAAATCTGTTCCCTCTTTGAAAATACCTAAGGAATAACATGTCAAGTATTCTGAATATGTTAACAGTGAAATAACAAAGGAGATACACTAATTTAGAAATAAAATTAAACAAGTCTCTGGTTTAAAATTATAGTAAAGAAGGGCTGGAGGAATGGCACAGCAGTTAACAGCACCGGTTGTTCTTACAGAGGACCTGGGTTCAGTTCTCAGCACCCACATGGCAGCTAACAACAGTCAATAACTCCGGTTCCAGGTGAATCTGATGCCTTCTTCTGACTTCACGGGCACTGCAGGACATGGGTGCACTTAAATCCATCCAGGCAATACATTCATAAACATAAGCTAAAAATAATGAATAAAATAAAATCACAGTAAACAGTAAGTTATTAGTCATTTCTAAGTAGATATGTATAAAACATTATATCTATATAGATATATATGTTGCTGTTTAGGTACTATAGAATTGAGGTAACCTATATTTTGCCCTATATGTACAAGGAAAACAAACAGACCTCCTGAGTCCCTTAAAGGTTTGATATTAAAGCCAAACTCATTTAGTATGTAGGTATTAAATCTGGATTTGAGATGAAATCTATTCTTTTATTTCATCTTCAAAGAAGAAATAGATTTAAGAAATATCTGGCAATGAAATACTATCTTTATGGAAAGTAGAATGTCATTTCTTGTGCTGTCATCAGCTATTTCTATAATTTTGTCTAAATGATAACTTTTCATGTGAATTGATTAGTTTTGCTGCACTTCCTCTTTTCCCTGTCCCTTTCTCTTCATCATCTTGTCTGAAACCACATATCCCATTAGCAAGATGTCTACTGTGTTTTTATCACCATCTGGCCTATCAAGTTTCAGGAATAACATGTCATTAAGGCAGCATATGGATATAGGTGAGCCCTGCATTTACCTTTACCACTCAGTCCTCTAACAATCACTGTGCACTTTAAGCCTGTCCAAATGTTCTAATATATTCTGGCTTTGCTATTATTTTCTGAATGTCTGTATAAATTCTAGAGGAAGTTAATAGGAAAATTATACCAATTCAGAATTCCTATCCCAATTGTGGCCATTAATTTAGGAAGCATTAAAATGCATTGTACTACAGAACATATAATTTGTAACAGCCACAACACAAAATTTCAAATACAGAAAGTATTTTTCATTTAGCTTGCATATTTGATTACTTATTTTATTTCTTTTCCATTATACTACAGCATATTTACTAAGGAAAAAATATTCATCAGGAATATTTTTTAACTATCCCTGGAAACAAAATACTGGCTTTCTTTGAACATATATGTTTCTTCAGAGAAAATAATTTGAGTCAGATTATGGACAAGAGTAGATTTTTCATGTCACTTGTTATGATTACAGTTAATTGTCAACTTAAAATCTAAAGTCACCTGGAAGACAGACCTCTGGGCTTGCCTATAGTGGATAATCTTGAGTATATTAGAAGACCTGACCATTGTGGCTTCTTGTCAGATATTTTGTTGTAGCCACGAGAAAAAACAAATACAAGATATAATATGCCTATCAAATTGACTTCTAACCATTTATACCCATAGATTATTGCCATTGTCTACATCAGTTATTTACAGACAGAAACTGCTCTGGGCAACAGGAATAGTTCTAGATGACTTATGACCAGTTAAGCTCCTGAGACTAACTGTTGCTGTGGTATAGTGGCATAATATTCATATATGAATGGATTAAAATAATCACACATCAATATCATCCCCTCCAAGCCTTAGAGAAGTTCTTGGAAGTGAAGGCAATTAGAATGGAAGACCTCATAAAAGGGTGGCATGCTGTGTAGCTTTTGCTTCCAAATTGAAACATGGCAATTTATAGTTAACGTCATAAGAAAAAAAAAAACAGACAAAAAGAACAACAAACTCTTTTAAGTCTCAAGAAAGTGTCTGAAACTTAAAAAATTAACAGGTATTTCTGCCTGACCCTTTGTCATCAAGTTTGTGCCAACTGTCACTCTTTTTTTTTTTTTGTTTTTATTTCTGTATGTGTATCATGTACTGTCTGTATCAGGTTGGTGCACACCGTGTCGTGCAATTGCCGCGGAGGTCAGAAGAGGGTCCGGATTCCCTGGAACTGGATTCTCCTGGAATTTGGAGTTTCAGGACGGTTCTTGGCCGCCATGTGGGTGGCGGGGATTGAACCCCGGTCCTACCAAGGCGGGGTCGGGCGCTCTTAATAACCGCTAGGCCATCTCTCCAGCCCCCAACTGTCACTCTTGATAGGGAAAGGAGACTCTGGCTGCTGAACTTCCCGGAAGTCCTGCAGGGAAATCCAAAGGTGCAGCTCTCACATATGCTGGAATATGGTCTCCAGGGATGTGGCTGACTTTGAGTCATCCTTCCTCCTATAAATGATCCATACTTCTGTAAGTGATACCAGGAAACTCACTCTATAAGTAATCCCAATAAGGTCACAGGTTCACTAAGCTAAACTTCGGTATACTTGTTTCTTTTGTCTGTCATCAGTGGATTATACATGATGAAGAACATTTTACTTCACTGGCTGGATAGCTGTCATGTTGTCATATACACACCTAAATGGAGGGAACTTTAACTGAGTAATTTTCTCCATTGGATTGCCCCTTGGACACGTCTGCTGGGAATTTCTCTAAACTGTTGAAAGATGTGGGAGGTCCCAGCCTACTGTAAGCATTGCCACTCCTGGGAAGGTGATCCTGTGTTCTATTAAGAAAGCAGGGCCGGGGCTGGAGAGATGGCTCAGCGGTTAAGAGCACCTACTGCTCGTGCAGAGGACCAGGGTTTGATCCCCGCACCCACAGGGCGGCCTAAGAACCGTCTGTAATTCCAATGCCAGGAGAACCTCCGTTCCAGCGGAATCCGAGACCCTCGGCTGACCTCCGCGGCATTGCACACAGGTGCACAAACCGACACACAGGACAGTACAATTCATACACATAGAAAAAATAAATAAATAAAAAAAAAAATAGAAAGCGGGGCCGGCTGGAGAGATGGCTCAGCGTTAAGAACACCTACTGCTCTTGCAGAGGACCATGGGTTTTGAGTCCCAGCACCCACATGGGCAGCTAAGAACCGTCTTTGACTCCTGTTCCAGGAGAAATCGGGGGGACTCGCTGCTTCTCACCCTCTGCAGACATTGCGGACAACGGGTGCATTCAAACCTGCATGCAGACAGTACAACTCATACACATAAAAAAAAAATAAATTAATATTAAAAAAAAAGAAAGCAGTTTGGGCATGGGCCAGGGGAGCTGGCCAGTAAGAAGTGTTCCTCTGTGGTTTGTGCTTCGGCTCCTGCCTCAGGCTTCCTGCCTTGAGTTCCCCCTACCTTGCTTTCCTAAAGTTTGAATTTGTCCATGTTTTAATCAACACACTTTAAAAAAAACAACTAGGACACACATATTCCGGGAAACTTCACATAACAGTGAATCTTAAGCAATTTGCTCAAAATCTTTATTTTCTTACATTTTTGTCAAACAGGGCATAAAATGTCATAGGTTTGCTTTGAAAGAATGAAAAACAGGCCAGGTGTGGTGGCACACGCCTTTAATCCTAGCATTCCTGAAGCAGTGGCAAGCAGATCTTTGTAAGTGTCAAGCCATCTGGTCTACAGAGTGAGGTTCAAGACACCGGGCCTACAGGAAGACCCTGTCTCAAAAAAAAAAAAAAAAAAAAAAAAAAAAAAAGACAAAAAGAAAAGAAAAACAAATATTTTTGAAGTATCTTAAAACTATCTGATAGATATAGATATGTATTATATTTTGGTTCTACCTCCTGTCATGCTTATTTAGGGTCATAGGAAAATATAGCTAGAAACCAAGTACCTGCTTAACTATTTAGAAAACTATAGTTTCAGTACCTCAAGATATGAATAAAAGCATACAGAAGCAAGGAAATTTTGAACCAATATCATTTATAGCTGAAAATGCACTCAAGATAAGCATAGATTAGGAGCTTTATCAGATTATCATCAGGCATCATTTATGACAGGGTCTGTCATAAATGCTCCAATTGCCTTTGAGTCATCCATGCTGAGTCATCCCAATAAAATCCCTGATTCACTAAGATAAACATATAATTTAATACCATATTTCATTCAAGCCAAATTTTAAAGAAAACTCACCCCTGCCCAAATCTTGTTTGGAGCTTTGAAGTTGATGAATGCTCTATCGTAACTATGTTTCTTTGTAAAATCTATTTTTTTCAATTTATTTATTTTATTTCATGTGTAGGAATGTTTTGCTTCCAGGTACATAGTAGCACCACATGTAGGCAATGCCAGAGGCCAGAAAAGAGAAACACTCCTGAACTGGAGTTATGGCTTTTAACTGTCATGTGGGTGCTAGAAACAGAACCTAGGTCCTTTGCAAAGGCACTCAGTGCTCTTAACCACTGAGCCATCTCTCCAAACCCTGAACTGTGATTCTTAGAACCGAAACGTAATGTCAGTTCATCAAGATTCCAGTTACAATAAATGGTCTCCTACAAGTGTGAAACACAGGTCTGGTGCTTGATTTGGCTTCCGGTTCCTACTGGTAGATGCCAGTGTCCATTCTCCCACAGCAACCATGTGATCTGAGTGACTAGCATCAGATTAAAGTGCAGGGTTCTTGTGAGAAAGGAAATCTTGCTACTCACAAATGTCTTATAGCCAGGGGCTCTTTTCTAATTATTATCTAGTTTTCAGCATGTTTATCTTTATTTTCTAAGTAAATCTTTTCACAGAACCAAGGTGAAAGCAGGGAGGCTGTGTACATATTTTTCAAGTCTTAGCACCTTTCAAACATCCACTGATCAACACTGTGCTCTAATTTCAAGTTATTCTGATGTTCTGACCTAATTTCTAGGAAATTCAGTTTATTTTCTCATGAGAGCCTTTCTACCTCACAAACAGCTATGTGTAGCCTCCATAGCTCAAGCTAAGTACTAAGTTGATTTGGTTATTCCTATTCAAAGCTACTGAATTCTACCAAGAGGCAGCTACTTTCTTTTCAATGGAAAAAGAAACAGACCCAGAAAGCTAAGAATAATGAAAATAAATAATTTATACATGGTCCCTCATATATCCACTTCCAAATTAAGACCTTCAGAAATATTTTTCATAGTATAAAATATTCAACATTATTCTATGCCACATTTTATGTAAATATAAAAAATTTGAGACCAGTTTTGTTTCAAATTAGTATAATAATACAAGAAAGATATATCTTTCAAAAGCTTACACATTATTTTTTATTGATGATTTTGATAATTATAAAAACAATGAGGGCTGGAGAGATGGCCTAGCGGTTGGGAGCGCCGACTGCTCTTACAGAGGACCCGGGTTCTATCCCCAGCACCCACATGGCGGCCGAGGGCCGTCTGAGACTCCAATTCCAGGAGAGCTCCAGCTCCAGGGGAATCCGAGACCCTCTTCTGACCTCGACCTCCGCGGCGTTGCACGACACGGGTGCACAGACTTGCATGCAGGCAATACATTCATACACATACAGAACTAAATAAAATTAATAAAAAAAAAATTAAAAAAAAAAACAATGAATACATACATGTCCAATACTGAGTAATGAGATATTTCAGAGATTAACATATAAAACAAAAGTGAAATTTCTTTATTTCTGATGCCAGGTATTAATTCTTATTTATACTAGGCATATACTACTACCTGACTACAACTCTAGCACTATAGTAAATGCTAAAATAACTATCTCCCAGTAAAACAATTCTTCTCCATGAATTTTAGATAGTTTTGGCACATTGCTGTAATCAGTAATCTGTATTTCTCTGAGGGCCAGTTTGAATCTTTATCAACTTTTCCTGAAAAAAAATGTTTTGAGAATAACTGGAGCTATTTTAGTGTTGCCTTAAATCAAATAGATCAGCATGGTTTGTATATATAACCAGAGTGGCCATTTGTAAAAATGATGAAGCCAGAGGGAGCAGCACAGCACCCAGGGAATAAGTAAGCCCAAAGCAGGTGGGCACTTCTAGCCCAGCGTGCACAGCACTGGGGTGGAGTCAGTCAGCCAAAAGGTCCAGAGAGCACCAACATGTGGGGAAAGGGAGCAGCCCCCAAACCCTGCACTTGAGCTACAGTGAGGGTATCCCATTGAGAACAGCTGTAGCAACACCCACGCAAAAAGCAGGTGCACGCTCAGCAGGTAGCCAACATGATTGTTACCTCCAGATTTCTGGAGAACCTCCAGATCAGAAAGGGAAGAGCCAGCTGAACTTTCCAATATATAACCAAAAGTGAAAACTGGAAACCTAGCAAAACCACCCTCTATAAACCAAGGAGAAGACAATGAACACACACCTGAAGGATACAAGCAAAGTAAGCCTTCAATTTAAAGAAGAAACATTTGAGATTCACACAAGAATACAAACAATAAAACAAACCCACATGCCAAAAATATAAAGAAAGAAAAAAAAAAACAACATGGGAAAAGGACATAATAAATCTCCACCAATCTCTACCATTCCTATAGAAGATCGCTATAATGAGATCTCCCTGGAAGGAACCCAGGACACGATCTTAGAACAGTCAAGTATATAACCAAAGCATATAAAGAACAAATGAGAGAAATAAAGAGAGAGAATGAAAAACTCAGGAAGGTACTAGTGGGAGAGAATGACAAACTCCAGAAGAAACTAGAGGGAGAGGAGGAAAAACGCTAGAAAGAACTAGAGGAAGATAATGACAAACTCTGGAAAGAACTAGAGGAAGAGAATGACAGACTCCAGAAGGAAGTAGAAACACTGAAAAGATACCATGCTGAAATGAAAAAGGAAACTGACCAGCAAAGAAAGGAGCTGCAAGAAGAAAACGACAAGCTCAAAAAGGATGTGGAAATACTATAAAAAAAAATCACAGGATGAAATGAAACCTAATTGAACACTCACCAAATCAACAGGAAAGGATGGGAGAAAGCCTCAGAAACAGATTAGAAGAATAAGAAAATAGAATATCAGACTTGGAAGATAGCATGGAAAAATAGAAAGTTCAAGCAAAGATTATGAAAAATTAAAAATACCCACAAGAATGGAGCATCAGGAAATGTAGAACACTATGAAAAGACCAAAACTCTGCATCATAGGGATAGAGAAAGGAGAAGAATCCCAAGACAACAGTATTGGTATTGATCATATATTCAAAAGAATAATAGAAGAAAAATTTCCCAAACTGAAAATAAGACAAACCCATACAAATACAAGCAGCACATAGAACACCAAATAGATAAGATCAGAAAAGAAATTCCTGATGCCATAGCATAGTTAAAACACTAGATTCCCAGCCAGACGTGGTGGTGCATGCCTTTAATCCTAGAAATTGGGAGGCAGGACAGAGGTGATCTCTGTTAAGTTCAAGGCAGCCTGGTCCTTACATGGTGAGTTTCAGGACAAATGGGGGCTACAGGGAGACCCGGAGTATCAAAAAGACCAAAAAAAAAAAAAACACTAGATTCCCAAAACAAAGACAAGATACTGAAAGCCACAATAGAAAAACAACATGTTACATAAAAAGGAAGCCCATCAGAATTACAGCTGACTTTTCAGTGCAAACTATGACAGACAGAAGAACATAGACCAAAGAATTACCAGTACTAAACAACTATAGATGCCAACCCAGATTACTACACCCAGCTAAAATGTCAATTATAGTTGAAGAAGAAAGAAAAATCTTTCATGACATAAAGAAGATGAAAGAATACATGTCCAAACAAACCAACCCCTCAGAAAAACCTCTAAGCAATTCAAAGGACAGAGGAAAGGAGCGACTATCTCCAAGAAGCTGAAAGAGAAATTAATAAAAGTATAATGGTGAAAATATAAACCTAGACCAAGAATGCAAACAGAAAACAAGGTGAAAGGAAGAAAGACAATTTCTCAATAATAAGCTTAACTACAAATGGCTTAAACTCCCCAATCAAAAGACATAGACTGGGAGAACAGATTAGGAAACAGAATCCATCTATATGTTCTCCACAAGAATCCCACTCACCTTCAAGGACAGGCACCAACTTAAAGTGAAAGGATGGAAAAAATATTACAAGCAAATGGTACAAAAAATAAGCAGGAGTTGTTATTCTAATATCAGACAAAATAGACCTCAAAGTAAAACTAATCAGAAGAACTTTGGTGCACCCAACTTTATAAACACAATCCTGCAAGAATTTAAGGTGCTGATTAATCCCACCTCGCTAATAAAGGGGGAATTCAATACCCATTGAGCCTTTTGGATAGGTCAACTGAACAAAGAATAAACAGAGAGCCATCTGAACTGAAAAATACCATATGCAAATGGACCTCACAGACATCCACCAATATTCCACCCAAACACCAGAGAATATTCTTTCTACTCAGCACCACACAGAACAATCTCCAAAATCGACCACATACTGGGACAAAGAAAAAAACCTCAACAAATAAAAAAGTATTGAAATAATTTTGTGCATGCTATCAGACTACAATGAAATAAACCTCAATATCAACATCAGGATAAGCCCTACTATCTACAAGAACACATGGAGACTAAACAACACACTCCTGAATAACGAATGGGTCAAGGAAGAAATAAAGAAAGAAATAAAAGCATTCCTGAAAGTAAATGAAAATGACTATACAACACAACAAAACCTATGGGATACTTTGAAAAAAGCAGTCCTAAGAGGGAAGTTTATAGTGTGGGTGCCTACATTAAAAAATAGAAAGAGCACAAATAAATTATCTAACACTGCAACTAAAAACACTTGTGGGACAACAACAAATGAACTCTAAACCAAACAGACAGGAATAAATAACAAAAATCAAAGCAGGAATCAATGAAATAGAAAGAAAAAAAGCAATACAAAGAATCAATAAATCCAAATGTTAGTTCTTTGAAAAGATAAACAATATAGACAGACCTCAAGCCCAGTTAACTAAAAGAAAGAAAGAGCAACTCCAAATAAATAGAATTCTTGACAAAATGGGAAACATCACTACAGACAATGAAAAGATCCAGACAATCATATAAGAATACCTCAAAAACCTATACTCTACTAAATTTGAAAACGTAAGAGAAATGGATGAATATCTGAAATCCTGGGGATCAACTTAAGAAGAAATTGACACCTTAAACATACCCATAATATATGAGGAAATTGAAAAAAGTAATAAAAATAACCTCCCAATGGAAAAGAAAGCCCAGGCCCAGATGGTTTGACAGTAGAATTCTATAAAATATATGAAGAGGACTTACAACCATTGCTACTCAAACTGTTCAGAAGGATACAGAGGGAAACCTCCAAAATTCCTTCTATGAAGCCAGCATCACACTAATACCAAAACCAAATAAAGATACAACCAGAAAAGAGAACTGTAGACCCATCTCATTAATGAACACAGATACAAAAAATCTCCACAAACACTCACAAACTGCATACAGACCCACATCAAAAAGATAATCCACCATGACCAATTGGATTCATACCAGAGATAACACATAAGTGGACTGAAAGACAAAAGCTACATGATCCTCTCAATTGACAGAAAAAGCCTTTGATAAAATCCAGCACCACTTCATGCTTAAAGTCCTAGAGGGAANTAAAATTAATAAAAAAAAAATTAAAAAAAAAAACAATGAATACATACATGTCCAATACTGAGTAATGAGATATTTCAGAGATTAACATATAAAACAAAAGTGAAATTTCTTTATTTCTGATGCCAGGTATTAATTCTTATTTATACTAGGCATATACTACTACCTGACTACAACTCTAGCACTATAGTAAATGCTAAAATAACTATCTCCCAGTAAAACAATTCTTCTCCATGAATTTTAGATAGTTTTGGCACATTGCTGTAATCAGTAATCTGTATTTCTCTGAGGGCCAGTTTGAATCTTTATCAACTTTTCCTGAAAAAAAATGTTTTGAGAATAACTGGAGCTATTTTAGTGTTGCCTTAAATCAAATAGATCAGCATGGTTTGTATATATAACCAGAGTGGCCATTTGTAAAAATGATGAAGCCAGAGGGAGCAGCACAGCACCCAGGGAATAAGTAAGCCCAAAGCAGGTGGGCACTTCTAGCCCAGCGTGCACAGCACTGGGGTGGAGTCAGTCAGCCAAAAGGTCCAGAGAGCACCAACATGTGGGGAAAGGGAGCAGCCCCCAAACCCTGCACTTGAGCTACAGTGAGGGTATCCCATTGAGAACAGCTGTAGCAACACCCACGCAAAAAGCAGGTGCACGCTCAGCAGGTAGCCAACATGATTGTTACCTCCAGATTTCTGGAGAACCTCCAGATCAGAAAGGGAAGAGCCAGCTGAACTTTCCAATATATAACCAAAAGTGAAAACTGGAAACCTAGCAAAACCACCCTCTATAAACCAAGGAGAAGACAATGAACACACACCTGAAGGATACAAGCAAAGTAAGCCTTCAATTTAAAGAAGAAACATTTGAGATTCACACAAGAATACAAACAATAAAACAAACCCACATGCCAAAAATATAAAGAAAGAAAAAAAAAAACAACATGGGAAAAGGACATAATAAATCTCCACCAATCTCTACCATTCCTATAGAAGATCGCTATAATGAGATCTCCCTGGAAGGAACCCAGGACACGATCTTAGAACAGTCAAGTATATAACCAAAGCATATAAAGAACAAATGAGAGAAATAAAGAGAGAGAATGAAAAACTCAGGAAGGTACTAGTGGGAGAGAATGACAAACTCCAGAAGAAACTAGAGGGAGAGGAGGAAAAACGCTAGAAAGAACTAGAGGAAGATAATGACAAACTCTGGAAAGAACTAGAGGAAGAGAATGACAGACTCCAGAAGGAAGTAGAAACACTGAAAAGATACCATGCTGAAATGAAAAAGGAAACTGACCAGCAAAGAAAGGAGCTGCAAGAAGAAAACGACAAGCTCAAAAAGGATGTGGAAATACTATAAAAAAAAATCACAGGATGAAATGAAACCTAATTGAACACTCACCAAATCAACAGGAAAGGATGGGAGAAAGCCTCAGAAACAGATTAGAAGAATAAGAAAATAGAATATCAGACTTGGAAGATAGCATGGAAAAATAGAAAGTTCAAGCAAAGATTATGAAAAATTAAAAATACCCACAAGAATGGAGCATCAGGAAATGTAGAACACTATGAAAAGACCAAAACTCTGCATCATAGGGATAGAGAAAGGAGAAGAATCCCAAGACAACAGTATTGGTATTGATCATATATTCAAAAGAATAATAGAAGAAAAATTTCCCAAACTGAAAATAAGACAAACCCATACAAATACAAGCAGCACATAGAACACCAAATAGATAAGATCAGAAAAGAAATTCCTGATGCCATAGCATAGTTAAAACACTAGATTCCCAGCCAGACGTGGTGGTGCATGCCTTTAATCCTAGAAATTGGGAGGCAGAGACAGGTGGATCTTTGTGAGTTCAAGGCCAGCCTGGTCTACAATGTGAGTTTCAGGACAAATGGGGGCTACAGGGAGACCCTGTATCAAAAAGACCAAAAAAAAAAAAAAAACACTAGATTCCCAAAACAAAGACAAGATACTGAAAGCCACAATAGAAAAACAACATGTTACATAAAAAGGAAGCCCATCAGAATTACAGCTGACTTTTCAGTGCAAACTATGACAGACAGAAGAACATAGACCAAAGAATTACCAGTACTAAACAACTATAGATGCCAACCCAGATTACTACACCCAGCTAAAATGTCAATTATAGTTGAAGAAGAAAGAAAAATCTTTCATGACATAAAGAAGATGAAAGAATACATGTCCAAACAAACCAACCCCTCAGAAAAACCTCTAAGCAATTCAAAGGACAGAGGAAAGGAGCGACTATCTCCAAGAAGCTAGAAAGAGAAATTAATAAAAGTATAATGGTGAAAATATAAACCTAGACCAAGAATGCAAACAGAAAACAAGGTGAAAGGAAGAAAGACAATTTCTCAATAATAAGCTTAACTACAAATGGCTTAAACTCCCCAATCAAAAGACATAGACTGGGAGAACAGATTAGGAAACAGAATCCATCTATATGTTCTCCACAAGAATCCCACTCACCTTCAAGGACAGGCACCAACTTAAAGTGAAAGGATGGAAAAAA
>VZQC01004806.1:540598-559221 GCA_009823505.1 Rhizomys pruinosus
ACTCACTCAAAAGATGGAGTAAAGACATAAACAGAGACTTTACAACTCAGCAATTAGACGGCTGAGAAACATCTTTAAAAGTGTTCAACTAATAATTAAGGAAATGCAAATTAAAATGACTTTAAGATATCATCTCACCCTGGCTAGGATCAACAAAAGATACCAAATGCTGAAGAGGTTGTGGGGAAAGGGGAACATTCATCCACTGCTGTTGGGAATGTAAACTTGTACAACCACTATGGAAAGCAGTGTGGAGAACCCTCAAAAGACTCAAAATGAACATACCACATGACCCAGTCATACCACTCCTGGTCATATACGCACAAGACACATCTTACTGCAGAGAAACATGCACATTCGTGTTCATTGCAGCTCTCTTCACAATAGCAAAGAGCTGGAACCAACATAAGTGCCCCTCAGCCGAGGAGTGGATAGAGAAAAATGTGGTACATCTACACAACAGAGTTCTTTGCATTGGTAAAGAAAGATGAGTTCATGAACTGTGCGGGTAAATGGATGGAACTAGAAGATATTATATTATGGTAAGTGAAGTAACACAGTCCCAGAAAAACAAACGACGAATGGTATCCCTCATTTGCAGATGCTAGCACCAAATCCCTAGTTGTAAGGCAAATTGAGCAATGACAGTGTAATATTTCTTTTAATATGAAAGCAACTGTGCTCTTATAATATGAATCCCTTAACGGATTCTAGAATTAACCTATGACTTATTTTCAGACATTAGAATTTTGGTATATGGATGGAGGTATGTACACATATTTTAGAGTAATATAAAATTTAAAGGCAGGCGTGATTTCCTAAATATGATTTGGAATTAACATATAGTTTATTTTCAGTCGTTATATTTATGGTATATGTGTGACATAAATATAGTTGCATATTTTTGAGCAATACAAATTGGAGGGAACAACAGCAAAAGGACCGTGTCAAAGAACTGACTGAAACAGTAAACTTCTGCCCAAAACAATAAACCTCTCCATTAGAAAAAAAAAAAAAAAAACTTTAAAAAGACTGAAAAGAGATGCAAGACATGTTTGGCAGAATGCATGAATTCAGGTGGGGTGGATGGCATGGAAAAGGGAATGACTCTAAATTGGACTGAGAAATGCTGTATGAAATGCACAAAACTACAATAAAATATTTTTTAAAAAACTATGCAGTGGTAAATTTAAAAAGAGAATACATTATAATAATTATTTTTCTCTTTTTTTAGAGTATTAATACAAATATTCCTATATGATAGAACACACCATAGGATTACATAAGGATAAATTATAAATGGTTGTAGCATGTATCAATAAAAAGAGAAAATATTATTTTACAAAATATTTTAACTGTTAAATATAATCTTTATTTTACCAAAAGATATCATGTTTTCCCCAAGGAAGTGCTTGAAGGTTCCTCCTTGGCAAACCCAAACAACCATTAATCCTGCCCCTGTGTTCCACACTGGGGTCCCCCCCCCATGGTCAGCCAAATGAGGTTCAACAAGCATGTGTCCTGTCTTGATCTTCCTGCACTGGCCTCCATGACATAGCATGGGTAGTCAAACAACGGCAGTCTACACTCTGAAGAGGGTGAAATCCCAGTAGTCACTCAGTCTACAAGCTGGATATCATATTAGTCCCCATCTAGCATTGATGGTTTGAATGATTGTCAAGTTTTATATCTGAAATACAATTTCTCAGACCTTATTGATTATTTCTGGTTATACTTTCCTTTTGGATGCTTAAGGCCACACAGTCAGCCCAGATTAACCAAGGTTTCTGTTTTCTCAAGGTCAATTGAGGATCTGGTCCTCAATGCTCACTCGGGGTTTTTTTGGCTGGGGGGGGCTGGCTCCTTTTGGTTTTTCAACCACCAGTTCCATCCTCTTGGGGACACAGTTAGATCTTGTTAGAACAGGCTTCTCCCTTTGAAGCATGAGCAGACTTTCCTCTTTATAGGGTGGACACTTGCTGGAGTCCCATTAGTGTATCTCCAAGACCTCCCTGCACAGGAAGACTGGCAACCCACATCTGCAGGACATTTCAGGAAATGCCCCCATGCATATTCCCCTGAGACCTAGTTGAACTCTGAGGGCAAGGAACAAAGTTATCCCTTAGGTCCCTCAGCCAAATTGGTATGGGCATTAAGCACCCAGAAAGGCTAAGTTACACCAGCCTGATACATCACACCTATACTAACATTGTATCTTCTGGAAAACAAACTGTGTGTTATTTCCATATCATATTTCTTGATTCACCTTTTTCCATTTTAACTTCATGTTACAGTATAATATGTATACATGTCTATCATCATATACCAAAAACCCATAGCCTGAAAATAAATGGTGGGTTAGTTCTAGGACCTGTCTAGGGATTCATAATATAAGAGCACGATTGTGTTCAGATAATGAGGAATATAGCATTAATGTTGCTCAATTTGCCTTAGAACTAAGTACTTAGTGCTAGCATCCACAGATGAGGAATACCATTCATCTTTTGTTTTTCTGGGACTGTGTTACTTCACTTAACAAAATATCTTCTAGTTCCATCCATTGACCTGCAAATTTCATGATATCATCTTTCTTTACCGCTGCATAGAACTCCATTGTGTAGATGTACCACATTTTCTCTATCCACTCTTCAGTTGAGGGGTACTTGAGTTGGTTCCATCTGTTCACTATTGTGAAGAGAGCTGCAATAAACATGGCTGTACATGTATCTCTGTGGTAGGATGTGTCTTGTGGGTATATACCCAGAAGTGGTATGGCTGGGTCAGGTGGTAAACTCATTCTGAGTCTTTTAAGGGTTCTCCACACTGCCTTCCATAATGGCTGTAGGCGTTTGCATTCCCAGAAGCAATGGATGAGTATTCCCCTTTCCCCACAACCTCTCCAGCACTTGGTATCATTTATTTTCCTGAATCTAGCCAGCCTTATAAGAGTGAGATGACATCTTAAAGTGGTTTTGAACTGCATTTCCTTAATGATCAGTGATGTTGAACATTTTTTAAGATGTTTCTCTGCCATCTTTATTTCCACACTTGTGAAGTCTCTGTTCAGCTCTTTACTCCATCTTTTGAGTGTGTCATTTGTTTTCTTACTTTTTGTTTTTTGAGTAGTTTATATATTCTGGAAGTTAGTGCTCTGTCAGATGTAGCAGCAGTGAAGGGGTTTTTTTCCCACTCTGTGGGTTTTCTCTTCACTTCTCTGATTACTTCTTTTGCTGTACAGAAGCTTTTGAGTTTTAAAAGGTCCCACTTGTCAATTGTTAACCTTGTTTCCTGTGCAGCTGCTGTTTGATTTAAAAAGTACAGTTATGGCAGAATACATGATCTGGGATGGGGTGGGGGTTGGGGGGAAGGGAAAGGGAAATATGCCTGATCTGAATTGGAAAATGATGTACGAAATGCACAAACCATCAATAAAAATTAAATTTAAAAAAAAAGTCTTTTCCTGCAGAGACAGGTGGATCTTTGTGAGTTCAAGGCCAGCCTGGTCTACAAGGTGAATTCCAGGATAGCTGGGGCTACAGGGAGACCCTGTCTCAAAAAGACCAAAAAAAAGAAAAAAAAGAAAGTCTTTTCCTACGCCTATGTCTTGAAGGTTGCTGCCAACTTTTTCTTCTATCACCTTCAGAATTTGGGGTTTCACGTTGAGGTCTTTGATCCATTTGGAGTTGATTTTTGTACAGGGTGAGAGGTAGGGGTTTAATTTTATTCTTCTAGAAGTGGTGATCCAGTTTTGCCAACACCATTTGCTGAAGATGCTGTCTTTCCTCCACTGAGTCTTTTTTTGGCCCCCTTGTCGAATATGAGGTGGCTGAAATTGCATGAGCTCAAGTTTGGATCTTCAATTTTGTTCCATTAGTCAAAGGTCTGTTTTGTGCCAGTACCAGGTTGTTTTTATGACTATAGCCTCGTAGTATAGTTTAAAGTCTGCTATAGTGATTCCCCCTATATTGCTCTTTTCACTCAAGGTTGCTTTGGCTATTCAGGGTCTTTTGTTTGTCCATATGAATTTAAGGACTTTTTTCCAAGCCTATGAAGAAACTCATGGGGATTTTAATTGGGATTGCATTAAATCTGTATATTAATTTGGGTAGAATGAATATTTTTACTACATTAATTTTTCCAATCCATGAGCATGGGAGTTCTTTCCATCTTCTGATGTCATTTTCAATCTCCTTCAGGATTTTATAATTTTTGTTGTAGAGATCTTTGGTGTCTTTGGTTAGGTTTGGTCCTAGGTATCTTATTGTTTTTGAAGCTATTGTGATTGGGAAGGTCTCCTTGTATTCCTTCTTTAGTTGCTTGTTGTTGGTATAAAGAAAGGCTACCAAATTTTCTAGGTTAATTTTGTATCCTGACACTTTACTGAAACCCCTAATCATTTCTATGAGTTTTGTGGTTGAGTTTTTGGCATCCTTTAGATAAACTATCATGTCATCTGCAAAGAGGGATAGTTTGACTTCCTCTTTTCCAATTAGTACTTCTTTAAATTCCTTTTCTTGCCTTATTGCCCTAGCAAGTGTTTCAAGCACTATATTGAAGAGGAGTAGTGACAGGGGCCAGTCTTGCCTTGTTCCTACCTTTAAGGGGAATCCTTCTAACTTTTCTCCATTTAGGATGATGTTGGCTGTGGGTTTCTTGTATATGGCTTTGAATATGTTGAGGAATGATCCCTCCAATCCAATTCCCTCTAGGACTTTAAGCATGAAGGAGTGTTGGATTTTGTTGAAGGCCTTCTCTGCATCAATTGAAATGATCATGTGGTTTTTGTCTTTCAGTCCATTTATGTGTTTTATGATATTAATTGATTTATGTATGTTGAACCATCCCTGCATCTCTGGTATGAATCCAACTTGGTCATGGTGGATGATCTTTTTAATGTGGGCCTGTATGAGGTTTGCAAGTATTTTGTTGAGAATTTTTGCATCTATGTTCATTAATGACATGGGTCTATAGCTTTCTTTTTTGCTTGTGTCTTTGCCTGGTTTTGTTATTAAAGTGATGCTAGCTTCAGAATTTGGTTGAATTCCCTTTGTTAGTATCCTTCTGAACAGTTTTAGTAGCAGTGGTTGTAGGACCTCTTTATTTGTTTTATAGAATTGTGCCATGAAACCATCTGGACCAGGGCTTATTCGTTGTTGTTTTTGTTGGGAGGTTTTTAATTCCATCTTCAATTTCCTCAACTATTATGGGTTTATTTAAGCTGTCAATCTCTTCTTGGTTTAGCTTTGGTGATTCCCAGGATTTCAAATATTCATCCATTTCGCTTAAGTTTTCAAATTTAGTAGATTATGTTTTTGAAGTATTCCCCATATGATTTCCTGGATCTTTTTTGTCATTTCTTCTTGTCTGTTTCATTTAGGGTTCATTTGTTGTTGTCTTTTGAGAGTTTTTAGCTGCAGAGTTAATTCATTTATTTGTGCCCTTTCTGCTTTTTTAATATAGACACCCAGGGCTATAAATTTCCCTCTTAGGACTGCTTTTAAGGTATCCCATAAGTTTTGTTGTGTTGTACTCTCATTGTCATTTATTTGCAAGAATGCTTTTATTTCTTTCTTTATTTCTTCCTTTCAAGGTGTCTGGGGGTAGTTGCTTTCCTCCTCTGTCCTTTGAATTGCTTCGAGTATTCTCTGAAGGGTTGGTTTTCTGGACATGTATTCTTTCATCTTGTTTACATCATTGAAGATTTTTCTCTTTCCTTCAACTAGAATTGACATTTTTGCTGAGTATAGTAACTTGGGTTGGCATTTGTAGTCGTTTAGCACTGGGAATGCTTTGCTCTACATTCTTCTTGCTTGTGTAGTTTGCAGTGAGAAGTCAGCTGTAATTCTAATAGATTTTTCCTTATATGTAACTTGTTGCTTTTCTCTTGTGGCTTTTAGAACTTTGTCTTTGTTTTGGGTGTCTAGCATTTTAACTATGATATGGTGGGGAGTTTCTTTTCTGGTCTTGTCTATTTGGTGTTCTCTGTGTTGCTTGTATTTGTATGGGTTTGCCTTTTTTTTTTAGTTTGGAAAATTTTCATCTATTATTCTGTTGAAGATCTGATCAATGCCATTCTCTTGGGATTCTTCTCCTTCCTCTACCAGAGTAATCATGATAGCAGACAATGAATAAGCATTTTGAATTTTATGAGAACAAAGGTTCTTTTTATTAGATTTGTTTTTTGTGATACTGTGGATTTAAGCTAATGCCTTACTCAAGCTAGGCAAACACTCCATCACCCAGCTATAACATGGTTCTCCTTTTATTTTATTTTGAAGCAGGATCTCCTTAAGTAGCCCAAAACCTTAAACTTTTGATTTTTCTGTCTCCATATCTTCAGTAGTTGGGAATAGATCAGAGTGCAACCAGGTACTAAGTATTTGTTACTCATGGTAATATCACTTAATAAAAATTCAAATATTTTCACATATTTTTCCTCAGATGATGAAGGCAACTTACATTATTATGGAGTTAATTGTGTGTGATGCCTTGAAAGACAATAGCAGGAATCAATATTTATTTACTTTCATAACTGTGAATAATTTGAGATAATGGCACCTTGCAATTTCTGGTAATAGCCTATGGTTAATACAATATTTTATAATGTTATTAGGTCTATTTTATCATTTTGAAATACAACATAATTGTATACCTTAAATATATATGTATATACTCAAATACATTTTTATGATTATTTAGTAGATTGCATCATTTTGCATTTTTATAATAGCATTTTAATAACTTTTTCTTCTTCTGTGTAATATAATTTGATCCATTATACATGTTTATGGTTTTATGTCATTACTTTGTCCAGGAAGATGACACATGGAGAAGCATTAAGGTTTTAAAATTCAGGTAAGTAGCCAGGCTTGATGTGTGACACCTATATTCCTAGCGCTTAAGAGGCTGACAGGAGGATTGCCATGAGTTTGAGGCCTGCATCGACCACATAAATTCCAGGCCAGCCTGGGATTTGTAGTGAGACCTTGTATCAAAGAGAAAGAAATCCATGTAATTCATAGATTTTATAATGATAGTGAGTCTGTAATTTGCACTGTCAAATGTTCTGTTATTTTTCATTGTCATAATACCTGCAGTTGGGAGGGGAAATACTCTTAAAGATGCATGGCACTTCCTCCAAATAGACCCCATAGCCTAAAATTTCCTCATTTCCCAATAGCCACCATGCTATTATTCCATCAGTGAATTAATTCCCTGGTGCAGTCACCACTGCCCGTGTGATCCAGTCAACTTTCCAAGGCCCCACTCCTGAACACTGCTCCATTGCAGACAAAGCCATCAACACATGAACTAAACCTCAACAGCACAAAAGGAAATATTAAATGTCAGAATGATCAATAGGAAAAGAAGAGTGTTTGAAGAATGCCAAAGCTTTCATCATCAGGATCATTCCTATGACTGCAAGAAAGATACTCAACAAAATACTAGCAAACTGCATACAGATGCACAACAAAAAAATCATCAACCATGGTTAGGGAAGCTTTATTCCAGATATGCATGGATAGTTCAACATATGTAAGTCAAAAAATGTCATAAAATATAAATATGGACTTGAAGACAAAAATACAATATGCATCCATGTTAAAACTCCTAAAAGGAATATGTTTGGAGTGAACATACCTCAATATCATTAAAGCTATACACAACAAACCCACAGCCAGCATCATTCTAAATGGAGAAAAAATAGAAATATTCCCATTAAAATTGAGAACCAGACAGGATTACCCTCTGTCTCTACTCTTTTTCAATACAGAGCTTGAAACCCTTCCAAGAGCAATAAGACAAGAGAAGTAGATTAAAGGAATACTAATTGGAAACAAAGAATTCAAATTATCCTTATGGGCAGATTATATGATATTATATATAAGAGATCCAGAAAATTCTACCAGAAAACTGCTAGAAATGAGTAATACTTTCAGTAAACCAACAGGATACAAAATCAACTTACAAAAATCAGTAGCATTTCTGTATACCAACAAAAGCAATCAGAAAAACAACATACAAGGAAACTCTCTCATTCACATTAACTTAAAAAATACATAGGAATAAACCTAACCAAAAACATTAAATATCTCTACAATGAAAATTTCAAAACTTTAAAGAAATGGAAAAATCTACCATGCTTGTGGATTAGTAGAATCAATATTATGAAAATGACCATATTACCCAAAACAATCTATAGATTTGATGCAATTCCAATCAAAATACCCACAGCATTATTCACAGAACTAGAAAAAGTAATCCAGAAATTCATATGAAACCACTAAAGATGCAGGATAGCCAAAACAATTTTGAGCAAAAGGAACAATGCAGAGGGCATCACCATACAAGAACTCAAGTTACATTACAGAGCTGTAGTCATAAAAACAGCATGGCACTGGCAAAAAAATAGATAAGTGGTCAATGGAGCAGAAGACCCAAATGTGAATACATACAATTTCAGCTACTTGATATTTGTCAAAGGTACCAAGCTTACACAATGGGAGAAATACAGCATCTTCAACAATTGGTGCTGGCAGAACTGGATGACCTCAATATTAAGTCTAGAACTCTGAAACTGCTAGGGGAACACAGAGGGAGTGTCCTTCAAGATTGGAAAGGAATTTCTTAGTAGGACATCACCCACTGAGGCATTAAGTGCAACAATCTGTGGGACCTCATTAAGCTACAAAGCTTCTGTACAGCAAAAAAATAAAAAAATAAAAAATCAGCTGCACATACAACAGAGGATTAACATCCAGAATATACAAAGAACTCAAAAACATAGTAGCAAGAAAATAACCTAACCAATAAAAACATTGGCTACAGATATGAACAGAAAATTATCAAATGAAGACTTAAAAAGGGCTAAGAAAGCCCTTAAAAATTACTCAACATCATCATATTTCTCCTTGTTCTATGGAGGGGAGGTAAGAAAGTCTCTCATATTAAAACTTTGCAGCACCTAGAAGGTAAGTTTCGTTAGGGCTCATTATAAATAGTTGTTACAAGTAGGATCCACAGAGGGGTTTGATGTCTGTAGCAGTCTGAGGCTTTTATTCTTTTCAATGTTCAGATGGGCCAACCTTTCTGCTGGCACTCCCTGGTACATCCCATACAATGCTAAGCTGTATCTTTTCTTTCTCAGCTGTTAAGATGGTGACATTTTGACCTGTGGGAACATACAAATCTTTTCCCATAGTTAGTTTTAAGATTTGAATTGAATTGTGAAAGTTTTTGACAAAAAGGTTTCATATATATCTGTATCCCCCCTTTTTATTTTAGGTTTTTGTTTTTTGGCCCATGAGTCTCAAAAAGGCAGTCATATTACACATACCTACCTATAGGCTGGAATCAAGGCACGGATTTCATCAAATTCACCCATGCTGTTTTGGGTGACTGTTTGTGGTTAACTTGGGAAGCAAACTCAATTTTTTAAGTTAAATCATCCTACGGGTAAAAGAGAATGCTACATCCTTAGTAATTCAAGAAATGCATAAAAATACCACTTTAAGATTCCATCTTATGGCAATCAGACTGGATAAGAAAAAATGAAAATGAAGGACACAAGATGCTGGCAAGGGCATAGGTTGGGAGAGGGACACAGGTCTATATTTGATTAATGTATATTTAATTGACATGAGTTCAACAAGTATCCGATTTTGCCCAAACTCTATATACAAATTACATGGTACTTTAGTACTTAGTAAAAGTAAAAATGTCTATACCTGTGGGAACATACAAATCTTTTCCCATAGTTAGTTTTAAGAATTAAATTGAAAATTTGAGAAAAAGGTTTAATGTATAACTGTATCCCCCCCCCCTTTTTTTTATTTTAGGTCTTTATTTTTTGACCCATGAGTCTCAAAAGGGCAGTTGTACCTATAGGCAGGAATCAAGGTGTAAATTTCATTAAATTTACCCAAGCTCTTTTGGGTGACTGTATGTTGTCAATTAGGGAAGCAAGCTTAATTCCTTAAGTTAAATTATCCTACAGGTAAAAGAGAATGTTACAAGATGATACTGTATAACATAAAAATTATAGAGAACATTTGTGTATATTAATCCCAAGGTTATTGTTATACAGATTTTAAGTAAAACAAATGTGGACAACAATTTATATTTCCACTTAACTTAGATGTATTACCATTTGTTTGGATTTTTTGTTGTTTATTTTTGTTGTTGTTGTTTTTGTCTTTTCGAGACAGGGTCTCCCTGTAGCTCCAGCTGTCCTGGAACTCACTCTGTAGACCAGGCTGGCCTTGCACTCACAAAGATCCACCTGCCTCTGCTGTATTACCATTTTTATTAAAACCTTTGAACCAATGTTGTTTAATATAGACATTTTTACTTTTACTGAGTCCTAAAATACCATGTAGTTTGTAGATAGAGTTTGGGCAAAATTGGATAGTTGTTAAACTCACATCAATTAAATATACATTAATCAAATATAGACCTGTGTCCCTCTTCCACCCCTCCCACCCCTCCAGATTCACCATTTCAGTCAGTTTTTGATGCAGTCTTTCTGTTGTTGTTCTTTCCAATATGCATCCCTCCCCACAAGAAATATTTAAAACTGGGTTATCTAGCATCCACAGATGAGGGATACCATTCGTCATTTGTTTTTCTGGGACTGTGTTACTTCACTTAACTTTCTTTTATTTCATTTTTGTGTGTGTGTGTGTGTGTGAGTACAAGCATCCTTCATGTAAGTGAAATGATACAAAGTCAGAGAAACCAGGCTGTGGTGGTTTGAATGAGAATGTCCCCCATAGGCTTCAACTATTCAAACATTTTTGTCCCCAGTTAGTGGTGATACTTTGGGAGATCTTAGAAGGTGTGGCCATGCTGGAGGAAGTTTATCACTGGGGCTAGGCTTAGAGAGTTCAAAAAGCCTTGCCAGTCTCCAGTTGCTCATTCTCTGTTTCCTGTGTTCACTGGAAAAGGTGAACCTCAGCTTTCTGCTCCAGCTCCTGTCACCAGGCCTCCCTGCCACAATGTACTCTAATTCCCTGGAACCATCAATATTAAGGTCAAATAAACTCTTCCTTTTATAAGTTCCCTTGGTCATGGTGGTTTTATCACAGCAACAGAAAAGTGACTAATACAGTATTTGGTACCACTGAGTGGGCTATTGGCTGTAAAGAACCTGACCATGTGGGTGCATAGAGAAATGTGGAAGACTTTGGAACTTTGGGCTAGAAAAGCTGTTGACTGCTATAAGCAGAGCTTAACAGGCCATTCTAGTAGAAGCCTAGAAGAAAGCAGTGCTAAGAAAAAATGTTCCAGAGGAAAATAAGGACTTAAGCAGCAATTGGGCTATTTTGGCAAAGAATCTGGCTGGAGTTTGCCCATAGCCCAAATATTTGCCTGACACTAAGTTGAAAAGCAATGGATTAATTTCTTTGGTGGAGGATATTTCAAGGCAGCCTAATGTAGAAATGGTGGCATGGCTATTAATGGGCAATGTTATACAGATCTATAGTGAAAAACAGCAAATGGGACAGAAAGAATTGTAAAATGTACAGTTTGGTTTGGAAAAGTGCACTAGGAAGATTAATGTGGGAGCCAAGGCATGTGAAGGAGAGAATCCCTTTGATAAGGAGATTAAAGTGATTAAGGAGAGACCTAGATATTTACAAGTAAACAATGGAAAGAGTGAGATTGAAGTGATTAAGGAGAGGCCTGGAAATTTACAAGTAAACAATAGAAACAGTACCTTCAAGGCAAGACCACACCCAGCTAAGCCTCCAGCTTTTGAAAGGAAAATACTGAATGTGTTTTCTACTCCAACAAATTCAGGGTAGAGAAAAGCTGTGAATGTGGTTAATGTAGGCCAGGGTCCATCCCAAACTTGCAGCCAAACTTGGCAGTTTTATTCACGTGGTGCTGGCTTTAGAGGCGTGAAGGACGCAAGAGTGAAAGTGTCATCGGTTTTTCCTCTGAGGTTTCAGAGGGCCACTCAGGCCAAGCAGAGTGTAGCAGGGGTGTCCCTGCATAAAGAAGGTCCTGATAGGCCATTGCATGAGGCTGTGAAGGTGAAGCCTGGTTGGCAGTGGAGACCCCAAGAAGACATTCAAGATGCCAGAGCTGTGAGGTATTTGCCAATAAGAATTGCATACAGGGAGTGGTACCACCCTAAGAAAGAGACATATGTTGCATGCAAAGCTGGAAGAGCTGAGTCATCTAAACCTTTGGAGGTAGAGTCCCAGAAGTCTCATGTGGAGCTACTGGACTTGGAATTTGCCCTGCTGTTTTTTTTTATTTTGTTTTGGTCCTATATTTCCTCACTATGCCTCTGTCCCTCCCTTTTGGAATGGGAATGTATATTTGGTTCCAATGTATGTTGGGAGTATGTAATTTGTCTTTTGATTTTACAGGAGCTTACAGTTAAGAGATTGGCCTGGGTCTTAGAAAAGACTTTGAACTATAGACTCTTGAATAGTATTGAGACTAGTAAAGACTATGGGGACTTTTAAGGTTAGACTAAATGCATTTTTCATTTTATATGTTCATGAGCCTATGGGGGTCAGGGAATGGAATGTGGTGCTTTGAATGAGAATGCCCCCCACCCCTAGCACTTGGGAGGCAGAGACAGGTGTATCTCTGTGAGTTCAAGGTCAGCCTGGTCTACATAGTGAGGTCCAGGCCAGGTGGGACTAAAGGGAGACCTTGAATCAAAAAAGACAAAATAAAAGAGACTATCCCCCATAGGCTTCAAGTATTCAGACATTTTTTTCCCCAGTTGGTGATGCTGTTTTTGGTGATCTCAGAAGGTATGGCCATGCTGGAGGAAATACATCACTGGGGTAGGATTAGAGAGTTCAACAAGCCTTGCCTGTCTCCAGTTGTTCACTCTGTTTCCTGTGTTCACTGGAAGATGTGAACCTCAGCTTTCTGCTCCAGCTCCTGTCACCATGCCTCCCCAACACAATCGATTCTAATTCCCTGGACCCATCGATCCTAAGCTCAAATAAAATCTTCCTTTTATAAGTTTCCTTATTTATGGTGAGTTTATCACAGCACCAGAAAGTAACGAATACACAGGTATTGTATGTTCTTCTTCATTTGTGGATTGTACCACAAATCCCCTTATGTGAGTATATATCCTGATACAACACCAGGAACCAAGAAATTGGAAAGGATACATGGAGGTAAAGGAAAAAGAAAAATCCTGAATCAGGGAGACAGTAAAGAACAGATGTTGCTAGGGGGAGGTGAGGTGGTTGGGGGGTGTTGGGTTGGGAGGGGAGGAGAGGGAGATAAACAGGGGTTATGATGGGAAGTGGTGGAGGTCAAGGGAGGAGGAGAGTGCTGGGTCTGGGTATGGAGGAGGGGGAGCGGTAAGGGAAGAAGAAAGAATAGAGATGATTGGAACTTGAGAAGCTAGGAAACACAAAGTCAAATGTGATGCCCCTGAGAACCCATGAGAAATTCACATACACTGTCTGAATGATAATGTATGGGTTGTGCAACCTGGAGTTGTGTGGCAGGGAACACAGTGCAAGACAGAGGATAAACCCCTTTGAATGGTTGGAGAGAAGAATTCAAGTCACTCTCAAAATAAAGCAGGCTATCTCCAAAGCTCTTTATTATCTACCAGAAATAGAAAATAAAACCCAACTGTTCAGAACAGGACATGCTTCAGGGATAAGACTTAGATTAATGGAAAAAGAACTGACCTGCAACTTTTCTATCTGAAGTTACGCACACATAATGCTGGACAATTTGCCCACTGCTATGAGAGAAAAATCAATAAATGGTATAACCCAGAGCCAAACTCTAACAATCATGATGAGCTGCCCAGCAAACTACCTCCATAGGTGTGGTAGAGGCTGTTGTCTGAGGGATGGTCAACAGCTATCTAATTGGACTTGGAACCCTCTCAATGACAGTAAATCCATGAGAGCCACTATACAGCCAAATGTACAGGGCTGGAGAGGACATAGAGTCTAGAGAAAAACCAGTCAGTGCCATATCTCTAGACAAATTAAATTTCTTACCATACTCTAAGTATGGAATCTTAAATTTACAGACAAGCATATCATACACCACTCATCCTTGCATGACATGGTTACACTTACCTACATGTAGGAAATAAACTCCTACACATAAAACATTTAAAATTATTTATTAAATCATTTCAAAATATAAAATTGCACATGAAAGTTCTTGATACTTCTAATAGCAATAGCAATGAATACTACTTTTCCTTCCAGAGTAATGTCAACATGAAGAAACCTGAGAAGTTACTTGAGGGATTTTCAGGCACGTGAAATGTTTTTTAAAAGTATAACATGAGATGCATTTTTGATACTTGTGTTTATTTCCTATACAGAGAACGCCTGCCATATTCCTTTTTGTCTGAAAACAAAAAAGCAAGGCTTTCCTGACCCAGTTTTGATATGAATTATTTGATTTATTTATAAATTATTGCCTTATATATAATTTATATCACTAGTACTAACCTAAGTGTATTATCAAATATTAATGAGTATTGCCAATAAAGTTATTTTACCATTATTATTTACTGTGTTGAGACATTGGTCTGTCTCTAAGCTGCAATATCAATCTGGTTTAGAAATGTTTTCTCTCTGGTGAACAGAGAATTTTTTGTAACTGGTATTGTTTCTTATTAACTGATAACTCCTAATGTTCCTAAGACACTGGGGACTTTTTATGTTCATTAATTTTTAGTAATACAGGAATAAATATTTCAAAAGTAATTAATTTTTTAATAGAAACTGAACAATTGATTTTATGTGGACATATGTATATAGATATGTGAATATACATATATAAGGGAAAGGGCTCTAAAAATAAAGCCCATTTGTGGGACAGCAGTCCTTGTTGCAGACTACATTGTGCATATGCAAGTGTGCATGTGCTCACCACCAAGAGCTGACCTGCTCACCTACAGGTCCCTTCCTGAGCCCACCTCATGGACAGGAACAACACAGGATATAAAGGGTCTGGGTTTGGCCACTAGAAGGTGATTTCACACTGCCTATATAAATGACATATTGCATTCAATAAATAGGCATTACACTCTCTGCTGTATGTCCTCAGGCCATAACTGAAGTGACCCTGTGCACATACTCTCTTCGTGACCTGTTCCAATGTGGAACTCATATCTTCCCGTCATCTGGCATCCATATGTGGGGCATACACAACTGGGTGGTTGGCTATGAAGCCATCAGTTTTGTCACTGCATGTTAGCTGGGAACCATCAGCTCAGGAAGAGCCACCAGCCAGCAGCCTGCCTCAACAGCAGATCTCACAACTGGTGCCTTCGAACAAGGACTGGGAGAAATTCAGGTATGTGAATCCAAGAATCCTAACAGTATATGGGGAACCTATACTTTAGGAAGCTTCTGTTTCTAGCTGAGCAACTACAGGATGTTGTCACCCAATATTCTGTCTGGTTCTTTGCTATTAACATTTCTTTTTTACTTGTTAATTTCTACTTTGTGAAAACGTGAGGCTGGTTCCCAGGATTGGTTGGGTGGATGCAAAGGCTAACAAGCCTGTGGTCATGGGGTTTTTCATGGGTGGGGGGCATAGCAACCATCAGTTTCATGGCCTGGTGTGGCTGGGGAGTTATCATCTCCCCAGCCATGGGTCTGACTGCAAAGCCATCAGCTTCATGGGTGTGGATCGAGAGTCCAGCAGCTCTCAAGACACAGATCTGGTAATGGGGTCATCAACATTGCATGACTACAAGTAGCTCACACATGGGGGCTGTGGAAGCAAACAGCTTCCCTGCTGGGTTTGACCATGAAACCCAGGAGCTTCGTGGTTGTGTGCTGGCTGCAGGACTATCAATATTGCAGTCATGAGGCCACCAGTGACAGGCACAACTTGGCCTTGGGGTCATTTTAAATAATTTTTACAGGCCTGAGATGGGGCTTTGGGTTCTAAAACCAAAAAGGAAAAAAATGATTAAAAAACCCTGAGGCCTGCCTTGCACACTCCCCACCCCTCATGCAAACTGGTTTGACTACTAGGACTTGGTCCTGGGCATGCTCTTTGTTTGATGCCCAGGCTCTTTTGTAAGGCTAATTCCTCCCCTTGCTCAGCTTCCAGCCTTTTCCCACTTCAAAGGCAAATTGTTGCTTTCCACATCTAGGACAGCAAAAATATTAAAGAGGCATATTTTCCTCCTAAGCAAAAGGGTGAAAAATGGTATTGTAAACATTTTTTATCTCTAGATAACAATACAGCCACAGCTATTTAGTCATATGTTTTAACAGCCTTATAATTAGTTTCAGTTTTCATTTTAGAAAGTTTTAACATTGTTTCAATTGGCGTTTGGATACAATTATTTTCAATTTAGCTTCTTGTAGATCTTAAAGGAAATTGCTTTAAATTTCACTACTGTTTATGTACTATTATGCCTATTTTGAAGGGATTATTTTAGATTTTGACATCTTTTATATAGTATATTTTGCATAATGTTTAGCAATTCCCAGTTCTATCTATCCTTTAAAAGTTAATTCATGTCATTTAAAAATTTCCTTTTCATGTTATGTTCTTATATATTTCCAGGAGTTAGCATCTAATATACTTCCATGCAAAGAGAGATCATGTAATTATATTGTCTTTATGTTCATTATTCTTGTGTGCAAAAAACATTGAGTTTAAATTCCATCTTGGCATGCCTAATCAAAATACAATATTTTGTTTATAAACCCAGGTACCCTAAACATTTTTTTCTGATGTCTTTAAATATTTTTATTGAAGTTTTGTGCATTTCATACATAATTTCTCATTCCAATCTAGACTCATCTCCATGTCTATGCCCTGCATCACGCCTGAGTTCATGCACCCTAACATTCCTGCCCTGTTACTTTTCAAAGTTTTTCAAAGCAGAGGATTATTGTTTTGGGGGGAACTTTATTGTTTCAGTTGGTTCCTTGTCCCAGTTCATATATATATATATATCATGCCGATATTAAACATATCATCTGTACCCAACCTGTCATTTCCATATTATATTTCAGGGTTCACATTTTTCTTTGTAAATTTATATTACTCTAAACTATGCCTACATATCCTCCATAGCCTCCATATATATATTACTATTAAAAAGTCTAAAAATAAGTGGTGGGTGAATTATAGAGCCTGCTAAGGGACTTTTTATTTATTTTTGATGTATATGAGTGTACTGTCTGCATGTAGGTTTCTGCACCCGTATCATGCAATGCTAAGGAGGTCATAAAAGGGTGTCGGATTCCCCCTGGAACTGGAGATAAAGATGGTTCTCAGCCTCCATGTGGATGCTGGAGATCAAACCCGGGTCCTCTGAAAAAGCAGTCAGCACTCTTAACCACTAGGCCATCTCTCCAGCCCCTGTTAAAGGATTTATATTATAAGAGTACAGTTGCTTTGGGGGAAAGGGGTATATAACATCAATGTTCTTCATTTTGCCTTGCAACTTGGTGCTAGTTGATAGCATCCACAAATGATGGATACCATTTGTTGTTTGATTTTCTGGGACTGTGATACTTCACTTAGCATAATATCTTCTAGTTCAATCCATTTACCTGCAAAGTTCCTGATGTCACCTTTCTTTACATATGCATAGAACTACATTATGTAGATGAACCACATTTTCTATATGCACTCATTGCTTGAGGGGCATTTGGCTTGGTTCCAGCTCTTTACTATTGTGAAGAGACCTGCTATAAACATGGCTGTGCATGTATCTTTGCAGAAACTCTGAAGGTGATAGAAGAAAACTTTGACAGCACCTTTTCTAAATCAGACAGAAGCTGCACAGGAAATAAGGTTGACCACTAACAAGTGGGACCTCATTAAATGCAAAAGCTTCCGTACAGGGAAAAAAACAATCAGGGAATTGAAGAGAAAGCCCAGAGTGGGAGGAAACCTTCACTAGTGATACATCTGACAGAATATTAACATCCAGAATATATAAACTACTGAAAATCAAGGAAGAAGTCAAATGACTCACTCAAAAGATGGAGTAAAGAGCTGAACAGAAACTTCTGAGTCTTGTGGTTATATACCCAGGAGTGGTATGGCTGGGTCAGGTGGTAAGCTCATTTTGAGTCTTTTAAGGGTTCTCCATACTGATTTACATAGTGGTTGTATAAGTTTACATTCCCACCAGCAGTGGATGAGTGCTCCCCTTTCCCCTACAACCTCTCCAGCATTTGATATCATTTGTTTTCTTGATTCTAGCCAGACTTAAGAGTAAGATGATATCTTAAGGTGGTTTTAATTTCCAATTCCTTAGTTATTAGTGATGCTGAACATTTTTTAAGATGTTTCTCAGCCATCTTTATTTCTTCATTTGTGAAGTCTCTGTTCAGCTCTTTAGTCCATCTTTTTTTTTAATCTTTATTGATGTTTTGTGTATTTCATACATCATTTTTCTTTTTTTTTTTAATTAGTTTTTATTGATGCTTTGTGCATTTCATACATTTTTCCAATTCAGTTCAGGCTTATTTCCCTTTCCCTCCCCCCCAACCCCACCCCATCCCAGATCATGCATTCTGCCATAACTGTCCTGCATCTTTCTCTCAGTTTTTTTTTTTCATTTTTAGCTATAAGTGATAATCCATGAGTACAAGCTTCCTTCATGCAAAACCTATCTGCAG
>VZQC01004806.1:566839-582845 GCA_009823505.1 Rhizomys pruinosus
GCGTTATGGCGTCTCCCCTGCGACCCCGGTTCCCGCCCACAAGTCCAGCCGGGACCAGAGCAGAGGGAAACGCGACCCTGCTCACCCGAGCGCGGTCCCTCTGGGCCGGGGACCCCGTAGACGGGTTCACAGCGAGACCCTCTCCCAGCTGCCCCCCGCCAGACCCCGCCTAGAGCTGAGGAGCTGTGTACCTGGCCTGGCGCGTTATGGCGTCTCCCCTGCGACCCCGGTTCCCGCCCACTCATACATCATTTTTCAATTCACTTCAGGCATATTCCCCTTTCCCTTCCCCCCATCCCACCCCACCCCATCCCAGATCATGCACTCTGCCATAACTGTCCTGCATCTTTCTCTCAGTCTTTTTTATGTTGAGTAATTCACATTTTCTTCCATGAATTTTATATTACTCTAAAATATGGATACATACTCTCCACCCATATACAGTAATTACACAGTCTGAAAATAATTGGTGGGTGGATTCTAGAGCCCATTGAGAGATTCACATTATAACAACATAGACGAGTGGATGACAAAAATGTGGTACATCTACACAATGGAGTAATATTCATCAGTAAAGAGAGATGGCATTATGATCTTTGCAGGAAGCCATTATGCTGAGTGAAGTAGCACAGTCCCAGAAAGACAGAGAATGGATTCCTTCATTTGAGGATGCTAACACCAAATCCCCCAGATGAAAGGCAAGCTGAATGACATTTTGGTTATATTTCTGTGTACTCCATCTTTTGAGTGAGTCATTTGGCTTCTTCCTTGATTTTCAGTAGTTTATGTTTTCTGGATGTTAATGCTCTGTAAGATGTATCACTAGTGAAGGTTTCTTTCCACTCTATGGGCTTTCTCTTCACTTCCCTGATTGTTTTTTTTTTTCTCTCTACAGAAGCTTTTGAGTTTAATGAGGTCCCACTTGTCACTGTTCGACATTATTTCCTTTCCTGTTCATTTTCTGTCTGATTTAGCAAAGCTTCTCCTACACCTATGTCTTATAGATTGCTGCCAACATTTTCTTCTATCACCTTCAGAGTTTTAGGTTTCATGTTGAAGTCTTTGATCCATTTGGAGTTGATTTTTTATAGGGTAAGAGGTAGGGGCTAAGTTTTATTCTTCAATAAGTGGTGATCCAGTTTTGCCAACACCATTTCCTGATGATGTTGTCTTTCTCCCATTGGGTCTTCTTGGACTTTTTGTCAAATATGAGGTGGCTAAAATTGTGTGTGCTAAAGTTTGGATCTTCATTTTTGTTCCATAGGTCTACAGGTCTGTTTTTGCGCCTATACCAGGCTGTTTTTATTACTATACCCCTGTAATATAGTTGGAAGTCTGGGATAGTGATCCCTCTGTATTTCTCTTTTCACTCAGGGTTGCCTTAGCTATTTGGGGTCTGTTGTTTTTTCATATGCATTTAAGGAAGTTTTTTCCAAATCCACAAAGAAATTCATGGGGATTTTAATTGGGATTGCATTGAATCTGTGTGTTAATTTAGAATGGACATTTTTACTATATTAATTTTTCCAATCCATGAGCATGAGGGGTCTTTCCATCTTTTGATGTCTTCTTCAATCTCCTTTTCAGAGGTTTAAATTGTTTGTTGTAGAGGTCTTTGGTGTCTTTGATTAGATTTGTTCCTAGGTATTTTATTGTTTTTGATGCTAGTGTGAGTGTTAAGGTCTCATATTCATTCTTCAGTTGCTTGTTGTTGGTGCAAATAAAGGCTACTGATTTTGTAAGTTAATTTCATATCATGACACTTTCCTGAAAGTATTGTTTCGAGGAGTTTTCTAGTAGAGTTTTTAACATCCCTTAGGTAAACTGTCATATCGTCTGCAAACAGGGATAGTTTGACTTCCTTTTTTCCAATTAGTACTTCTTTAATTTCCCTTTCTTTTCTTATTGCCCTAGCAAGCATTTCAAGCACTATTTTGAAGAGGAGTGGTGATAGTGGGCAGCCTTGCCATGTTCCTACCTTTATGGTGAATGCTGTGGGTTTCTTGTATATGACTTTAATTACATTGAGGAATGATCCCTCCAGTCCAATTCCCTCTAGGACTTTAAGCATGGATACTGGAATTTGTTGAAGGCTTTTTCTGCATCAATTGAGATTATCCTGTGGTTTTTGTTTTTTGGTCCATTTATGTGTTTTATGATATTTATTGATTTGTGTACGATGAACCTTCCCTGCATCTCTAGTATGACTCCAACTTGATCATGATGGACACTTGTTTTTTTTCTCTCTCTCTCTCTTTTAATCTATTTTTTCTTATGTGTAAGAGTGTACTGTCTGCAAGTAAGTAGGTACACCTGTGTCAATGCTGCAGAGGTCAGAAGAGGGTGTTGGATTCCCCTGGAACTGGAGTTAAAGATGGCTCTTAGCTGCTATGTGGTTGCTGGGAATCAAACCCAGGTCCTCTGCAAGAGCAGTCAGTGCTCTTAACCTCTGAGCCATCTTTCTAGCCCTGATGGATGATCTTTTCGATATGGGTCTGTATGCTTTTTGCAAGTATTTTGTTGAGAATTTTTGCATCTCTGTTCATTAATGAGATGTGTCTATAGTTTTCTTTTTTGGTTGTATCTTTGCCTGGTTTTGGTATCAGAGTGATGCTGGCTTCACAGAAGGAACTTGGGAATTTTCCCTCTGTTTGTATTCTTCTGAACTCTTTGAGATGTATTGGCTTTAAATCTTCTTTAAATGTTTTATAGCATTCTGTTGTTTAATCATCTGGCCCTGAGGTTACTTTGGTTGGGATGTTTATTATTACATCTTCAATTTCCTCAAATGTTATGGGACTGTTTAAGCTGTCAGTCTCTTCTTGGTTAAGCTTTATTGATTCCCAGGATTTCAAATATTCATCCATTTCTCTTAGGTTTTCAAATTTAGTAGAGTACAGTTTTTAATGCATTCTCCTATGATTGTCTGGATTTTTTCATTATCTGTTGTGATATTTCCCCTTTCACCACAAATTCTATTGATTTGGAGTTGCTCTTTCTTTCTTTTGGTTAACTAGGCTAGAGGCCTATCTTATTTACCCTTTAAAAGAACCAACTTCTGGAGTCATTGATTCTTTGCATTGTTTTCTTTATTTCTATTTCATTGATTTCTCCTCTGATTTTTGTTATTTCTTCCTGACTTTTGGGTTTAGGATTCATTTGTTATTGTCTCTCAAGTTTTTCTAGCTGGAGAGTTAGGTCATTTATTTGCACTCTTTCTGTTTATTTTTTTTTTAATGTAGGCACCCAAGACTATAAATTTCCCTTTTAGGACTGCTTTTAACATATCCCAAATGTTTTATTGTGTTGTATTGTCATTTTCATTTAGTTCAAGGAATGCTCTCATTTCTTTATTTCTTCCTTGACCCATTCATTATTTAAGAGTGTGTTGTTTAGTCGCTTTTTGTAGGTAGTAGGACTTATCCTGATGTTGATATTGAGCTTTATTGCACTGTGGTCTGATAGAATGCATGCAATTATTTCAATATTTTTGTATTTGTTGAGGTTTATTCTGTGTCCTAGTATGTGGTTGATTTTGGCGAAGGTTCCCTGTGGTGCTGAGCAGAAAGTATATTCTCTGGTGTTTGGGTAGAATATTCCTGAGATGTCTGTGAGGTCCATTTGGTGTATTGTGTGGTTCAGTTCAGATGTCTCTCTGTTTATTCTTTGTCCAGTTGACCTATCCAAAAGGCTCAGTGGGGTAATGAATTGCCCCACTGTTAGCATGTTGGGATTAATCTGTGCCTTAACATCTTGCTGGATTGTGTTTATAAAGTTTGGTGCACCAGAGTTTGGTGCATATATATATTTATGATTCTGAGATCTTCATGGTTAATTTTTCCTTTGATAAGGATGTAATGGTCCTGTTTATCTCTTCTGATTAGTTTTATTTTGAGGCCTATTTTGTCTAATATTAAGATAGCAACTCCTTGCTTTTTGGTTCCATTTGCGTGGAGGTTGAGATGTGTTTCTTTAGACAGCACATAGATTCGGTTTTCCACTACATTCTCCCAGTCTCTGCCTTTTGATTGGGGAAATAAGCCCTTTAATATTTAAGGTTACTATTGAGAGATGTGTGACGTGTATTGCTTCTTTTCATCCTATTTTCTGTTTGCATTCTGAATCTAGATTCGTGTGGTTTTAGTTGTACTTTTATTAGTTTCTCTCTCTCAGTGTTTGGGTATAGTTGATCCTTTCTTCTGTCCTTTGAATTGCTTGGAGTATTTTCTGAAGGGTTGGTTTTCTGGACATGTATTCTTTCATTTTGTTTATGTCATGGAGGATTTTTCTTTCTCCTTCAACTATGATCAACATTTGTGTTGTGTATAGTAATCTGGGTTGGCATCTATAGTCATTTAGTACTGGGAATACTTTGGTCCTTTTTCTGGCTTTCATAGTTTGCATTGTGTTTTTGACATGTGGGTTTGATTGTTTGTATTCTGATGTGAATCTCAACTTTCTCTTCCTTGCCTTGGAGGCTTGCTTTGCTTCTTTCCTTCAGGTCTTCTTATTTATGGAGGGTTGGCTGGTCTAGGGTTCAGGTTTTCACTTTTGGTTTTATATTGGAAGATCTATCTAAGTCTGTTCTGAAGGTTTTCCAGAAGATTGGATAGGTGATAACCAGGTTGGTTCACAACTGAGTGTTATGCTCACTTCATTTTCCTCTGGCCAGTTCCTCTAGGTTGGCTGTGAAACCTAGTGTACTGGGACTGGAGTTGTGGAAGGCTCCTGTCTCTTCTACTTCCTTGCACCCTGGACTCACTATCTCTATTCCCACTGGGACACTTGCACCTCCGCACAAGCAGTGAGTGGGGGTTGGGTTTGCTCCCTTGGCCCACATGCCAGTCCCCTCTGAGTCCTGCTGCTGGTGTACTGGCTGGGAGTCTCCACCCACAACAATCATGCAAGAGGGGTGTGGTTTCATCTGGGCACTTGAACCCAAGCTTCTTGGCCTGGCTTCCTGAAAGGCTACCTAGCTGCTACTAATCTCTTCACGTGCTGGCCCCCTCTGCGTCCAGCCCCCTTACAGCTTTTAAATAAATATATATGTATGCTTATCTAAAAGTCCTAGGCATCAAAATTTATTCTGGTCTTTTAAATTTACTCCACCTTAAAAGCTTTTCTCAGGAGTTAACCCCTTATCAGAAAACCCCTAGAGAAAACTTCTTGGCAGCACCTGCTGCTTGTGCACAGGCCATCTGCATGCTGGGTTGCATGCCTGATGTGGCTTTCCAGCACACTTGCCCTAAACAAATATTTCATCTTAAACCATGTTTGAATCTGCTTTGTACTGTCTTTTGAGACTAACGTTTTAACATAGGCTTTTAATTTGAGCACTATGAAGGCAGAGGCAGGCAAACTTCTGTGGGAGTTTGAGGCCTACATATCAAGTGTCCAGACAGCTGCTGCAAGAAAACCCTGGCTCAAATGAATTGCCTCTTGTTAGCCATGAGTAAAAATTCTCATTAAAAATTTAGGGCCTGAAGAGATGGCTCAGTAGTTAAGAGCACCGACTGCTCTTGCAGAGGACCCAAGTTCCATTCCCAGCACCCACGTGGCAGCTAAGAACTGTCTTTAACTCCAGTTCCAGGGGAATCTGACACTCTCTTCTGACCTCCGTGGCATTGCACCACATGGGTGCACCAACCTACATGCAGACATACACTCACACACATAAAAAATAATAAAATAAATAAAATGTGAACTAAAAATCTTGGTCTAATTTAAATGAGGATTTTAGAGACAGTTTTGTCTTTTTTCTTGAGTATTAAGCAATAATGTTATTTCCTCTCTACAGGTCAGCCTGAAAACTATGTCCCTTTAACAGTGTGCATGTGTGTTTGGATGGCTGATTATATTTTTAACAGTGTGCATGTGTGTTTGGATGGCTGATTATATTTTAATCTATGACCTTCTAGGTTTCTATTAAATAGTCAACTATAAACAATGGTTGATAAATCCAGCTCATAAAAGCTATTTGCTTCATATTTTTGGTATTATCAATTTTTAATTCTTATTATATAAATCATTAGTGTATGATAACATACTGTTTGGGGGCACTAAAAGGCTGGGATGGAGTAGGCCCCTCTGTCCCAGACTTAGGTCTATTTTTTTTTTATTTCTGTATGTGTATCAATGTACTGTCTGCATGCAGGTCTGTGCACCCGTGTCGTGCAATGCCGCGGAGGTCAGAAGAGGGTCTTGGATTCCCCTGGAGCTGGAGTTCTCCCGGAATCGGAGCTTCAGACGGTTCTCAGCCGCCATGTGGGTGCTGGGGATCGAACCCGGGTCCTCTGTAAGAGCGGTCGGCGCTCTTAACCGCTAGGCCATCTCTCCAGCCCCCCAGACTTAGGTCTATTAATACACTCAAACATCTAAAGGATAAATTAATTTATTAAAGGTAACTAATGGAATTATAAATGTATGGTACCAATTGAATGTTTTACTGACTATATACTGCCACCTACTGGTTACACTCCTTCAACACCTGAGGTAAAACTTTTAGGTAACCTATAGTAATTATGTAAGGAATACTCTTATGGCAAGAAAATCCACAACAAAAGTTTGTTAACACCTGCTCCAAGACATGCTAAAACATCTTAAAATTTTTACTTTATAATGGTTTATTTAAAATAACTGTTCTATCTTCATATATGGGAATAAATATTAAATATTTGGTAAAATGTAATAACTAAAGATAAATCTATTAGTAAATGTTATCAGTTCTCATAGTATTAACTAAAAGGTTCCCATATAAAATTAAAATAATGGACTATTTGCAAAATAAAATAGTAATATGCTTGGGGTAATTAGGAATGCAAAACTGTTGTTAAGGTTTGATCTACTACTGGCTTGTACCAGATTCCTGGTGACAGCTTTGAAACTAAATGTACATAAATGTTCTCCATGGTTCTCTGTATTGTACAAATGTTACCTGTAACATTTCTTTTGCTCATAAAGATAATTTGGTTCAAGAAAGACTGGGTTTTACCTCTTTAAGCCAGCAGTATACAGTCCATGAGGAGACTGTTTGGATGGGCTTAGCAGACCTTTACAACTTTTTTCCTGGCTCTGGGCATGAATACAACTCCAGCTTTTTAAAAAATTATAGATCAAGATATAAGAGTCTGGGAAATAAGAAAAACTGTTCTATTCATGGTACCAAGAAAAAGGGGGGAGGAGAATATTACTCTGTCTGGGATGAAGTTGGCAGAACCCTCTCTACTCTGAACTCTTTGTCAATTTTTAAATTTTGAAATTGGAAATGGCAACTCCAGCCCATAAACACTGGAGCCCTCTGACAGGCCATAGTAGATGTCATTGGTGCTATGGCAGGTTGGGACAATGATAAACAATCCACTACTGTGGGGAAAGTGTTTTCATCTTCCCATGGATGGAGCCTGCATCTGTGTTTAAACAAGAAAATTTCAAGATACGGATCAGCAGGGGAGTTGACTTGTCTAAACACCCAGAAAGTGTGGTAACATGGACATTTGCACCTGTCCCCTTGGATTAATGCCCTACCTCTAAATTTTGTTTTGTGGTCAGGTGAGACATATGGGTAAATAGAGGATTTTAGTGCCAACTGTGGGCTTTCTCTACCAAGGAGCTGTTGGCAATGGAGGCTTCAAAACTCCCAAAACAAAGGCTATTTGCCTGTGATGCTGGGATAAATGCAAAACATGGACATTAAGACCCTACTGCTGAAGACATGGCGTTAACATGAAAAGGAAAAATTGTGTTGAAACCCTGGACTGTAAATGGATAGCAGAGCTTCATGATGCCAAAGAGCATTATGCAGACCACTGGAAGGAAATGGTCTCCAGAGTTATCCAAAGCTCTAATCTACACCTTCACTTGCCTAAGACTGCAGTAGTGGTGGCCTAATATTTGTACACCCCCCAAAATCTAATTGAACCTATTGCCCACTGCCTAGTGTGTGGGGGGGTGGTAGGGTAGCACACGACTGATACTGTAAGCCTGCCACCCTTCAGTGGTTAAAAAATGTTATAGGCCACATCCCTTTGCACAAAAAGCCTCAGTTCCTAGACTAAAATACCATCCAAACATTCACATCTGTGGCCATAATGTGATTTCTCATGGTAAGTAATGTTTAAGTCCCTGTACTTCTTCCTATTTGTGTTTTTATTAGTAGAATTCAAAAAGACCCCCTAGATGAGCCCATTGGAAGCAAAGCTTGGAAAGACCCAGGGGTCTGATGTGTCACTTCAAAGAAAAATGGATATTTTCTCACCCTCTCTTTCCCCCTTCTCCAAGGCCTAGAGACCACTCATGGAAGAGATGACATAAGGGGGTGAGCTAAAGAGAGGGCTAAAGATGAGGAATGAATTGTGAGATCACAGCAAATATGCACTAGACTTTTATTTAATCATGCTTATGTATGTAAACCTCTCCACCTTATATATGTAAACCTCTCCACCTGGATTAGGGGACCCTAGAATTGGGCATAGAGGCTTGGTAATTTTGTTTACATGAATATTGCTTATGTTTATTACTTATGTTTGATAATTGGTTTACTGTGTATTTGGATCTTATTTGGGCATTGATTAGTCTTAGTATTTTCACAAAACAGTCATGGCCATTCAGGCCAGACAAAAGTAATTGATCACCATTATTATTGCACCCTCTGAGCTTGTGGGCACAAAGAAGGGGGGGATGTGGAATGGCATTCATTGGTCTGGCCTGCATTGCAGATGTGAGGGCAGGCACATGCTCCCCAGCATGAGCTGACTTCCTCACCCTCGTGTCCCTTCCTGAGCCCACTTCATGGATGGGAACAACATATGAAGTAAAGGGTCTGGGATTGGCTGCTAGGAGGTGATGCCACACTTCCTATATAATTAACATGTTGCATTGAATAAAGAGGAATTCCACTCTCTGTTGTACATACCAGGGCCATTATCGAAGTGCCCCATGCATGAACTCTCTCCATGGCCTGTTCCACTATGGAACTGATATCTTATCATCATCTGGCATCTATACATGAGGTGTAAACAGCTGGTTATTTGGCTATGAAACTGTTAGAAGAAAACATTGGCAGTAATCTGCAACATATAGGTGTAGGAACAAACTTTATAAATTGGACATCACTTGCTCAGAATTTAAGGTTAACAATCAACAAAGCGGACCTCATTAAACTAAAAAGCTTCTATATAGCAAAAGAAATAACCAAGGAAGTGAAGATAAAATCCGCAGAGTGGGAGAAATCTTCACCAGTGACAAATCTGACAGATATTTAACATCCAGAATATATAAATAACTCGGGAAAAAAAAAAAACAAAGAATAAAGGAAACAAGCAACCCAATTAAAATATAGGCTAAGGGTCTGAGCAGAGAGTTCTCAAAAGAAGAAATAAAGATGGCTAATAAACATCTTAAAAAGTATTTAACATCATTAGTAATTAGAGAAATGCAAATTAAAAACACCTTACTATTTCATTTACTCCAGTCAAACTGGCTCACATTAACAGAACAAATGATACCAAATACTGGAGAGGATATTGGATTTTCCCAATAATCTTTTTAGAAACATTTTTCTTTTTAGAAACGTTCATTCACTGCTGGGGAGATTGGGTTTTCCCAATATCCTTTTTAGAAACATTTTTCTTTTTAGAAACATTCATTCACTGCTGGGGAGATTGGGTTTTCCCAATATCCTTTTTAGAAACATTTTTCTTTTTAGAAACATTCATTCACTGCTGGGGAGATTGCAAACTCATCCCATCCCTATGGAAAACAATGTGGACAACTCTTTACAAAACTAAAATGGAACCTACCATATCACATGGTTATACAACTCCTTGGCATATACCCAAAAGTCTCATCTTATTGCAGAGATACTTTTACAATGTTTGTTGCTGTTCTCTTCACAATAGAGAAGGAAGCAACTTAAATGTCCCTAAAGAGATGAGTGTATAATGAAAATGTGGGACATTTACACAATCGAGTGGTAAAGCAAGTCAAAATAATGGAATTTGTGGGTAAATGATCATTGATCCATTGATCTAAAAACTGTTATAGTAAGTGAAGTAACAGACTCAGAAAATCTTTTTCAACAGACTGAGATTATTTCAGAATTCTACCACTGGTCATACACAGACATTGTCAGTGAATCCCCAAGCCTAAGTGGCACATCTACAATGCAACATCTACACTTAAAGTTCATGGATCATAGAACGGGTATGGAGAACACTAAAATGCACCTCTCAATTCCTATTAGAGAAGATCCCTCATGCAACAGCGGGCCAGGAATACAAAAGATCCCAAATGGCCAAAGGGTAGAGAATAAGATTCTCCATAATATGAGTCCTTGGACAGGACTCACTTAATGAGTCTATTAAACTTCACCCACCCAGGCTCAGAATCCATCGTGGAAAAGGTTGGAATAGAAGATGTGCATGACCAAATGAAAATAGAGTCCAACAGGCTCCTGGGACCTTGCTCCTGTGAACGTAGAGCAATGGTGTCATCATGCACAAGACCCATGCCAACTCAAGCAGACAGAAACCCAGCACAGAACTTTGGAAATGAATAAGAAGCACCAATCTTACCAGAAGAACTACTGGCAGCTTATTGCTGCTGAATGAAGAAGATCTGATCTTCTTAAAGGGAGGGGCTCTAGATAGGCTGACTAGACCCCAGTGGATGAATTTGCACTGTGGGATGTCTGGAGACACTAGTCTGACACGATGGGCCTTCACATAGATGACCAAATGTATGAATTCCATCGTGGATTGCTATGGGATGGTCCCAACGAGAGAAGGGTGCTATAAATATGATTGGTATGTTCTATGTCAAATAAACAAAAATTCAATTAAAACTTTACAAAAAAAAACATAAAATAGTTTGAATAGGTGAAATTAATTGTAAGACATTGTCAGACAATCCCACTATTATGTGTATACAATAAGATAGATGTTATTAACTAAATAATAAACTTTAGATTCAACATTTCATGATTTTTAAAAGTAGCTCAAAATTTTAAAGACAACACATCCTTATAAAACTAGAAAAATGTGGAAGAATATAAATATAATGAAAATAAAATATATAAGCATATATACAAAATTATACCAAAAAATCACCTAGAAATAATTTCTATTAACTTACAGTATTTGAGAGAAAAGGTCATGCTATTTTTCTCTTGAATTTATTGATTGCCATTCCTTAGATTACTTTATCAGTGTATTTATATTCCCATGTTACTCTTTGAAAATGATTTTTTTATTCATTCAGTAGATATTTATCACCGGCTATGTGATAGGCACAGCAGTTTCAACTGGTGATAGAGGGAAAAAAAACCCACCCTCTACATTTTGGTGGAGTCTCAGCCGAGTATGGCTATTCAGCAGGTAAACTATACTAGTGAATATGGTATTCCTCCTTAAACACAGGGTTCAATACTGATAAATTTGCCAAAGTCTTCATTTCTCGATTTTCTTGATGAGTCTGGCAATTGTGTACTGAATATTATCTGGCTCAGCAGAAATTCTCCTAAATTTTACTTATTTTTGTGTACCAAATCTTTGCTGAAATTTAAGACATGAAAGTGCTATCTAAATAAATAATACTGTGGCTATTTAACTCATCCAGTTAGTATTACATTCCATAGACAGCTGCTCTGTAATCATTTTTTCCTCAAATAAATCCTATAGTTAATAATTCTGTTTTCTCTACTTGAAAATTATTATTACAATGAGATTTTAGGTGCTGACTTTTCCAGCAATGCATCCAGAAGTGGGGTACATTGACTGAATTGAACATGCACTCATTTAATCATCTAGATGCAAGCAAAGCACCATGCACAACTTTCATATGAGCCATAGAGTGGTTTTGAAACAGAATAAGAAGCTTGAGAGCAAGAGACAGAGGCTTCTCATTTTCTTAATACTTGTTTCTTGTTACACTGTCTATGGAGAGATTATCAAATCTTAAGAAGACATCTCCCAAAAGCCCCTAGCAATAAAGAAACATTAACAAATGTGTTTTTAACAATTTTTTCTCCTTGGAATGATTTATCTTTCACAGGTGTGACAAAAACTAAACATAATAGTTTTCCCTTGTCCTCTTAACTTGAATATCAGAGAATCTTGTTTTCAAAGAGAATACTAATATTATCTTTCTCTACAGGTCTTGAGAGATGCTGTCTCAGTGATTCAAAGAGCATACCACTCTTCTGGAGGACTAGAGTTTGTTTCCCAGCAGCCATGTCAGACAGACTGGGCTTCTGTAGGCACATGCACAAACACATAATTTAAAATAAGAATAAATATAAAAACTGTTTTCTCAATAGAGTGAAATGTCCTACTTGTTTAATGCACAAAATATGGACACAATACATAACACATACACACTATTGAGACAGGCACACACACACAAATCTTCTAAGACACAGATAACAGAATAGTTTAGCAATGAATGTGATTGGAAATTTTCATTCCATCCTTTTTCTTTGCAATAACTATAAATAAGAACATGTGTCTTATTTTGTGAACATAAAAATGAGGTCTCTTTCTACTTTGCCAGATAAATTGATGAGGTACAGAGATTTTTAATAATGAGATGCCTTTGAGCTGAAGCTGGTGGTGTATGCCTTTAATTCCAGCACTTGGGAGGCAGAGGCAGGTGGCTCTCTCTGATATTGAAGCCAATCAGCACTACATAGTGAGTTCCAGGTCATCTGTAGCTAAAAGGAGATCCTGTCTCCAAAAAATTACTATGCATTTTCAAATCATTCTTGGTTTTCTGATAGAAAAGCAACACCAGAATAAATAAGCTTGTAGAAGACAGATTTCAGAATCACTCATTTTAGTGCAACACAGCACCTCATAGCCTGTATACTCTCTTATCCCCAGTCAAAAGAGAGCCAGTAAGGCTGATAAATCATTATTGAGTGTAAAAACCAGAAATTTTTAAATAGGAAAAGTTTTGAGTTAACAATTCTGAGCATTTCCATTTTTATTTATCCTAAATTGAGTAGCTGAGTAAGAGCCATTTTTTCAAAGTTTAGAATTGTTTTCAGACCCTAGAATGGCAATAACTTTGTATGATTTCAAGCTTTTAGTTTTTATGTCTTACTCAAAGTGTTTTTAAGCATCCACTTTCATTGTAGTACCCACTCAGATGCTTCATCTCTACACCCAGTGTTATTAATCTCTTTCCCTGGAGCAAAGGTAAACAACATCCCCTCTTCCCTCGGTCCCAAAGGTAAACAACATCTCTTCCCTTGGTCCCAAAGGTAAACAACAACCCCTCTTCCCTTGGTCCCAAAGGTAAACAGCATCGCCTCTTCCCTTGGTCCCACCAAAGTTCACCCTTGGGGAACCAATGAGTTTATTGTTCTTATTTACTTGTTGGGTGTGGGGTTTCTTACAAGAGTTTGCGTGCTTCCTCGTAAGACTAGAGAGTAAAGTCTTTCCCCATCATGGATGATGGTTTCCCTATAACCACATAAATGGAGCAACACCCTCTCACACACATTTATTCTTCCTTGGCATGTATGCTCTAGCCTTTTCCTCAGGGCACAAGCAGTTAGCTTTGAATTTCCCAGAATAGGTTGGAAGGACTGGCTGGATAATCAAGTGAGGATCTTGTAACCCTCTCCTCTTTTCTTTCAGTGAGCAAATGTTAACAGTCAATAAGCCGAGCTGTGATGATCTTTTACAAAAGCACAGGTATACTGCTGAAGAAGGAATATGTTTGCTCAGAAAACAATTGTACATGATGTAGTAACACTGTATCCCATTTTAGTGTAGTTCTTGTGTACACACTGGGACAAATGTAAAGAATAGAACCAGTCATATTATATGTCACAGTTAACAAAAATAATTTCAAGAAAAGGAAAAGAACTAGCCTCTGTGAAACTTCATAGAAGACTCCTGTATTAAAAGTTGAACAGTTCGATGAACACTAAATTTGGAGATCAACAGCTCTAGTGAATCCTAGACTTAGTGTTGAACTGTTCTGGTAAATCTCAGATTAGAGTTAATTTTTTTTTTTTTTTGCCAGGCTATGGTTAGCTAACAGGAGCAAATTATTTACTTTGCAGGAGCTTCAGCTTCTTCATTGGCTTTAAAATTAAGCCATTCCTTCTCATAGAGATGATCTGAAAATGAAGCAAAACGAAATAAAAAAAAAAACGTATGACTGTGTACATTGCTATTTTTCCACATGACACTGATCATGAAGTTCAAAAATATAATGTGGTCATTTGAAAATAAGAAGGTTTCTCGGGATGGAGAGATTGCTCAGTGGTTAAGAGCACTGGCTTCTCTTACAGAGGACCCAGGTTTGATTCCCAACACCCATGTGGCAACTAACAACCATCTGTAACTCTAATTCCAGGATATCTGATACCCTCTTCTGACTTCTGCACGCATTGGATGAAATGGGTGCACATTCAGGCAATGGACACATACACATAAAATTAAAATAATAAATATTTTAATATGGAAATAATAATGGTTCCTCCTGTTCTTTCTGCACTTCTGGACCTAGCGCTCAGATTCCTGTCTTCTTTGAATCACTGGACCCTCAAATCAGTTTAACAGATCCTAGAATGGCATCCGAAGCCCTGAATGCCCTCCTTCCTAGAATTCATGTTGACATTCTTCACTTTCTCCCAAGCAGGAAGACAGCTGTAATGGCCGAATTTTTTCCCTCTTTATTTAAGAGAAGCACTCCTGTCCTATTGTATAGTAAACCATTTATTTATTTAGAAGTCAATGTACTATCAGGCCTGAAGATTAATAAGAAAAAAATGAAAAAGACTAGTGTCAATTTTAAGCTCCTCTTATATGTAAGCTAGACTGTCTACATCCACATTGTGCTGGCCATTAAAGCACTTGAGTGGATAATGCATCCTTTTAGAAAAGAGTGCTTTGGCTTCCGGCACAGGCTTGGGGGGCGTGCGAACTGCAGTCGTCCATCCCTGCCTGGTCGGTTGAACGGCACTCGGCCTTTGTGACGACTGCACTGAGCGCAGGGGGCGGCCCCGCGCTCTCATTGACCTCTGAGGTCTCTCCCCGCTGGCTGGCACAAGCGCTCCTTCCGCTCTGTCCGCGCTCCTAGCCCTCCCGCCCTGTGCCCGAGTACCAGCTACAGCGTCCTGTTTTTCTGGAGTCCCGGCCGAAAAGGGGGCGTAGCATACCGCGGAGAGAACTCGCGAGCTCAGGTCCTGTGGAGACACCGGAAGCGTGGGCAGGGAAGCTGGAAGGCGGGGGGCGTGGCCAGGAAGTGAGGAGGGGCGGAGGTATAAGAGGAGGCCGGGAGAGCGTTGGGGCAGTCTTGCACTCAGGGTCAGCTGAGGTACTAGCGCTCAGCTCTTGCCCCTCCCCGCGTAAAAACACGGTTAACCATTGGGGGCTCGGGCCGAGTGGAGAGGTGGGCTTGTCGGGAGGCCATTCCAGTGCCCGCGATTGAGGCAAAGGCTGGAGAGGCAGGCTGGGGGCGGGTCTGGTCGCTTGGGTTTCTTGAGAAGAGACCCCCGTCCCTAGGTTCCCCACCACACACCCCCACAGGCTGACGACACTAAAATGGCTGCCATTGCCATGACACCCAACCCTATGCAGAGCCTTCAGGAGGAGGCGGTGTGCGCCATCTGCCTCTATTACTTCACTGACCCCGTGTCCATCAGCTGTGGGCACAACTTCAGTCTCCATCAGCTGCGGGCACAACTTCTGTCGAGTGTGTGTGACCCAGTTGTGGGGCAGGGAGAACAAGGAGGAATGAGATGAGCTGGAGGAGGAAAAAGAGGTTGGGGAGGAGGAAGAAGTGGAGGCTTTGGGAGCAGGAGGGGGTAGGGATACCCCCATGCAGGACAAAGACTACGAGGGGGACATGGAGGAAGAGGCTGAGGAGGAGGAGGAGGAGGGCCTGTTCTGGATCAGCATCGTAAGCAGGTCCAACTGGGACAATATGGACTACGTGTGGGAGGAGGAGGAGGAGGGGGGAGGGGGGAGAAGAGGGGGAGGAGGAGGAGGAGGAG
>VZQC01004806.1:587035-648245 GCA_009823505.1 Rhizomys pruinosus
TATATATATATATATATATATATATCACATAGTGTAGCAATTAAATTACAATGAAAACTTTAAGTCCCAGCATATATAAAATGGGCTCGGAGTTCCAGTTAATGGTCATGAAAACTATCATGAGATGATTAAAACTAACAAGATATGTCTAAACTTAATTTCCTAATTGTTACATCTTTCATAAGCAAGTCTGCTGTCCCAGAAGGGCTGAAGTTCAATTGCTCAACACTTGGAGAATCTACATTGGCCTTAACAGTAGTAAGAGGACATTTATGTCAACAACTCTCTTGTTGTCTTGGCAACAACCTTCTGCTTGCTGCCAGCTCAACTTACCAGGAACTGTATAAGTTATGCCTTCCTTTATGCTATAAGTAAGATTCCTAAAACAAAAATGAAAACATTTGAATACAAGTTTTATTCTGATGCTCCTCACCTGTAAAAATTAATGGAACCCAAGATATTTCTATTATTTCCAAATAAAAAGTAACACTCATTGTGGTCTTAGCAGATGTCACTGTTCCAAAGAACATTCTAGAAATGTTTTCCTCCCATTAAAACAGATATTATAATGCAGAAGCTACTGTTTCTCATGGCCACACATGCCTTTAATCCTAGCTCTCAGGAGGCCGAGGCAGGCGGATCTTTGTGAGTTCAAGGCCAGCCTGGTCTACAGAGTGAGTTCCAGGACAGCTGGGGCTACAGAAGACCCTGTCTTGAAAAGACAAAAAAAATAAAAAATAAAAAAGAAGCTACTGTTTCTCAAATGCTTTATCAGTACCTAGTACTGTGATATATTCTTAGCCAACATTACTTTTTTATAATCATCTTAAGACATGATGAATTTTGGAGATTCAATTGTTCAGAAACAATGCTGTAATCTGTAAGAGAGAGGGAATATTAACTTTATGTTATTACAAGTGGTTTTTCCTTGACTATTCTGTTTTGTGCCACCTGAAAGCATAAAATTAAAAACAAAACAAAAAAAACTGTTATGTAAATTAATAAGATCTAATTATGTCCCCAATACTAATTCCCTTTATTACAATGCAGTGTGAATAAACAGATGAGATTTTACAGTAGAAATACCCTCAATATCTTCAATGAACAAATGTTAGAGCATTTAAAGAAGACAGGCTGAGGACCCACATCGAGGTCAGCAGACTCACAGGGTGCTCGCCCTTCCCTGTATGGAAACAGGGAAGAGAAATGGTGGAATATTAAACTTCACTCCCCATTACAGCTGGTCCAGCTCCATATGCACATTCTTTGAATGTGTGAATTCACTGTACAAGTTCTGCCCACCATCTACTGTTGACAAGACTGGATAAGGACAAAAGTTTGTGCCGACTCTGGGCAGAAAGCCACAGGCCAAAGAATTGCTCAATGTTGTGACAGACATCACCTTCATATAAATGGTGCTGGAAAGGGCTACAAGCTAGCCTCCTGCATCACATCACATGTGTGTTGTGGACTACAAGACCAATGACCACGTCTTCAGTATTCTGCAAGGCCCAGATGTGATATGAGAAGAAGCTGGAAAACATTTCTAAACTCATACTAAGTACTGAGAAGGTATTTTAAAAAATCATTTGTATTGTTCCCTTGTTATATTTTATGACCTAAAACATATATAAAACCTTTAAAGATGTACTTTGAACTGTCATAACAATCACCAATTATCTAATGATATTGTTCAAAAACTATAAACCTGCAGCTGCTTAGCTCCTTACATCAGTAGTAAAATAGACTATTTAAAAAACAATCATGAGAGGTCCCAAGGAGTCAGAATGGGAACTGCAGCCAGGAGCTTGCACTGGGGCGGAGCCCTGTGTTCCCCAGATGCCTTGCCTCGCCACTTCCCGGAGCCATTTTGTCCAGGCAGCTCTATTTCACTTCCCTGTCCAGAGAGGAAAAGAGCGGACTCCAGCCAGTTCCAAGCTCTGGCCCTCTCAGAGCAGCCTTCCCTACCTTTGAAGTGCAGAGAATAACAGGCTCATCTGTTAAGTGGTCCCTTTATTAGCAGCACCCTTCATGAAGACTGGGAAGGTGTAGTTTCTCAAAACGTTCTGTGTGGGGAAAGAGGTGTTTCTGCCAACTACAGAAGTAGGAGGAAATGAGTGTGCTTGGGTTGTCAGAATGCAGTGATCTGATGGAATTGCTAGGACAGCTGCTGCTACTATGACTTTTCATAGGCCGCTGTGGGAAGCACTCAAAGAAGTTGTGCTAAAGAAAGCAGACATCTGTGATGGGTTCCCAGGGTATGACACAGGTTACCTGTGGATCCTAGGAGTGATAAAACCATACCATGAGTTGGAAACAGGATGGGGAATTTCTTTTTAATTTCATGCAAATGTTAGGAACATCACAAATGTCAACCCCCAAAATGCTGTCCAACCTGAGGAGACATAAAAAACACTTCACCAATCCAACCTAATATTTCCTTGAGAATACTGGGTCTTAAAAAGCCCCTGAAGAGCTCTATCTTGCTACTGTTGCTCCAGTCTCTGAATTCCACTGAGGTTTCTAAAGGAGCCTAAAGACCACCCCACTAAAATGAGATGCCTATAGGATGAAAATAAAACTCAAGAAATAGCCATCTTGTTCATTTGCCTTCTTGGAATGTTGTCCTGCCTGAGCCAATTCAAGAGAACTGCCTGAAATGAAGCAGTGCTGACTTGTTCCTCCTGGGGACTTCTCTACATGCCTCCCTTACCTGCTATCATACTAACAAGCTGCTCTCATGAAGCAAATGGGAACTGTGGGAATAACTTCTGAAATGCCTTCTGTGACCAATGGAGGCTTTATCATTTCAAACTATATTCAATATGCCTTCCTGATTATAGTCCCCATTTCTCCCTCATGAGCCTTCCTTGAGAATAATGCATGGGTGTGCATATATTTTGATAACATCATTTGATAACATCACCTCTGAAAAGAGCAACTTTGAAAGGAATTACAGGAACGAATTCTTTTCCACAGTGAATGTAGCAAGCAATATGTGCACTTAGTTTGTTAACATCTGTTTTTGTAGTTTTATATGCTGTTCTAGGTTAATAGGGATCAGACAAGGAAAATACTTTCATGATGAAAATGATGATTAAAGATTCTTTAAGAACCGAGAAAAAAAAAAAAAAACATGGCAACATATGCTTGAGTTTCCAGCACTCAGGAGGTACAGGAGGAAGGATTGGAATTATAAAGTAATCCTTGACAACATAGTGAGAGCAGCTTAGAATAATGAGATCTTGTAAAATAAATTAAATGTAAAATAGCATAAAATGAAACAAACCTGTAAAAAAGATCCCCACAAAGTTTGTTTTGGAACATTTAGCAGGGAAGCCTCACTAGAGGAAGTGAGAAAGTAGGAGCAGGCTGTGATGTTTATAGCCTGACCCAGAGCTAGCTGATTGGTTTCCCCCTCTGTGGGGGTCTCCAGCCATGGCTCTCTGTGTTGCAGTCTCCGGCCTGGATTCCAAGGAGGTGGAGAGTGGGAGGAAGCAGAGACAGTCCTTGGAGTGAGCCATGAATCCAAAAGGATGGAAAGAAAGATCCAGGAGTCAGAGTCTGAGGGCAAGTTCATTTTATTGCAGGAGTTTAGGGTCTTATATGGCAGCTTTGGTGGGCTCTTGTCGAGATGGAGGTAGGATAAAGGAAACTCTATTTGCACTTTGCAATGGTTAAGTTTTGCACCATTTGTCTCCTGAGATTAGACTTTTATGACAGATGCACCATTTGGCTCCTAAGACTATGGTGTGTGTGCCGCAAGAGAGGTAAGCTTAGGAATGCTATACATCAAGCTATGCTTCCTAAGGCTGGGCTAGAAGGGCCTGATATCCAAATGGTGAGTGGGGCTGGCTCCATTTCCTTCCATCCTTCTACGTTATCAGGTGAAGAAGCCAACTGGCTTACATCTCAGCCATCATGGAATATCAGGCCCCACACCCCTCCCATTCATCAAGGTGTGAACAAGAGCAACATGGTCCACCTGCCAGCTCCTCTGCTGCCTTGACTCTGTCACCTTCGTGCACTGTGCATCACTATGAATAAATGCTAATGTCTACTCCTTTAAACTGCTTTTTGTCAGCTATTTCATTATAACTGTGAGAAAACTGACTAATGGTATTGATGTGCCTTAAATAGACATGAATTTTGTTTTATGTGATTGAGTGTTATGCCTGTATGTGTGTAAGTGCACCCATCTCATGAAATGCCTGCAGAGATCAGAAGAGGGTGTTGGATCTCCTGGAACTGGACTTGGTTACCGACCATTGTTAGTCACCATGTGCCTAACATGATGTGAATGAACCCTGGTCTTCTGCAATCACAGACAGTGTTCTTAACAGCTGAGCCATCTCTCTGGCCCCATAATGGGTATTTTAATATTAAAATAATTTCAAATTCCTGAGGGAAACAAAAAACTTTATCTTATCATTCATGTATATTTTGGGGATAAATTGACTAACTATATCAAAATAATTTTGCATACATGCTTATTAGAATTATACATTTGTGGTTCTCTTTTATTTCAACTGGTATGATTGAAATTCTGGCCTTTGAAATGGCTAGTGGCCCCTACTTTTGCATTTTCTGGAAGATTTGGTGTACATATGGTTTAATTTTCTTATTGTTTTATTAAACTTGCTAGCAAATTGTTCTGCATCTGACTTTTTTCTAACAACTTAAAACCTCCTGACAAACAGAAAATAGGCAGTCATATTGATGAGATTAGATGGGTGCAGCTTCCCTGTCAAGTCTAGAGCACACTATCTAGCAGCAGGCTTCTCTGACTGTTAAAATATTTCTGCCCCTCTTCCAGGATGTTCTCTGAGTCTTAGGTGTAGAAATCGCATTGTAGGTGTGCTGTTCAGGGCTGGGGACTCCCACAGACACTCACATTCTGCATTTTGGCCAGTTCTGGAACTTTGTCATACTTTTCATATGTTGATGAGTGGGGAGACTTATGATTATATGTGAATAGAAGGGTAAATGTTTAAAAACATTAAGAATTTATATTGGCTTAGGAAATGGACAGAAGTAGGCTCTCCTTTATGGTCTATGACATCTCTAACAATGGTTTATGTCTAAGTTTATTATATCAGGCATGAATTCCCTCTTATTTAGTTGCCTTATGTCTAGCTACTTGGTTCTTGGTTACTCTAAATATAAAAGTACCACTGTTGCACACATGTATTTTATATATTTTGCTGGGATAGCCATCACTGTGATTAGTAGATTTTGTACTTAGATAGGAATATTGATTACTTTTTCTTTTGGCACCTTACATGGCATATTCTAGTACTATGAAAGCTACCTAGTCTTTAGGGAGGAGATTTCTAACTCAATCTCAGCTCAATTTCTCCAATTCTTGTGTCAGAAGTGTGTGGTGTCTTCAGGGAGGTAACCAAGGATAATAGTAATAGCTATGTTGTCTGGGAAGTCTCTTGGACTACCCTGAGCACCAACAAGAAGGGGGCTTTCCCCTGCTTTGCACTGGGAATTTTGTTAGATTGCCCTTGGCTATACACGTGTGCACGCATGTGCATGCACACACATACACACATGGACGGGGAGAAATAGAGAGAAAAAAGAGAATATATAATATGTATTTCAAAGTAAGTTCATATAATATGCTTCCCTATGTTTTATTTTTTCTTTTCCCAACACCCTTGGTATTATATATCTCTCCTTCTTATACTCTTTCTGTACTACCCTCCCTATATCCTCCCCAATTAAAGCCCTCTATTCAATTTCTCCTATATAATGACCATACTTGTGGACAGGCCAATGTGAATTGGGGAAATTTCACGGGGTCCTGCTTCTACACGAATATAGCCAACCAATAGCACTGAGGGAGAAAAAAATCAATTTTCTTTACAGATGAGCCACAGACACATGTACACACAAGTACCACTTAACAGATGCAGTAGAACATGTATATATATATATATATATATATATATATATATTGACCTCCGTGTTTCCATAGGCTGGACACCAGTCTCTCAGTGTGTGTTTGTGTTTAGCCAGCCCTTTAGGACAATCAGGGAAGGAGAGGGGAGGAATTTGGAGTGGCAGGTGGGCCCAAGCAGATCAAAGAAAGACGAGAGAGTCAGCTTCAAAGGGCCAAATAACTCATTTATTGGAGGAGGTAAAGGTATTTTATAGTAGTTTTGATGGGCTCCTGGCAAGCATGGGGGTGGGACAGCAGAAGTTTATATGCACTTTTTACAATACCATTTGGTTATGCTATCTTGCAGAGGCACCATTTGGTTCCCAAACCAAGGTGTCCTTTTATTTATTTTTTATTATTTTTAATATACTTTTATTGATGTTTTGTGTACTTCATCATTTTTCACTTCAATTTAGACATATTCCCTTTTCCTTTCCCCCCACCTCATCCCAGTTCATGCATTCTACCATACATGTCCTGATTCTTTTCAACATAATGCTTGAAATGCTTGCTAGGGCAATAAGACAAGAGAAGGAAATTAAAGGAGTACTAATTGGAAAAGAAGTTAAGTTATTGCTTTTTTTGCAGATGATATGATAGTTTACCTAAGGGATGCTAAAAACTCCATCAGAAAAATTCTAGAAGTGATTAAGAGTTTCACTAAAGTGGCAGGATACAAAATTAACCTGGAAAAATCAGTAGCCTTTCTTTACACCAACAATAAACAAGAGGAGAAGGAATATAAGAAGACCTTCCCCACTCACAATAGTCTCAAAAATAATAAAATAACTAGGAACAAACCTAACCAAAGATACCATTGATCTCTACAACAAAAATTTTAAACCTCTGAAGAAAGTGATTGAAAATGACATCAAAAGATGGAAAGATCTCCCATGATCATGGATTGGAAAAATTAATATAGTAAAAATTTCCATTTTAACCAAATTGATATACAGATTCAATGCAATCCCAATAAAAATCCCCGCTGCTTTCCACAGTAGTTGTTTGATCTTACATTCCCACCAGCAGTGGATGAGTGGTCCCCTTTCCCCATAACCTCTCCAATATTTGGTATAATTTGTTTTCTTGATTTTACCCAGATTCATCAAGTGAAATGATATCTGAGAGTGGTTTTAATTTGCATTTCCTTAATTATTAACAATGTTGAACACTTCTCAAGGTGTTTCTCAGCCATCTTTACTTCCTCTCTGGTAAAGTCTCTGTTCAGCTCTTTACTCCACCTTTTGAGTGAGTCATTTGTTTTTTTCTTTGTTTTTGAATAGCTTTTATATTCTGGATGTTAATGTTCTGTCAGATGTATCACTTGTCAGCTTTTGACCTTATTTCCTGCATGGCTGCTGTTTGATTTAGAAAGTCTACAAGCCTATGTCTTGTAGGTTGCTACCAACATTTTCTTTTATCACCTTCAGGGTTTCTGGTTTCATGTTGAGGTCTTTGATCTACTTGGAGTTGATTTTTGTACATTGTGAGAGGTAGGGGTTTATTTTTGTTCTTCTACAAATGGTGGTCCAGTTTTGCCAGCACCATTTGCTGAAGATGCTACCTTTCCTCCAATGAGATTTTTTTGGCCCCTTCATCAAATATGAGGTATATGAAATTGTATGAGCTTAAGTTTGTATCTTCAAGTTTGTTCCATTGTTCAGTGGACCCATTTTTGTTCCAGTACCAAGCTGTCTTTATGAATATAGCTCTGTAATATAGCTTGAATTCTGGTAAATCAATTCCCCCTGTATTGTATTTTTCACTCAGAGTTGCTTTAACTATTCAGGGTCTTTTGTTTTTCCATATGAATTTAAGGATTTTTTTTTCCAAGTCTATGAAGAAACTCATGGGGATTTTAATTGGGATTGCATTGAATCTATATATTAATTTGGGTCGAATGGACATTTTTACTATATTAATTTTTCCAATCGATGAGTAAGGGAGGTTTTTCCATCTTTTGATGTGATCTTCAATCTCCTTCTTCAGAGGTTTAAAATTTTTGTTGTAGAAATTTGGTGTCTTTGGTTAGGTTTGTTCCCATTTATTTATTTATTTATTTGAGCGGTATTGTGATTGGGAAGGGTCTCCTCAAATTCCTTCCCAGTTGCTTGTAAAAAAAAAGTGTAAACACGGGTTTTTTTTTTTACACTTTTTTTAGGTTTTGTTTTTTTTTTTTTTCATTTTTGTAGGTAGGTTAGTTTATATCCTAACACTTTATGAAAACTCTTTATTTGTTTATAGGAGGTTTTCTCGTGGGGTTCCTCGCATTCCTCAAATACCGCCTCATCATCTGCAAACAGAGATGTTGACTTCCTCTTTTCTTAATTCAGTTCTCCTTTACTTTCCTTTCTTTCCTTATTGCCCCTAGCAAGCATTTCAAGCACTAAATGAAGAGGAGTGGCAGTAGGGGGCCGGCCTTTGAGGGTTCATATCTATAATATTATACTATATATATATATAATCTATATCTATACTATCAGTCACTTGGGAGGCAAGAGGCAGGCAGAGGCTTTGTGAGCTCAAGGCCATCCTGCTCTACAAAGTGAGGTTCCCGGACAGCTGGGGCTACAGAGACCTTGTTTAAAAAGACAAAAAAATAAAAAAAAAAAATGCAGTCACAAAATTAAAGGAAATGGAGGGGACAGGATAAGAGGTGAAATGCTGAGAAGGAATGATGGAAACAATGTAAAGACAGAACTCATGTATGAAATTCTCAAAAACATACTAAAAGACAATGATATGTAACTCCCTGAATACTAAATATTAACAGCAGTAACATACTTGCAAACTTTCCTCAAAGTTGGCTCACTGAGGTTGTAAAGTTTTGACATAGCTTGAAGATTAGTAATTGAGTAGTAGTTAGAGTATCACTGTCTCAAAACTACATCTGGTAAAGCATAAAGAACACATGAACATAGAAATGCTCCCAATCATGTTTGGGTTTCTTATTTTATTTTATTTTATTTATTTATTTATTTATTTATTTATTTATTTATTTGTTTATTTTTGCCTTTTCACGACAGGGTCTCCCTGTAGCCCCAGCTGTCCTGGAACTCACTCTGTAGACCAGGCTGGCCTTGAACTCACAAAGATCCTCCTGCCTCTGCCTCCCAAGTGCTAGGATTAAAGGTGTGTGCCACCACGCCCGGCTGGGTTTCTTATTTATTTTTGTGGTATTCATGCATACTTGGATGTTTTTTGTTTAGGGCATACAGATTTCAATAAAATATTTCCATTTAGTAGACTTCCTTGCTAAGAGACCTTACAGTGTTTCAGTAATGAATGTAGACAACTGGAGCCTTCCTCTATGTCCCCTGTGGTCATTCAGAATAAGAGCCATCCTTGCATCTCTGCTATGAATGCAACTTGGTCATGATGGATGATCTTCTTGATGTGGGTCTGTATGTGGTTTGCAAGTATTTTGTTGACAATTTTTGCATCTGTGTTCATTAATGACAAGGGTCTATACTTCTCCTTTTTGGTTGTATCTTTGCCTGGTTTTGGTATTAGAGTGATGCTGGCTTCATAGTAGGAATTTAGGAGAATTCCCTGTGTTTGTAACCTTCTGAACAATTTGAGTAATAAAAGTTGTGAGTCCTTTTGAAATATTTTGTAGAAATTTGCCATGAAACCATCTGTGCCTGGGTTTATTTTAGTTGTGAGGTTTCTTATTACATCTTCAATTTCTTCATATATTGTGGGTCTGTTTAAGCTGTTGATCTCTTCTTGGTTGAGCTTTGGTGATTCCCAGGATTTCAGATATTCATCCATTTCTCCTAGGTTTTCAAACTTGGTAGAATATAGGTTTTTGAAGAATCCCCATATGATTGTCTGGATCTTTTCATTGTCTGTTGTGATATTTCCTCTTTCATCACTGATTCTATTGATTTGGAGTTGTTCCTTCTTTCTTTTAGTTAACTGGGCTAGAGGTCTGTCTATCGTTTTTATTCTCTCAAATAACCAACTTTTGGATTCATTGGTTTTTTCCTTTTTGTATTGTTTTCTTTGTTTCTATTTCATTGATTTCTGCTCTCATTTTTATTATTTCTTCCTGTCTGTTGTGTTTAGTGTTCATTTGTTGTTGTCTCACAAGTGTTTTTAGCTGTAGTTAGATCGTTCATTTGTGCTCTTTGTTTTTCTAATGTAGGCACCCAAGGCTATAAACTTCCCTCTTAGGACTGCTTTTAAGGTATCCCATAGGTTTTGTTGCCTTGTATTATCATTGTCATCCAGTTCCAGGAATGCTTTTATTTCTTTCTTTATCTCTTCCTTGACCCATTCATTATTCAGGAGTGTGTTGTTTAGTCTCCATGTGTTCTTGTAGATAGTAGGGCTTATCCTGGTATTGATATCGAGCTTTATTGCACTGTGGTCTGATACAATGCATGAAATTATTTCAATCTTTTTTGTATTTGTGGAGGCTTTTCTGTGTCCCAGTATGTGGTCGATTCTGGACAATGTTCCATGGGGTGCTGAGTAGAAACTGTATTCTCTGGTATTAGGATGGAGTATTCAGTAGATGTCTATAAGGTCCGTTTGGTGTATCATATCATTCAGTTAAGATTTCTCTCTGGTTATTCTTTGTCCGTTTGACCTGTCCAAAAGGCTCAGTGGGGTATTGAATTCCCCTACTATGAGTGTATTGGGGTTAATCTGTGCCTTGAATTCCTGGAGATTTATCTTTATTAAGTTTGGTGCACTAGAGTTTGGTGCATATATATTCATGATTGTGATATCTTCATGGTAAATTGTTCCTTTGATAAAGATGTAATGGCCTTTTTTGTCTCTTCTGGTTTCTTTTACTTTGGAATCTATTTTGTCTGATATTAAAATAGCAACACCTGCTTCTTTTTGGTACCATTTGCTTGGAATATTTTTTTTCCATCCTTTCATTTTAAGGTGGTGCCTATCTTTGAGAGTGAGATGTGTTTCTTCTAGACAGCATATAGTTGGGTTCTGTTTCCTAATCCAATCTCCCAGTCTATGTCTTTTGATTGGGGAGTTTAGTCCACTGATATTTAAGGTTATAACTGAAAGATGTGTGTTGCTTCCTTCCACCTTATTATCCATTTGCATTTTTGGTCTAGGTTTCTACTTCTGCAGTTATGCTTTTATTAATTTCTCTTTCTAGGTGTCTGGGAATTTCTCCTTTCTTCTGTGCTTTGAATTGCTTCAAGTATTCTCTGAAGCGTTGGTTTTCCAGACACATATTCTGTCATCTTGTTTATGTCATGGAAGATTTTTCTCTTTCCTTCAACTATAATCGACATTTTTGCTGGATATAGTAACCTGGGTTGGCATCTATAGTCCTTTAACCCTGAGAATGCTTTGCTCCACTTACTTCTTGCTTTCATAGTTTGCAGTGAGAAGTCAGTTGTAATTCTGATAAGTTTCCCCTTATAGGTCACTTGCTGTTTTTCTCTTGGGGCTTTAAGGATTTTGTCTTTGTTTTGGGTGTCTATCATTTTGACTACGATATGGTGTGGAGAGTTTCTTTTTCTGGTCTTGTATGTTTGGAGTTCTATGTGCTTCTTGTATTTGTATGGGTTTATCTTTTTTTAGTTGGGGAAATTTTCATCTATTATTTTGTTGAAGATCTGATCAATGCCATTATCTTGGGATTCTTCTTCCTCTATTCCTATGATGCAGAGGTTTGATCTTTTCATAATGTCCCACAGTTCCTGGTTGTTCCACTTTTGTGTATTTTTAAATTTTTCATAATCTTTACTTGAGGTTTTTAGTTGTTCTGTGTTATCTTCAAGGTCTGATATTTTTTGTTCTGCTTCTTCCATTCTGCTTCTGAGGCTTTTTCCATTCCTTTCCTCTTGATTGGATGAGTGTTTGATTTCCTTTTTCATTTCGTCTTCTGATTTCTTTAGTATTTCTACTTCCTTCTGGAGCAAGTCAAGATGGTGGGAAGAACTGAATATTTATGACACATTCAAATCTGTCATTTAGATATTTATGAACTTTTCATTCTCCTATGAATATAATTTAGTATCTGCATCCAAATAAGTAGTACTAAACAAAACTACTCACAGAATAGGATTTTAGAGATACTTTGCTAGTAATCCATTAATGAAAAATCTGTAAAATTATCTTGAACTGTGTTTTGAAAATTCTCAAAATATTCAAAATCAACCACATATTATCAAAAGATCTGGAAATGTTAGTCTATCATTTAATAGGAAAAATATTCATGTAAAATGACTGTGATAAGAAATTATACATTCTTATTCTGGTAGAAATAATCCTACTCCTTAAATCAGAATATATGGAGGCTCCCCCATATATAAGTCTAATGATGTAGAGTTGAAACAAACAGAAAACCAGAAATATGACTGTAATAAACTTCTCCACATTGAGACAAAACGATAGTGCTTTTTCATGATTCAGTTACTCTGATTTTGTGTACATTAGAGGTTTTAGATACTTTTTTCAATTAAAAGATTAACATACTTGTTTTACTGATTACATATCTGAAATATTTATCATATAATTGGCATATAAATTCATGTACACCCATAAACACCCATGAAGTCATCACTACTAATACTTTAATTACTGATCCTTTGTTGACAGCTTGTTAATACAAAATTGTATTTTAAAAGATTATAAGCAGTTTATTTATTTATTTATTTATTTACTTACTTACTGTTTTGGAGTCAGGGTATCCCTGTAGCCCCAGCTAGTGTGAAACTCACTAGATCGAAGTGAACATCCTCTCACAGAGCTGCCTGCTTCATCCTCCCAAGACCTGGGGTTAAACGCTTTCACCACCATGAGCAGCACTATAAGTACTTTGAGAAGTTCATTAAGGTACTTTATAAAAAAATACTATAATCTTATAGTGAACTCTGGGAGAGTCCACCTTCTCTTGTGTTGTTTATTTCGTGAGAAATCTTCAAGTAGATGCTTTGTCCTTCTCCTTTTTAAAAATAAATCTACTACTTTTCTGATTCTTTGAGGATTACATACAGTGTATTTTTATCATATTCAGACTCCTTACCACATCTCCTCCTAGATCAATCCCCACCTCCTATGCAACTTCCCTCAAATTCCATGTCTTCTGTTTTTTTTTTTTTTTTTTGTCTTTTTGAGACAGGGTCTCCCTGTAGCCCCAGCTGTCCTGGAACTCACTCTGTAGACCAGGCTGGCCTTGAACTCACAAAGATCCGCCTGCCTCTGCCTCCCAAATGCTAAGATTAAAGGCGTGCACCACCACACATCTTCTGTTATTTTTAAGCCATATCATAAAGTCTAACTTGTGTTCCCCAAATACTCTTGAGCAGGGACCCATCCCATTCCCTGGAGCCTGGTCAACCTCCTAGCCATCGCATCCTGAAAGTAAGCTGACTCATTCCCCTAGCATCTGTCAGTTGTCAGCCAATAGTCCTGCAGCCAAGCCTGGAGCTTTCTGCCTACCTGCCTCCTTCATGCTGGGTTTTTGTCTGGCTTGGGCTTGAGTAGGTGTTTTTGATGCTGTCATAAGTGCTATGGGACCATGTGTGAAAATGTCTGCTGTGTCAAGAAAACATGTCTGTCTCTTGAAATCTTTCCACCTCTTCAAAAAAATATGGCTGAGCCTTGGCTTGAAGAGAGATGTGATGCATACATCCCATTCAGAGGTGAGCATTGCATTCATTTTTATTCCCTACACATTGATGAGTGTGAGTCTCTGCGTTAACTGCTATATTCTACAAGAAGATGCTTCTCTAATGACAGATGAGAGAGAGATGCACTAATCTATGGCTACAACAATAAGAAAGTAGGAGTTGGTTAAAGCAGTAGTAGGTTCTCCAGTATGACCGTGATCTGGCTAGCCACATTTTATTGGTCCTGATAACAGTGCCAAGAATGGGCTCCATCTCGTGAAGCCAGGAAGCGATCTAAAACTTAAACAGAACCTTAACAAATAAAGAAATGGAAACAGCAATACAAAAACCTCCCAAATAAAAAATGACCAGGCCCACATGGATTCACAGCAGAATTCTACCAGACATTCAAAGACCTAAAACCAATACTTCTTAAAAGATATAGAGGGAGAACTACAAAACTCTTTCTGTGAAGCAAATCACATATTATACAAAAAAGACCCCAAAAATACCACCAGAAAAGTCCTAGAAATGATCAATATTTTCAGCAAAGTGACAGGTTACAAAATCAATTAAAAAAATCAGTACCCTTTCTATATATCAAAAACACTATCAGAGAAAGAGCCCATTCACATAGCCTCAAAAAAATCTAATAAAGCTGACCAGAGAATTAAAGATCTCTACAATGAAAATTTGAAATGTTTAAAGAGATACAGGAAAACGCTGAGAGAGGGAAGGACATGCTATGCCCATGGATTGGTAAAATTATTATTGTGAAAATAGCAATCCTTCCAAAAGCAATCAACCCAAATACCCCATGACATGCTTCACAATATTAAAAAAGGTCCTTGTAAATGTTGACAATAAACTGACTGTGGTAGTTAATTTTAGTTGTCAAGTTAGCACAATCTAAAACCACTAATGAGAGACTTTCAATGTGTGATTATCTAGAAACTCTTGGCCTTTAAGCATGTCTGTGGAAGATTAATTTGATAATGCTAATTGGAGTGGGAAGATCAATACACTGTGTGAATGTTGGCACCACTCTCTAGGCACAGGATCCTGAACTGTGGAAAAGTAAATGAAGTAATCTGAATGTCAGCTTGCATGTTTTAATTCAGTTTGGTGCTCTCTTAACTGTATGCCAGGATGCTGTATGATGTTTCCTGATGACTTGACTTCCTGACCTGACCTTCTATAACCTGAAACTCTGAGCCAAACAAACCCTTTCTACTTTAAGTTGTCTTTGTCAGGGTTTTATCACAGCCACAGAACAAGGTCATGAAGGGCAGAACTGTGTACGAGTCCTTGGCCAAGCCACACGCACTCCTCCATTTCTGGGAAGGTCTCTGTCACAGAAGCTCCATTTTTCTGTTGTTCTTTTGACCAGGGTAGTTTGGAGGATCCAGTCAATCACATTGCTCTTCAGTTTGCTTTAATGGACCAACAATATAAAGTCTGTGGTTGTGTAGGTCTTTCTATTTTATATGTACTTGTTATGAATTATCTCACTGTGAGAATCTGCATATTTCTACTGTCAAGTTGCACCAGGACCATCAGTGTTGTCCTCAGTCTTGCAAATTAGAGCCAGCAGATGTTCCTGAAAGTGACAGTCAAGTTCGTAAATCCTGAAGGCACTTCAGAAAATCCAAATGCAAAATTCTGCTTGTGTAAAGTCCTTCCATTCTTAAATCTCTGCCAGTTTGAGATCCACCAATGGGAAAACAACACCACACTCACATTTCATACACAGTTCACAACACCGAATATATTATGCTTAGGAAAGTAACTCATGGGGCAGTGGAGATGGCCCAATGGGTACAAGCACCAGTTGCTCTTACAGAGCACTGGGAATTTAATTCCCAGCACCCACATGACAGCTACCAACTGTCCATAAGTCCAGTTCCAAGGGAATCCAAAGTCCACTTCTCACCTGCATGGGCATTGCATGACAGAGGCACACTTATATACATCAGGTAATACACTTAAACACATAAATTAATAATAATAAAAAAAAGTTTTAAGAAAATTTCAATTGTAAGGACTAGCCATCTAGATTTGAAATCTAGAGTCCAGGCCCTAGAAATAGGTAGAAAGAGGCAACCCTTAGGGCTGGAGAGATGGCTCAGTGGTTAAGAGCACTGACTGCAGAGGACCCAGGTTCAATTCCCAGCACCCACATGATGGCTAAGAACCATCTTTAACTCCAGTTCCAGGGGAGTCTGACACCCTCTTCTGATCTCTGCAGCATTGCATGATACAGGTGCACCAACCTACATGCAAACAGTACATTCATACACATAAAAAATAATGAATAAGGGGCTGGAGAGATAGCATAGCGGTTAAGAGCATCGACTGCTCTTGCAGAGGACCTGGGTTCGATCCCCAGCACCCACATGGTGGCTGAGAACTGTCTGTAACTCCAGTTCCAGGAGAACTCCAGTTCCAGGGGACTCCGATGCCCTCTTCTGACCTCCGCAGCATTGCACGGCACGGGTGCACAAACCTACATGCAGACATTACATTCATACACATAAAAAAATAATGAATAAATAACATTAAAAAAAAAGAAAGAGGCAACCCTCAGGCATAAATACAAATTAATTCTTTGCTGGAGTGATTTTTTTTCTTTTCTAGGAAACCTCAGCTATGCTTATAAGGCCTTTCACCTGACTAAGTCAGATAGTTTAATTATATTATTTAAGGTGATTATACAATTTAATTTTATCTACAAAATAATTTTAGGGAAAACAGCAACAGGTCAACAGGGAAGTAACACTACCTGTCCACACACACACACACACACACACACACACACACACTCTCTCTCTCTCTCTCAAGCTGCTGGAACTGTGGCGCAGAGAAACTAGCAGGCACAGTGTTAATGATTCTAGTCTGTGCAGCCAATGTTGAGGCACCAGAATCCAAACAAACAAAGAAACAAATAAAAAACAAAAATATCAAATCCAAATGCCAAATACACAAAGAAAAAACAACATGGGAAAAGCTCATAATAAATCCACACCGAACTCAATCAACCCTACAGAAGATTCCTACAACAAGATCTCCCTGGAAGGAAACCAAGACAGGGACCTTAGAAGAACAATTGTAGACATATACAAACAAATCAAAGAATATGAAAAACAAATCAGAGAACTAAGGGGAGAGAATGAAAAAGGAAGGGCCTAGAGGGAGATAATGTCAACCATTGCCAAAAACTAAAGGGAGAAAATGAAAACTCTGGAAGGCAATGGAAACACTGAAAGATCCCATGCTGAAATGAAAAAAGAAACTGACCAATGAAGAAAGGAGCTACAAGAAGAGAATGTCAGGCTCCAGAAGAAGTGGAAACACTAAAGAAATCACAGGATGAAATGAATAGGGAAACTGAACACATTCATCCAATCAACAGGAAAGGATGAGAAAATGTGTCAGAAGTAGAATGGAAAAAGCAGAAAAAAGAATATCAGACCTGCAGGATAACATGGAGCAACTAGAAAATGCTCAAGTAAAGATTATGTAAAATTTAAAAAAACATAAGAGTGAAACAACCAGGAAATGTAGAACACTATGAAAAGATCAAACCTCTGCATTTTAGGGATAGAGGAAGGAGAAGAATCCCAAGACACCAGTATTGACCAGATCTTCAACAGGAGAAGAGAATTTCCACAAACTGAAAAAAGACAAACCCATACAAATACAAGAAGCACAGAGAACACCAAATAGACAAGTCCAGAAAAGAAATTCCCCAGGCCATACAATAGTTAAAATGCTAGATGTTCAAAACAAAGACAAAATACTGAAAGCCACAATAGAAAAACAAGTTACAGTAAGGGGAAACCCATCAGAATTACAGCTGACTTCTCAGTGCAAACTATGAAAGCCAGAAGAATATGGACCGAAGTATTCCCAGTGCTTAATGACTTTAGATGCCAACCCAGAGTACTATACCCAGCAAAAATGTCAGTTATAGTTGAAGGAGAAAGAAAAATCTTTCAAGACATAAACAAGATGAAAGAAGACATGTCTAAAAAACCAACACTTCAGAAAATACTCGAAGCAATCCAAAAACAAAGGAAAGGAGCAACTATCCCTAAGGAATTATAGAGAGAAATTAACAAAAGCTTAACAGAGTAAATACAAACCTAGACCAAGAATGCAAACAAAAAATAAGGTGAAATGAAGCAACACACATCTCTCAATAATAACCTTAAATATTAATGGTCTAAAATCCACAATCAAAAGACATAGACAGGGAGACTGGATTAGGAAACAGAATACTTCTATATGCTGTCTACAAGATACCCATCTCACCCTCAAGGACAGACACCACCTTAGAGTGAAAGGATATAAAGAAGTATTCCAAGAAAATGTACCAAGAAACAAGTAGAAGTGGCTAATCTAATATCAGACAAAATAGACCTCAGAGTAAAATTCATCAGAAGAGACAAAGAGGGCCATTACATCCTTATCAAGGGTACAATTAACCATGAAGACTTCACAATCCTAAATGTTTATGCACCAAATTCTGGTGCACCTAACTTTATAAAGACTACTCTGCAGGCACTCTAGACAGAGATTAATCACAACACACTAATAGTGGGGGACGTCAACACTCCACTGAGCCCCTCGGATAGATCAACAGGACAAAAAATAAACAGAGAGACATTGGAACTGAACAATAAAATACAACAAATGGACTTCATAAACATCTAAAGAATATTCCACCCAAATACCAGAAAATATATTTTCTACTCAGCACCTCACGGAACATTCTCCAAAATTGACCACATACTGGGACACAAAAGAAATCTCAACCAATACAAAAGGATTGAAATTATTTCATCAGACTACAGTGCAATAAAGCTCAATATGAACACCAGAATAAGTCCTACTAGCTATGAGAACACATGGAAACTAAACAACACAATCCTGAATAATGAATGGGTCAGGGAAGAAATAAAGAGTTAAATAAAAGCATTCATGGAACTGAATGAAAAAGACAACACAACACAAAAAAACCTGTGGGATAATTTAAAAGCAGTCTTAAGAGGGAAATTTATACCCCTAGGTGCCCACATCAAAAAACAGAAAGGGAACAAATAAAACTAAATGATCTAACACTGCAGCTAAAAACACTTGAGAGACAACAATAAATGAACCCTAAACCCAACAGACAGGAAGAAATAACAAAAACCAGAGCAGAAATCAATGAAATAGAAACAAAGTAATTAATAGAAAGAATCAATGAATCCAATAGCTGGTTCTTTGAAAAGATAAACAAAATAGACAAACCTCTATCCCAGTTAACCAAAAGAATGAAAGAACAACTCCAAATCAACAGTATTCATGATGAAAGGGGAAACATCAGAACAGATAAAGAAAAGATCCAGACAATCATATGGGAATACTTAAAAACCTATCCTCTACTAAATTTAAAAACCTAAGGGAAATGGATGAACAGCTGAAATCCTGGGAACCAACAAAGCTTAGCCAAGAAGAGACTGACAGTTTAAACAGACCCATATATTTGAAGAAATTGAAGATGTAATAAAAAAAAAATCTCCCAACGAAAAAAGCCCTGGCCCAGATGGTTTCACAGCAGAATTCTATAAAACATTTAAAAAGGTCTTACAACCATTACTACTCAAAATGTTTTGAAGGATACAAATGGAGGGAATTCTCCCAAATTCCTTCTATGAAGCCAGCATCACTCTAATACCAAAACCAGGCTAAGATACAAGTAAGAAAGAAAACAATCTCACTAGTGAATATGGATGCAAAAATTCTCAACAAAATAATGGCAAATCACATACAGATCCACCATCAAAAAGATCACCCATCATGATCAAGTTGGATTCATACCAGAGATGCAGGGATGGTTCAACATATGAAAATCAATAAACAACATAAAACAATAAATGGACTGAAAAACAAAAACCACATGATCATCTCAATTGATGCAGAAAAAGCCTTTGACAAGGACCAGTATCCCTTCATGTTTAAAGTTCTACAGAGAATTGGACTGAAGGGAACATTCCTCAACTCAATCAAAGCCATATATAGAAAACCTACTGCCAACATCATCCTAAATGGAGAAGAATTGGAAGCATTCCTCTTAAAGGCAGGAACCTGAGAAGGCTGCTGTTTATCACCACTCCTCTTCAACATAATGCTTGTAACATTTTATAGGGCAATAAGACAAGAGAAGGAAATTTAAGGGGCACTAATCAGAAAAGAGGAAGTTAAACTATACCTTTTGGAGATGATATGATAGTTTACCTAAGGGATGCTAAAAAATCCACCAGAAAACTCTTAGAAATGATTAAGAGTTTCAGTAAAGTGGCTGGATACAAAATTAACCTAGAAAAATAAGTAGCCTTTCTTTACACCAAAAATAAACAATTGGAGAAGGAATATAAGGAGATTTTCCCACTCACGATAGCCTCAAAAAAAAAAAAAAACCTAACTAAAGAAACCAAAGATCTCTACAACAAAAATTTTTAAACCCCTGAAGGAGATTGAAGATGACATCAAAAGATGTAAAAACCTCCCATGCTCATCAATCGAAAAAATTATTATAGCAAAAATATCCATTTTACCCAAATTAATATACAGATTCAATGCAATACCAATTAATATTCCCATGAGTTTCTTCACAGACTTGGAAAAAAAATCCTTAAATTCATATGAAAAAATCAAAGACCCCAAATAGCAACCTGAGGGAAAAGTGCAATACAGGAGGGGATTGCTTTAGCAGACTTCAAGCTATATTACAGGGCTATAGTCATAAAGACAGCCTGGTACTGGCAACAAAACAGACCCACTGACCAATGGAACAAAATCGAAGATCCAAACTTGAGCTCATACAATTTCAGCCACCTTATATTTGACAAAGGGGCCAAAAAATAAAATAAAAAAATAAAAAAAAAAAACCTCAGTGGAGAAGAATAGCATCTTCAGTAAATGGTGCTGGAAAAACTGGATCACCATTTGTAGAAGAACAAAATTAAAACCCTACCTCTCACCCTGTACAAAAATCAACTCCAAGTGGATCAAAGATCTCAAGGTGAAAACCGAAACCCTGGTGATAGAAGAAAAAGGTGGCAGCAACCAACAAGACATAGGCACAGGAAAAGACTTTCTAAATCAGACAGCACCTGCACAGGAAATAAGGTCAACAGTTGACAAATGGGACCTCATCAAACTCAAAAGCTCTGTACAGCAAAATAAACAATCAAGGAAGTGAAAAGAAAACAGGCAGAATGGGAGGAAATCTTCACCAGTGATACCTCTGACAGAGCATTACCATCCAGAATATATAAACTACTCAAAAAACAAAGAAGAAAACAAATGGTCTATTCAAAAGATGGACTAAAGAGCTGAACAGAGACTTCACAAAAGAGTCAGTAAAGATGGCTGAGAAACATCTTGGAGAGGTTGTGGGGAAAGGGGAACACTCATCCACTGCTGGTGGGAATATAAACTGATACCACCATTATGGAAAGCAGTGTGGAGAACCCTTAAAAGACTCAAAATGAGCCTACCACGTGACCCAGTCATAGCACTCCTGAGTATATACCCACAAGACTCATCCTACCACAAAAATACATGCACATCTATATTTATTGTAGCACTCTTCACAACAGAAAAGAGCTGGAACCAACCCAAATGCACCTCAACAGATGAGTGGATAACAAAATGTGGTACATCTACACAATGGAGTTCTATTCAGGGATAAAGAAAGATGACATCATGAACTTTGCAGGTAAATGGATGGAACTCGAAGCCACTATGCTAAATGAAGTAACACAGTCCCAGAGAAACAAATGGAGAATGGTTTCCCTCATTTGTGGATGCTAACACCAAATCCCCAGTTGAAAGGCAAGCTGAGCAACATTATTGTTATGTTTCTTTTTTCCTGAAAGCAACTTGTTGTTATAATGCAAATCTCTTAACGGGCTCTAGCATTCACCTACCACTTATTTTCAGACTCTGTAATTACTGTATATGGGTTGAAGTTACATATTCATATTTGAGAGTAATCTAAAATTAAAATGGTAAAATGTGAATTCCTAAACATATGTTTAGGAATTTTAACATTAATAATAAACTGAATTAACATAGTTTATTCTCAGTGGTCATAATTTTGATGCATATGTGATAGTTTTGTAGGAATATGTTGGAGCAATACAAAGGGGAGGGATAAACAACAACATAAAGCCTGGGTCAATGAACTGACTTATACAGTTAAACTCTGCCCAAAACAACAAGCCTCTCTGCTCAAAACAACAAGCCTCTGCAGTGAAAAACTTTGGAAAGAATGAGAGAAAGATGCAAGACATGTATGGCAGAAGGGCATGAACAGGGCTGGGGTGGGGTATAGGCAGAGAGATGGGAATCTGTCTAAATTGGACTGAAAGATAATGAATGAAATACACAATTCTTCAATAAAATTATTTTTAAAATATCCTTTTTCTCTTTCTTTATTTTTTGGCTTTTTGAGACAGGGTCCCCCTGTTGCCCCAGCTGTCCTGGAACTATATAGACCAGACTGGCCTTGAACTCACAGAGATCCTCCTGCCTTTGCCTCCAAAGTGCTGGGATGAAAGGCATGTGCCACCATGCTCAGCCTCTTTCATTTTTTTAAAGATTGATTTATGCACAAAAAATGTATGCTTAATCTCCCAATATTCTTCAGCTGCTTTTAAAGTAACTTAAGTATGAAGATACAGGTTATTTCAACTATAGTGGAGCTTATCTTTACTTTATGTCCTTAAAAACCTAGACTAAGTTATATTTCAAAGTTGGTAATATTAAAGAGCTGCTTCTTAACCTACAGATTCAATATTTAATTTATAATGATAAAGTAAAGATCATAAAGTTAACTATGAAAAGTATCTAATATCTTCTGAACAATATGAAATATGTAGCAACTAGTCATACCAACTTGTTTTTGAAACTTAGCAGTAAATGAAGAAGCAATAAATCATTTTTTGCATGATAATTAAAAACTGAGTAACCTTTATTTTGATGCTATTCTTGGTTCTGTGTAGATGAGTACCTTAAACTCAGACAAATCATATAAAATCAAGTGCTTACAAGATTCATAGAAGAAACAGCAGCAGGAACACATGTCTTAACTATGAAAGGATTGGGGAATATTCTGTGATTTTAACGTCTTCAAATAAAACTATATAACCAGTACTACAAAAGGTGTAGGAGCTATGGCAGTAATTAAATAGTGTGAAATAAAATCAACATTCTTCAAAGGGAATTAATATAATTCCAAATCTCTATATCATGTTTAGGTTCCATTGTCCCCTTGACATGCCTGGGAAGAAGGAATCTCAAGTGGGGGATTTCCTTTATTGGAATGATCTATGAGCATGTCTGTAAAGAAAATTTCTTGATTTTTGAGTGATGTGGGAGGGCCCTGCCCACACTTTGCGTAGTGTCACACCTGAGGAGGTTATCCTGAGTTTAATAAGAAAGCAGGTTCGGGAGCATGTCAGAAAGCAACATTTCTTCATGGTCTCTGCTTTACCTTCTGCTCCAAGTTCCTGCCCTGACTTCCTTCAAGGTGGACTACCACTTGGAATTATAAGATGCAATAAAGTCTTTGCTTCTCAAGTTGTTTTTTTTTTGGGGGGGGGGCTCAAATTGTTTTATCACAGCAGCAGAAAGTGTTTAGAACACGTCTTCTATAATATCTAGTCAATAAAAAAAGAAATATCTATTAGAAAAAAATGTGAAGGTCTTAGAAGAGAGCTCAGCCAGTAAATTCTTCCATTGCAAGCATGAAGATTTGACTTCAGTCCCCAAAACTCATGTAAGAATCCCAGCTTGGTGGTTGGATCTGCAATACATGCACCAGGGAGATGGAGACAAATAGATCCCTGTAGCTTGCTCGCTAGGCAGCCTAGCCTACCTGGAAAGCTCCAGGCCAGGGAAAGACTCTGTCTCAAAGAATATGAAACAAAGTATCAAAAATAGGGAGAGAAAAGAAAAGAAAAGAAACAAAACAGAAAATAGTGGATGAATGGTGAGAGACAATATGCAATGTTGTTCTCTGTCCTCACACGCATGTGCACATATGTACTAATTGTGACACACATACAAGCACACATACCCACACTCAGACAAAAGAAAAAACAGGCAGATTGCATGGATCAAAAAGAAATATAAAAACAACAACCAAAGTCATGCTTTGCAGAACAGGCCTTTAATCCCAGCACTCAGGAGGTCAAGGCAATATCTCTCTGGGATGGAGGCCAGCCTGGTCTACATACTGAGTTTCAGGCCAGCTGAGGTTACAGGGAGACCCAATCTCAAAAATTAAAAAATAAAAATTAAAAAAAAGAAAAATCCAGCAACCAGTAATGAATGACCCAGAAACCAAAATGGCAAATATTTTAAAACATTTGCCAAATATTGTAAGACTATAAGGTTCATATGTGAATAGATAGAAAAACATAGCCCAAAATAGAATTTAGCCAAAAAATTCTAACACAAATTGTTTTAAGAGTGATTAGAATGTCTTTTTATATGGTTAGACATTGGTTATGATTATGAATGTGTTAGAGGCTAATATTACCAAAGGCTGAAGGAAGAATATATGTCCCTGAGGAAAGGTCAGAAGAAATTAACCTTGCTGGAAAATTAGAAAGAAATGATAAAGAGAAATTAAGAGAGTCATAAGGACCCATGTAACAGTATCAAAGTTTAACCTAGGATTATTTGTAAAACTGCAGTAAAATGAACAAATATAGTGAAATAATGAGAGATTTTATAAAATTTCCTGAAAACAAGTCATTCACAGTTCATATACTCAGCTGATTGAAATCAGTATAAATGAACACACACATCCACACCTGTAAGTTTACCGCATTAAAGGAAAATTTAAAACTTGACTAGTCAACTTTAAGATACCCAATCTTTCTTAATAATGCAGCTGCTGTTATCTATTTTTAATATCTCCCTTGCATTTCATCTGACAGAAAAGTGATCAATTTCTTTAAATAACTAAGTAGAGATATCTTTATTATATCTTTATTATATCACTTAAAACAATACTATATAAATATTGTATAGACAAAGATGTTAAGAAATAAAATCAGATTTTTGCAACTTCTGGGGATGTAGAGAAAAGGAAGTGAAAGGTTTTACCTTTGTAAAATGGAAGTTTGAGGGTATTATAAATAATAACATTAATATAAGATATAAAAGTTTTGGAGGTAAAAAGAAACTTCGCACTGGAATATATAATAAGGGGTTTTTATAGATATTTAGTTGGTGAGATAGACTTACGAGGGCAAAAAACTTAATGTAATTAAATGAAAAGTTAAACTTTATAAAAAACTGAAAATTCTGCTTATAAATATTTATGATAATGTAGCTCCCACTTCTCATTCATTAGTATTGAGCTTTCAACCATTTCCACAAATATGGTGTGACTGGATCAGTATAACTAGAGTCCAGTTTAGAATAATGCATCTCACCAAGAAGGTGACAAGTCTGAGGTCCACATGTAGACCTTCCTGGGGAAGTGTATGTTTCATCTAAGCTTTGCCAATCTCAGGTAGATTTTTGTCACTTCTGTTATTAGATTGGTAAATGTTAATACACTGCAAATTTTGGCCACTTTTTTCACTTTTAAAGAAGAGTCTTCCAAATATAAAAGCAAACAGGGTTAGGATCAATGTTTCAAAGTTATAATAAATTTGAAAGCATCAGAATGAGGTCTCAATTATTGTGAAGAAAGACAGATGAGGACATATATAAATAAAGGCCTGTGTCTTTGTACAAATATATGTATTTACAAAATCTACTTACTACAGAAGCACACAACCTATGTCCTCAATAAGAAGGGGAACAAGTAGAAATCATATCTTGCTTTCTAAATGCCATTTAACACAAAACAAATTACCATTTCCCCAAATGGTTGGTATAGTGAAATCATTCATATATATGTATATAATTTTTTTTTTTTTTTTTTTTTTTTTTATATATATATATATAAGTTTTATATATATAGAATATATATATATATAATATATATACTCTTTAAAGAATTAAACAATTGGGCTGGGCATGCTGGCAAACAACTTTAATCCCAACACTCAGGTTGCAGAGACCAGTGGATCTCTGTGAGATGAGGCCAGCCTAATCTACATAATGAGTTACAGGATAGCTGGGTCTACAGGAAGACCCTGTCTTATAAAAAAAAAGAATTAGATAATTAATTCAGATAGATTCCTACTAATTAATTTTAATTAATTTGCAACATTTCTTTTTATGATGATAAAATAATCACTAAAATATAAAGTTATCTTCTTACATCCCTTCTTAAGGAGAAACACAATGCATTTAAAGTAGAGCAAACAGGGTGGAAATTTTCAAAGCAAATTTACAAGTTATAATTCTAGTACAATACAATTCTGAATGCAAACCTGGAAAACATTTAAATATATATTTAAATATATCTATGTATATGAATGCAATTAACAACTGCCTATGCGTCACAAGGATATATGCACATGTATCTGTGTGTATAATTTTTTAATTTGATTTTGCTTTTTAAATTTTTCATATAATATTCTTTGATGGTATTTAGATGCCCTACCCTATTGAAGCTCCATCCATCTCCCCTTACTCAAATCAATATATTCTCTTGTATATATAGTATGCCCTACAGAGACTTACTTGTGTCTCCATATGTCCTGCAGTGTAGGTCTATCCACTGGACCCACCAAGAGTCCCACTGTGTCTCTCACTCCTAGCAGACATAAATTGCCGAAAGTTTCTTATGTTCAGTCAGGATTTCTTAAATACTTCCCCATGTCTCTGCTGGGATTTTGTTTGGTTTGAACTTGCATAGGACTTGTACATGCTGTCACCGTTGCTGGTACTTCATATGAGTACTCACCAGCTGTCTGGAAGACTCTTGTTTCCTTGTGGTCATCCACCCCTCTGGGTCTTACAGTCTTTCCACCTCTTCTTCCACAATGATCCCTAAGCCTTGGGAGGCAGAGCTTTGAGATAAGTGACCTATTCAGTGATAAGCACTCTGTGGCCTCTTGTTCTCTGTATGTTGGCCAATTGTGGGTTTCTATGGTAATCACCATCTTCTTCGTAAGGAATCTTCTCTTGTAAGAGTTGAAAGATACATTCACACTATATGTATATGTTGTTCTTAAACTATGCTACTTGTTAGGTTATAAAAAAGCATGAAACCCCAATAAAAAGCACATGAGGCTTAGGTCACTCTAGGAACATGCTTTACTTCCATGTGGGACTGCCAGTGTGAGCCGCCTGCAGACACGTGTGGGACCAGACAGCATGGCAGAGGGCAGGACAGAGGGGAGAGGAAGAGAGTCAGAGAGAGAGACAGAGTGTGGTGGCACACACCTTTAATCCTAGCACTCAGGAGGCAGAGGCAGGCAGATCTCTGTGAGTTCAAGGCCAGCCTGGTCTACAGAGTGAGTTCCAGGCCAGCTGGGGCTATAGGGAAACCCTGTCTCAAAAAGACAAAAAAAAAAAAAAAAACAAAAACCAAAATATAGACCAGTGATTGGGTTTCCAGCTTGGCCACCTTATAGAGTATCCTCTAAGACCATGAGAATTACTGTTCAGGGAGGGGGCTTCCAGCTCAGTTTCAGGTGGATTGCCCCAAGTCCTGTGTCTGAAGTGTGTGCTGTCTTCAGCAATATGGTCTTACCTTCAAGTTCTGGGAGATCATCAATGGCTGTGGCAATAGCCTGTGTTATTTTAGGTGTCTCTTGTACAACCTTCACCAACAACTAGAAATGAGGTTTATCCTGCCTGGCACTGTGGTTTATGTTATATAGAATTCAGCTATACACATGTGCTTGTGAACGTGTATTTTACAGTAGAACTTTGAAATAATACATTTCTTTCTGATTTTTCATACCACGTAAGCATTATTTAAAACATTTCATAAAATTTCTTAACTTGTTCAAAAATTTTAACTTTAGTCATAATTTGGGTTGCAATAAATTTTGTCAATATTTTTCAAAAGCAAAACGCACTAAAACTAAATCTATTTTAAAATGTATAAAAATATGCTGTGTGTGGTGGTACACACCTTTAATCCTAGCACTTAAGAGGCAGAGGCAGGCGGATCTCTGTGAATTCAAGGCCAGCCTGGTCTACAGAGTGAGCTCCAGGCCAGCTGGAACTAAAGGGAGACCCTGTCTCAAAAATACCAAAAAAAATAAATAAATAAAAGTAAAATATAATGACAATCAAATCTAGGTGCATTTGCTGGAAAAAAGTCTTCAGAAATAATTTATATTAAATTTTCAAACTATGAAGAAAAAAGATAAAACAAGGTTCTGTTTGTATGTGTGCAGATGTGTGTCTTTGTATGTGCACATGTTTGTGTGTGCCTAGATATATGGAACTATACAATTGGCTTTGGATAACTTTAGTTCTGCATATCTGAACTCACTAATATTACATAAAAATATTTTCAAAATAGATTGCATCTGCACTGAACATGTACAGTTTTCTTCTCATTGCTCCATCTTTATTAAGTGTGTGAGGGGATCTACACAGGTTACATGCACACACAAAGACTTTTGCAATAAGGAAAGAGAACATTTGAGAATTCTATAGAATAAATTACCTTCAGATACTGAGGGAAAGTGATTTATTAAATATGTGTTAACTTTCGAATTAAAACCTAAAAGCATTTTAAATTTGTTGTCAAACATAAATTAAAATTATTTGAATTATTACTTTAGCTTAGTCATAGAAAACCTGTCAGTAAAATTTAATTTAAATAAATTTTATATTTGTTTCATATCATTTTTTACCTTAAAAATCACAGCTGCAAATTAGTCCTGAGCTTTTATCCCATTTACTCTCACCCTTCTTGCCCAAACTTATGTGAATGATTTTCATTATGAATCAATTTTTTTTCAAAGATTTTAACACCACTTTCTTTAGGGAAGTAACATGATTACATTGAAAGACTTTGTATAGGTTGGAGAATTTTGAAAGAGAGTGAATAGCAAACTCACTTTGTAGTAACATTGACACATTTCACATTATTGTTAAAGCATGGTAGTATAGTTTTGCCAGTAGTCAATGTTCAGAAATTATAGTAGACGCAGAATTTAAAATTTATGTTCTAAGATATAATTAATATACTTTTAGTTTGAGGAGTATGACAGTTCAGTTTAATTATTACACTTCTTTCTATTTCTTTTTTGTTCCCTTTTACTTTATATTACTCCAGAATACACATATATACACTCTGCATACATACCAAGATGACAGAGTCTGAAAATAAGCTATAAGTTAATTCCAAAACACATTTGGGATTCACAGTTTAACAGTAATTTTGCATGCCAGCAGAAAGAAATATAACTTTACATTCCCAGGTTACAAAGCAAGTTTTCGTATGTTTTAATATACTTTCAAAGAAGAGATTGATTCCCATAAATCTCAGAACTTGAGAAAATAGAGATATAAACTTCAAGTTATATCTACAGTAGCATCAGGTTTGACTTACATATAAGAATTTGGTGCTAGGATCCACAAATGAGGGACACCACATGTCATTTATCTTTCTGGGACTGCATTACTTCAGTTGGCATAACGGCTTCTACTTCCATTCATTTACCTGCAAAGTCCATGATGTCGTCTTTACTGCTGCATAGAGCTCCATTGTGTAGATGTACCACATTTTCTTTAACCACTCATCAGCTGAGGGACACTTGGGTTGCTTCCAGCTCTTTGCTGTCAGGATCTGGAGCTGGAGCCTCTGGGAGCTGAACCCAAGCTGATCTGGAGCCCGAGTTCTGGTCTGCTTGCAGGGGCCTGTGGGTGGGTGGCTGTGCCTTGTCCTGCCTGCTGGGAGCTGGGAGCAGGCAGCTGAGGCAGATGCGCACTGGCATGTGCCAGGCTTTTTCTTACACGCCCCCCTCCCCCGCCCCAGTCGGGCACCGGATCCATATCCATGTAAGCTAGAACTTTGATGAACTGTGCTTCAGGTGGTCCAGCTAAATGCCCAGATCTGAGCTCCATGAATCACCTTTTATATAACCCTGTCTCAAAAAGAAAGTAAATATATTATCTTTTACAAAAATGCTAATGTGTCCATGAGATATAAGCAAATGTTTTGTTCGTTTAATTGGAAATAACCTTTGTACCAAGGAGCTGCATGAGCTAAATCACTGTTACAAATAAACACCTACTCTCTTACCCGCAAGCAGCAATTCTCGAGCTAACCGCATTGATCACCTGATTAAGTGAATCTGCGTTTTATTTCTCCACTTATTCCTGTGGACACTAGTTAGTATATACCCATACGATTCTCTGCTTGATAATTCCCTAATGACAAATATTTAAGTGGAGGGAAAGAATTTTTTATTCGTTCAAGTAATGAACAAAAGGCCCTTGGTAATACAGTCATATAAACAAGTAGACTGCACTCTCGGCCTTTATACAGAGTTGGAAATTTTCTGTCTCTTTAAGGTTACAGCATTTCACACATTATCTAATGTTAGTTTAATCCTCTAACTACATCTGATTCACAGAACTTCCATATGCTAATTATACTCCTAACAGGGTCATACTGAATAAAAGATACTGTGTCTCTCAAGTGTTTATCTGAGTGGAAGGGGTTGGAAAATACTTCCTCTTTTTATTTTTGTACATTTTGTCTTTCTGATTATGTTCTTACTTAGTCTGACCAGGAGTATGTGCTTCATTTTGTATAGTTGGATTTTCAGTTCTGACCAGCTCATTTCATTCTTCTGTAGTAACTTCCAGCTATGTCTTACAAATTTTTAATTTGTCATCCTCCTACAATGAAGCATATACTCTCTAGTAAAGGTCCTGGTATATTTCACTTACCATTCAAAACTATCCTGTCTGTTGGGCATGGTGGTGCACGCCTTTAATCCCAGCACTTGGGAGGCAGAGGCAAGTGGATATCTGTAAGCTCAAGGCTAGCCTGGTCTACAGAGTGAGTTCCAGGCCAGCTGGGGCTACAGGGCAACCTTGTCTCAAAAAAAAAAACCACAAAAAACTAATAGAAGACATAAAATGGTAAGGGGTACTAAGTCAGGGATGGAGAGAGAGGAGGGGGTCTGAATATGATCAAAACACATTGTATGAAATTCCTGAAATAATAAAAGTATTAAAACAAAAAGAATGTCCTAAACCCAGAACACTGACAACACTAAATACTGCTGGGGATAGAGAGCAACACCGACTCTCTTATACTGCTGGTAGGAATATAAAATGGTACAGCCACTTGGGGAGAAAATTTGGCAGTTTCCTACAAAACTAAACATATCCTAAACATATGATCCAATAATTATAGTTGTTGGAATTTATTTACCCAAAGAAGTTGAAAACTTATGGCCATGCAAAACCCTGCAAAAAAAAAAGAAAAAAAAAAAAGAAATCATAAGCTGAAGATGCTAAAACCTATGATGTCATATTCTTGATATATGTGTGGCGTGCATAAACGCATATTTTGGAGAGGTCAAATTGGAAGGAACAATGACAACTAAAAAAAAAAAGGACTGGGGTCAAAGAACAGACTGAAACGTGAATTCTGAAACGTTAACTTCTGCATAAAATTTTAAAGAGACTGAGAAAAAGATGAGAAACATGTATTGGCAGAATGCATGAGCTCTTTGTGGGGGTGCAAGGAGGGGGGAAGGGTCTAGATTTGATTGGGAAACATATGAAACACTCAAAGCTCAATAAAAATTGTCTTTGAAAAATAATATGAGCCACATAGAATATATTCAATAAAACTTAAGGAGAAAGTATATAAACATATAAAAATAATGTTTAGGGATATAAAAAATATCTATGAGACAAGGCCCAGCCCAGGGCTCTGACCACCTGAGACAGCAGGCTAAGCCAATTGAGCAACTACACGATACGATCCACTTGCCTCTCGCTCCTCCCAAGTGCTGGGATTAAAGGCATAGGCAAGTGCACCACCCTAATGCCCAACAGACAGGATAGTTTTGAATGGTAAGTGAAATATACCAGGACCTTTACTAGAGAGTATATGCTTCATTGTGAGGAGACGACTAAATAAAAATTTGTAAGACATAGCTGGAAGTTACTACAGAAGAATGAAATGAGCTGGTCAGAACTGAAAATCCAACTCACTTACAAAATGAGAGCACATAACTCCTGGTCAGACTAATAGTAAGAACAAAATAATCGAAAAGATCAAACATGAATACAAAAAATAAATAAGAGGAAGTATTTTCCAACCCCTTCCACTCAGAATAAACACTTGAGAGACACAGTATCTTTTATTCAGTATGACCCTGTTAGGATAAGTATAATTAGCATATGGAAGTTCTGTGAATCAGATGTAGTTAGAGGATTAAACTAACATTAGATAATGTGTGAAATGCTGTAACCTTAAAGAGACAGAAAATTTCCAACTCTGTATAAAGGCCGAGAGTGCAGTCTACTTGTTTATATGACTGTATTACCAAGGGCCTTTTGTTCATTACATTGAACGAATAAAAAATTCTTTCCCTCCACTTAAATATTTGTCATTAGGGAATTATCAAGCAGAGAATCGTATGGGTATATACTAACTAGTGTCCACAGGAATAAGTGGAGAAGTAAAACGCAGATTCACTTAATCAGGTGATCAATGCGGTTAGCTCGAGAATTGCTGCTTGCGGGTAAGAGAGTAGGTGTTTATTTGTAACAGTGATTTAGCTCATGCAGCTCCTTGGTACAAAGGTTATTTCCAATTAAACGAACAAAACATTTGCTTATATCTCATGGACACATTAGCATTTTTGTAAAGATAATATATTTACTTTCTTTTTGAGACAGGGTTTATATAAAAGGTGATTCATGGAGCTCAGATCTGGGCATTTAGCTGGACCACCTGAACCACAGTTCATCAAAGTTCTAGCTTACATGGATATGGATCCGGTGCCCGACTGGGGCGGGGGAGGGGGGCGTGTAAGATAAAGCCTGGCACATGCCAGTGCGCATCTGCCTCAGCTGTCTGCTCCCAGCTCCCAGCAGGCAGGACAAGGCACAGCCACCCACCCACAGGCCCCTGCAAGCAGACCAGAACTCGGGCTCCAGATCAGCTTGGGTTCAGCTCCCAGAGGCTCCAGCTCCAGATCCTGACAGCAAGAGCTGGAAGCAACCCAAGTGTCCTCAGCTGATGAGTGGTTAAAGAAAATGTGGTACATCTACACATGGAAGCTCTATGCAGCAGTAAAGACGACATCATGGACTTTGCAGGTAAATGAATGGAAGTAGAAGCCGTTATGCCAACTGAAGTAATGCAGTCCCAGAAAGATAAATGACATGTGGTGTCCCTCATTTGTGGATTCCTAGCACAAATTCCTTATATGTAAGTCAACCTGATGGCTTACTATAGATATAACTTGAAGTTTATATCTCTATTTTTCTCAAGTTCTGAGATTATGGTAATCAATCCTCTTCTTTGAAAGTATATTAAAACATACGAAAACTTGCTTTGTAACCTGGGAATTGTAAAGTTATATTTTTTGTCGCTAGTCATAAATTATGTTAAACTGTGAATCCACAAATGTGTTTTTGGAATTAACTAAGTAGCTTATTTTTCATTATATTACATATATATGATAATGATTTCCACTAATACCAACCATTTGGGAGGAAGTTTTTGGTACCCGTAGGCCTTGGGAATGTTAGTTCACTTCGTTGTTGGGCGACCGCTCCTGAGATGCGTTTCAGTGGCTCCTGAAACTGGACCCGCGCACTTCTCCATACTCCGGGCGGCCGGCTTAAACAAGATATGATTTCTACTTGTTCCCCTTCTTATTGAGGACATAGGTTGTGTGCTTCTGTAGTAAGTAGATTTTGTAAATACTATATTTGTAAAAGACACAGGCCTTTATTTATATGTTTCCTCATTGCTGTCTTTCTTCACAATAATTGAGCCTCATTCTGATGCTGTTCAAATTTTTATAACTTTGAAACATTGATCCTAACCCTGTTTTGCTTTTATATTTGGAAGACTCTTCTTTAAAAGTGAAAAAAGTGGCCAAAATTTGCAGTGTATTAACATTTACCAATCTAATAACAGAAGTGACAAAAATCTACCTGAGATTGGCAAAGCTTAGATGAAACATACACTTCCCCAGGAAGGTCTACATGTGGACCTCAGACTTGTCACCTTCTTGGTGAGATGCATTATTCTAAAACTGGACTCTAGTTATACTGATCCAGTCACACCATATTTGTGGAAATGGTTGAAAGCTCAATACTAATGAATGAGAAGTGGGAGCTACATTATCATAAATATTTATAAGCAGAATTTTCAGTTTTTTTATAAAGTTTAACTTTTCATTTAATTACATTAAGTCAATTTTTTGCCCTCGTAAGTCTATCCTCACCAACTAAATATCTATAAAACCCCTTATTATATATTCCAGTGCGAAGTTTCTTTTTACCTCCAAAACTTTTATATCTTATATTAATGTTATTATTTATAATACCCTCAAACTTCCATTTTACAAAGGTAAAACCTTTCACTTCCTTTTCTCTACATCCCCAGAAGTTGCAAAAATCTGATTTTATTTCTTAACATCTTTGTCTATACAATATTTATATAGTATTGTTTTAAGTGATATAATAAAGATATAATAAAAGATATCTCTACTTTAGTTATTTAAAGAAATTGATCACTTTTCTGTCAGATGAAATGCAAGGGAGATATTAAAAATAGATAACAGCAGCTGCATTATTAAGAAAGATTGGGTATCTTAAAGTTGACTAGTCAAGTTTTAAATTTTCCTTTAATGCGGTAAACTTACAGGTGTGTGGATGTGTGTGTTCATTTATACTGATTTCAATCAGCTGAGTATATGAACTGTGAATGACTTGTTTTCAGGAAATTTTATAAAATCTCTCATTATTTCACTATATTTTTACAGTATTACTGCAGTTTTACAAATAATCCTAGGTTAAACTTTGATACTGTTACATGGGTCCTTATGACTCTCTTAATTTCTCTTTATCATTTCTTTCAATTTTCCAGCAAGGTTAATTTCTTCTGACCTTTCCTCAGGGACATATATTCTTCCTTCAGCCTTTGGTAATATTAGCCTCTAACACATTCATAATCATAACCAATGTCTAACCATATAAAAAGACATTCTAATCACTCTTAAAACAATTTGTGTTAGAATTTTTTTGGCTAAATTCTATTTGGGCTATGTTTGTCTATCTTATTCACATATGAACCTTATAGTCTTACAATATTTGGCCAAATGTTTTAAAATATTTGCCATTTTGGTTTCTGGGGCCCATTTAAGATCACTGGCTACAGTTTTCTTTTTTTTAATTTTATATTTTTTATTTTGAGATTGGGTCTCCCTGATAACCTCAGTGGCCTAAACTCAGTATAGTAGACCAGGCTGGTCCTCCATTCCCCAGAGAAGATATTGCCTTGACCTCCTCGAGTGGCTGGGATTAAAGGCCTGTTCTGCAAAGCATGACTTTGGTTGTTGTTTATATTTCTTTTTGATCCATGCAATCCTGCTCTGTTTTTTCTTTTGTCTGAGTGTGGGTATGTTGTGCTTGTATGTGTGTCACGAATTAGTACATATGGCACATGCGTGTGAGGACAGAGAGCACATTGCATATTGTCTCTCACCATTCATCCACTTATTTTCGGTTTTGTTTTCCCTTTTCTCTCCCTATTTTTTGATACTTTGTTTCATATTCTGTTGAGAAGAGTCTTTCCCTGCCTGGACTTTCCAGGTAGGCTAGGCTGCCTAGCGAGCAAGCTACAGGGATTATTTGTCTCCATCTCCCTGGTGCATGTATTGCAGAATCCAACCACCAAGCTGGGTTTTTACATGAGTTTTGGGGACTGAAGTCAAATCTTCATGCTTGCAATGGAAGAATTTACTGGCTGAGCTCTCTTCTAAGACCTTCACATTTTTTTCTAATAGATAATTTCTTTTATTGACTAGTATATTATAGAAGACGTGTTCTAAACACTTTCTGCTGCTGTGATACTAACAATTTTGAGCCCCCCCCCCCAATAAAAAAAAAATCAACCTTGAGAAGCAAAGACTTTACACTTGATAATTTTCCAAGTGGTAGTCCACCTTGAAGGAAGTCATGGCAGAAGGAACTTGGAGCAGAAGGTAAAGCAGAGACCATGTAAGAAATGCTGCATTCTGACATGCTCCCGAACCTGCTTTCTTATTAAAGTCAGATAAACCTCCTCAGGTGTCACACTACGCAAAGTGTGGGCAGGGCCCTCCCACATCACTCAAAAATCAAGAAAATCTTTACAGACATGCCCATAGTATCAATCCAATAAAGGAAATCCCCCACTTGAGATTCCTTTCTTCTTCCCAGGCATGTCAAGGGGACAATGGAACCTAAACATGATATAGAGATTTGGAATTATATTAATTCCCTTTGAAGAATGTTGATTTTATTTCACACTATTTAATTACTGCCATAGCTCCTACACCTTTTGTAGTACTGGTTATATAGTTTTATTTGAAGACGTTAAAATCACATAATATTCCCCAATCCTTTCATAGTTAAAAGCACTGTGTTCCTGCTGCTGTTTCTTCTACGTGAATCTGTAAGCACTTGATGTTTCATTATGATTTGGTCTGGTTTAAGGTACTCATCTACACAGAACCAAGAATAGCATCAAAATAAAGGTTACTCAGAAAAAAAAAAGAAAAAAAAAAAAGAAATCATAAGCTGAAGATGTGAAAAACCTATGATGTCATATTTCTTGGATATATGTGTGGCGTGCATAAACGCATATTTTGGAGAAGGTTACAAATTGGAAGGAACAATGACAACTAAAAAAAAAAAGGACTGGGGTCAAAGAACAGACTGAAACGGTGAACTTCTCCTTGAAACGGTTAACTTCTGCATTGAAAATTTCCCAGGAGACTGGGAAAAAGATGAGAAACATGTATTGCAGAATGCAGAGCCTTTGTGGAGGGTGCAAGGAGGGAAGGTCTAGATTTGATTGGGAAACATATGAAACACAGTCAATAAAAAGCTTGAAAAGAGTATATGAGCCACATAGAATATACAAAAACCACTTAAGGAGAAAGATATAAACATATTCAAAAATAATGTTTAGGGATATAAGAAAATATCTATGAGACAAGGCCCAGCCCAGGGCGTGACCACCTGAAGACAATGCGAGGCATAAGCCAATATGAGCAAATAACCACGATAAAACGGGACCACTTGCCTCTAGCGCTTCCTCCCAAGTGCTGAGGACAATCTAAAGGCATAGGACAAGTGGCACCACCGGCCTGAAGCCACAATCCAACCGAACAAGATAAGATGTTGAAAAGAATGTAAGTGACAATATTATTACCAGTATCACCAATTTACTAAGTAGAGTATATAGACTTGATTGTGAGGAGAGACTAAAAAAAATGAAAACATAGCTGGAAAACATATCAGAAATGAAAAATGAGCTGACGCTCAGCACACTGAAACAAATCCAACCTCACTTTAGCAATAATGACCGACACATAACTCCTAGAAGTCTAGAACTAATAGTAAGAACAAAATACATTCGAATAAGATCAAACACCATGAATTACAAAAAATAACATAAGAGGAAGATATTTTCCAACCCCTGTCCATCTCAGAATAAAAGCGACATGAGAACACAGTTATTCTTATTCGAGAGTATGACCCTGTTAGGACCTACCAGTATAATTAGCCAATAATGGTAAGTTAACTGTGAAGTATGCATGATGATAGTAGTAAGAGGATAAATCTAAACAATTAAGTACTTATGAATCGATGGCGATTGAAATGCGCAAATGTAAACCTTAATAAAGAAACTGAAGACCAAAATTTCCAAACTCATAGTATCCCTAAGATCGAGAAACGTCCGCAAAGAGGGTCTACTTGTTTAATGGACTGTACATTCACCAAAAGCAACTTATTGTTCAAAAATAATCTACAGTTGAACTGAATAAAAAATTCTTTCCCTTCCACTTAAATATTTGTCATTAGGGAATTATCAAGCAGAGAATCGTATGGGTATATACTAACTAGTGTCCACAGGAATAAGTGGAGAAGTAAAACGCAGATTCACTTAATCAGGTGATCAATGCGGTTAGCTCGAGAATTGCTGCTTGCGGGTAAGAGAGTAGGTGTTTATTTGTAACAGTGATTTAGCTCATGCAGCTCCTTGGTACAAAGGTTATTTCCAATTAAACGAACAAAACATTTGCTTATATCTCATGGACACATTAGCATTTTTGTAAAAGATAATATATTTACTTTCTTTTTGAGACATGCGCGTTTATATAAAAGGTGATTCATGGAGCTCAGATCTGGGCATTTAGCTGGACCACCTGAACCACAGTTCATCAAAGTTCTAGCTTACATGGATATGGATCCGGTGCCCGACTGGGGCGGGGGAGGGGGGCGTGTAAGATAAAGCCTGGCACATGCCAGTGCGCATCTGCCTCAGCTGCCTGCCTCCCAGCTCCCAGCAGGCAGGACAAGGCACAGCCACCCACCCACAGGCCCCTGCAAGCAGACCAGAACTCGGGCTCCAGATCAGCTTGGGTTCAGCTCCCAGAGGCTCCAGCTCCAGATCCTGACAGCAAAGAGGCTGGAAGGGCAACCCAAGTTGTCCTCAGCTGATTGAGTGGTTAAAGAAATGTGGTACATCTACACATGGAAGCTCTATGCAGCAGTAAAGACGACATCATGGACTTTGCAGGTAAATGAATGGAAGTTAGAAGCCGTTATGCCAACTGAAGTAATGCAGTCCCAGAAAGATAAATGACATGTGGATTCCCTCATTTGTGGATTCCTGCACAAATTCTTATATGTAAGTCAACCTGATGGCTTACTGTAGATATAATTTGAAGTTTATATCTCTATTCTTTCAAGTTCTGAGATTTTATGGGAATCAATCTCTTCTTTGAAAGTATATTAAAACATACGAAAACTTGCTTTGTAACCTGGGAATTGTAAAGTTATATTTTTTAACCTATATACAAGCTTATGGTTAAACTGTGAATCCACAAATGTGTTTTGGAATTAACAAGTAGCTTTATTTTTCATTATATTACATTATATATGATATATGTTTCCACGGTATACCAACCATTTGGGGAAATGGTAATTTGTTTTGTGTTAAATGGCATTTAGAAAGCAAGATATGATTTCTACTTGTTCCCCTTCTTATTGAGGACATAGGTTGTGTGCTTCTGAGTAAGTAGATTTTTGTAAATACATATTTTAAAAGAACAGGCCTTTATTATATATGTTTCCTCATTCTGTCTTTCTTCACAATAATTGAGACCTCATTCTGATGCTTTCAAATTTATTATAACTTTGAAACATTGATCCTAACCCTGTTTGCTTTTATATTTGGAAGACTCTTCTTTAAAAGTGAAAAAAGTGGCCAAAATTTGCAGTGTATTAACATTTACCAATCTAATAACAGAAGTGACAAAAATCTACCTGAGATTGGCAAAGCTTAGATGAAACATACACTTCCCCAGGAAGGTCTACTGTGACCTCAGACTTGTCCACCTTCCCTTGTGAGTCATTATTCTTCTAAAACTGTACTCTAGTTAATACTGATCCAGTCCACACCATAGTTGTGGAATGGTTGATTAAGCTCAGAATACTAATGAAGAGAAGTGGGAGCTATACAATTACCTCATAAATTTTATATATGAACAGAATTTTCCAGATTTTTTTTTAAAGTTTAAAACTTTTTTAACTTTCATTTAAGTCCTAATTTATTTTGCCCTCAGTAAGTCTATCCCAACCACACAAATATCTATTAACCCAAAACAACCCTTATTATATATTCACATGCGAAGTTTCTTTTACATTCACCCTCCAAAACTTTTATATCTTATATTAATGTTATTATTTATAATACCCTCAAACTTCCATTTTACAAAGGTAAAACCTTTCACTTCCTTTTCTCTACATCCCCAGAAGTTGCAAAAATCTGATTTTATTTCTTAACATCTTTGTCTATACAATATTTATATAGTATTGTTTTAAGTGTATAATAAAGATATAATAAAAATAATCATCTCTTTAGTTATTTAAAGAAATTGTAATCACTTTCTGGTCAGTATGAAATGCAAGGGAGATATTAACTAATAGATAACAGCAGCTTGCATTATTAAGAAAGATTGGGTATCTTAAAGTTGAAGCTAGTCAAGTTTTAAAATTTTTCCTTAAATGCGGGGTAAACTTACAGGTTGTGTGGATGTGTGTGTTCATTTATACTGATTTCAATCAGCTGAGTATATGAACTGTGAATGACTTGTTTTCAGGAAATTTTATAAAATCTCTCATTATTTCACTCTATATTATTTATCATGTTTTATACTGCAGTTTATTTTACAAATAATCCTAGGTTAAACTTTGATACTGTTACATGGGTCCTTATGACTCGCTCTCTTAATTTCGTCTTTATCATTGTCTTTCAATTTTCCAGCAAGGTTAGATATTTCTTCTGACCTTTCCTCAGAGGACATATATGTTATGCTTCCTTCAGCCTTTGGTAATATTAGTACCATCATAATCAACAAGTTACATAAACATTCATAAAAAAAGTAACCAATGTCTAACCATATAAAAAGACATTCTAATCACTCTTAAAACAATTTGTGTTTAGAATTTTTTTGGCTAAATTTCTATTTTGGGCTATGTTTGTTCTATCTTATTCACAATGAACCTTATAGTCTTACAATATTTGGCCAAATGTTTTATAAATATTGCCATTTTCGGGTTCATGGGAGTCCCATGGTTATTACGATTGCACTGGCTAGTTTCTTTTTTTTAAATTTTATATATTTTTTATTATCTAGAGATTGGTCTCCCTGGTATCCAACCTCACGGTGGCCTAATTCAGTTAGTAGACCAGCGGCTGGGTGTGCTCCATCCATCCCCAGAGAGATATTGCCTTGAGCCTCCCTCCGAGTAGGTGGAGATTAAAGGCCTGTTCTGCAAAGCAGTGACTTTGGTTGTTGTTTATAATTTCTTTATTGATCCATGCATAACCTGACTGCTGCTGTTTTTTCTATTGGTTGTCTGAGTTGTGGGGTATGTTGTGCTTGTATGTGTGGTCCGAATTAGTACATATGGCACATGCGTGTGAGAGTACAGAGAAACAATTGCCATATTGTCCTCTCACCTGTCTCCAATTCTCACTATTCTGTGTTCTTGCCTTCTTTTCTCTCAATCCCTATTTTTGATACTTTGTTTCAATATTCTGTTGAGAAGAGTCGTGTTCCGCTGCTGGACTTTCCAGGTAGGCTAGGTGCCTAGCGAGCAAGCTACGGACTTATGTCTTGTCTCCTCTGCCCGGTGCAATGTTTGCAGAGATCCAAAACCACCAAGCTGGGTTCTTTACATGGTTTTTGGGGACTGAAGGAGTATCAAATCTGTCATGCTTTGCAATGGAAAGATTTCTACTGGCTGAGCCTCTACTTCTAAGACCTTCACACATTTTTTTTCTAAGAGAATTTCTTTTTTTATTGAACTTAGAGTAAATATTATAGAAGACGTGTTCTAAACACTTGTCTGCTGGCGTGAAAACATTGAGCTTAGCTATGGAGCCCACCTTTTGAAAGCCCCCCCCTACAGGCCACCCACCTTGAGATAACAGACCACCCAAATAATCAACCTTGAGAAGCAAAGAACTTTACTTGTATGAAATAATTTCCAAGTTGGATTAGGTTCCCACCTTGAAGGAAGTCAGGGCAAGAACTTGGAAGCAAAGGATACAGAAGAACCAGTGTAGAAATGCTGCATTCTTGACATGAGCTCCCGAACTCTGCTTCTTTCTTATTAAAGTCAGAAAGACCCCTCAGGTGTGACACTACGAAAGTGTGGGCATGGACCCTCCCACATCCACTCAAAAATCAAAAAATCTTTTCTTACAGACATGTACCTCTAATAACAATCCAATAAAGGAAATCCCCCACTTGAGATTTCTTCTTCTCTTCTTTCTCTCAGGATGTCAAGGGGGACAATGGAACCTAAACATGATATAGAGATTTGGAATTATATTAATTCCCTTTGAAGAATGTTGATTTTATTTCACACTATTTAATTACTGCCATAGCTCCTACACCTTTTGTAGTACTGGTTATATAGTTTTATTTGAAGACGTTAAAATCACATAATATTCCCCAATCCTTTCATAGTTCGAAACGACTGTGTTCCTATCCTATGTCCCTTTTCTGTTTCTTCTATGAATCTTGTAAGCACTTGATTTTATATGATTTGTCTGAGTTTAAGGTACTCATCTACACAGAACCAAGAATAGCATCAAAATAAAGGTTACTCAGNTTTTTTCTTTTTTTTTTTTTCTTTCTTAGGCAGAAAGATGTCATGTTTTTCATAAGGAATTGTTTGAAGGATCCTCCTTGGCAAGCCCAAACAGTCATCAGTCCTGCCCTTGTGCTCCACACTGGGGTCTTCCCTTCCCATGGTCACCAAATGAGGTCCAATGAGGTCCAGTAAGCACTCATCCTGTCTTGATCTTCCTGCACTGGCCTCCATGATACAGCCTGGGTAGTCCAACAATGACAGTCTATACTCTGAAAAGGCTAAAACCCCAGTAGTAGCTCAGTCCACAAGCTGGAGGTCTCAGCAGTCCCCATCTGGCACAGAAGGTTTGGAGGATTCTTGGAGAGACATGAGTCTTCAGTCCATATAGGAAGGTTGAAAAGCTGTGTCTCATGTCTTTGAAGGATGGTAAAAGCTGTGGCAGCATCAGGGTAAATGCACTTGGCAGTAAGAATTGAAGATAGGCAAAACAACAGTGTTTTTTTTTTCTTCTTTTTTTCTTTTTCTTTTTGCTAAGATCTCAAGTTTATATGCTCATATCTTTTTTTATTTTTTTGTTTTATCTTTCTTTTTTTCCCTCTTTTATTTGTTTATTTTAAGGGATTCTACAATATAATAACACAGATGTTTTCAGATAACATTGATGTTACTCAGTTTGCCATACAATTAGGTAATTGGTGCATTTTGCAAATATCTTTGCCCAATTTTGAACAACCCAAAGTTCCCACATACACAGGCATGTGATCAATTAGGAGCCCAGTCTATATTGCTGTAGCCTCATGATTCACCCCTATCTCTCCACAGCCCTTACATTCTACCACGCCTCCTCTTCCGCAATTTGTTCCCTAGGCTTTGGGAAAGGGGCACAAGTGGATGAGAAGAAAACAGTCTACTTTCTTTGGAGTTGTCATTTTGGACTCTAGTCTGTTCAGGTTGTTTCCCTTCATGGGTGGACAGCTTATCCAGTGATACCTTTTTACTCATACTAACAAAGCACAAGCAATTGGATGTACCGGCATTTAAGCAGTACTAATTATTATGGCAAGCTAAGCTATGAGCATAGACACAGATGCTTGGATGATATGCTAATCCACAAACTGTGGTTTCTCTATAAAGGGTGACAAGTTCTTATTGTGGCTTATAACATCTCCTACTATTTCAGTAGAGATTTATACAGAAATACAAAATAAACCATATATATGTTCATATCTTAAACTGTGGCTTCATTGACACATTTGGATTCAAATTTTTGTTTGAATATTTATTAGCTGTGTAAACTTTCTGAAATTAACTTACCTCAGATGTGAGAGAGATACAAGTTAGTCACTGCACTGTTTTCAATCAGCTCAACCCATTATTCCTTGCATCATGCAACAAACTACATTTCCTAAATTTACTATCAAGTTTTAAATATAATTTTTCTCATTTTCCCCCATTCTGTCTTTCATTTCTGGTAATTAAAAACTTTTTTCAACCAAGATAATTAAATATTTTGAATTATAATTTTTGTTAGATTTTTGAAGAGGTAAAAGGAAGCTTTAAAGTTAAGAAAAAGAACCAGAACCCAGACCTTGGGATGGGCAGGCAGCAAGAGGGACAAGGATCCAGCTTCTTCCTTTTGAAGGAACAGACCTCTGCCAACTTGAGGGGGTGGCAGGGCCTTTTTATTTTACTTTGGACCCAGTTGGTATGTACTTGATGCTGAGGCCTGGTATCTTTGCCCACCAAGCCAGTGCCTCAAAGCCTTACTGCAGCAGATTTTGACAGGTCAACTTCCTGTGAGTGACTTTCTGATGAGGCTTTAATGAGACCAGGTTGTCAGTCTCATACCATTTGGTTGGGTGTTTTATGATCTGATGGCGCTCTCAGTGAAACCTATCACTCCTCTGCTATTCACAGATCCTATCACTATTTAACAAAAGATTTATTCTCAGACTTGAGTCATCTATAATTTTCATAGAGTTCTTTCGCATGTCTCTATCTAAATAAACTATGTGAAACCCCCAGGGTTCCTGAAATGAGGTGGAAATTTTACTCTTACTGGAGCTCTTTAAAGGTGGAACTCTTTACTCTTCAGTGGGATCTCCCAATCCCACTGAAGTATGGATTATTATGTCCATTATATTTGATCTCTGAACAACTTTCTACTAATGTTTCCTAACTTGTTTCTTCATAGTAACTTAAGGTTTCCTTATTTGTTTCCTTAAAAAGATGAAAAGTTACCTAAGGTCAGGTTTGGGTGTCTTAGCAGTATGGCTGCTGTCCAGCAGGCAAAATGAAGGCAGTCAATACATAGGAGCTAAGTGAGTACTTCAATTGTTCAACTAACATCTTCTGCTTTTATTACACATATTCCATATAGATATTGATCCACAAGCAAGCACTCCTTTAGAAAGCATTACAGAATATCATTGTAATAGAAAACATGTCACTGATGTTGTTTTCTGGCCAAATAGTACAGAGAATGATTATATGGACAGTTTTTGAGAATTTAACAAAATTATTTTTCTGGATTACTGATTTTTCTCATATTACTACATTTTTATGAACCAAAAATGTAAATATGGCTCCTGTAATTATGACTAATTTAGCAGAATTAATTAAAAGACTATTAAAACTGAAAACACAAGTGCCATGTTACATATATGGAGCTCAGAAAGCAACTTGCAGAAAATCATTCACTCCTTCCACCATGCGGGCTCCTTGGATTGATCTCAGGTCCTCAAGTTTAGTGGTAAGAAACTTTACGTAGAGCACCATATTACTGACCCTGTAGACTTACATTTTATAAGAGCATGTATGGATTTATGCCACCAAGATCCAAGAAATACAGTATTCATCTATGGACAAGACTGTGTTCAAAAAAAATTCACAGAAGTACTGTTCCAGACACCTGCCTAGGTGAAGCATCTTAGGGGTTGTGAGAGTTGATTATCTTTAACTGGAAATCAAAATGTTATGTCTTATGAGATTCATGTGTGTGTGTGTGTGTGTGTGTGTGTGTGTGTGTGTGTGTGTGTTGCTAGGGATGGAACCCAGGTATTGTACACACTATACATACTAAAAATGTTTTATATATCTGTTATTCTTTGCACATATTACTTTTGATACTTTCAAGCAAAACCAGGTTTTACTTCTGGGAACCACATGGGACAGTCCAAATGAAACCAATTTTGATAAGCTTAATTTAATTTAATTCTACCTGTTTCCTGGACCCCCTCATAGCAGACAAAAGGGGGCACCTGTCTGTTCCTTGGAGAGAAAGGCTACAACAATTAATCAGGCCTAGTAGAGACCCAGATCAACTCATTCTGATAGCTGGCAGGTAACTTCACACAGCCCAGCCAATCTCCCTCCTCTCTCTTATTCTAGTGGCAGCCTTCCCTTTTTGCTTGCTCCTATCATAGGCTCATTTATTCTCATTTGCTTGTTTTTTGTTTTTTCTCTTTGCTCCATGTCTCCTCTGCTTTTTTCAGGAAGGGATTCATGAGCTCTCCAGAGTTGCTGTCAACCAAATGCTCCTACAAGGCTATGAACCTCTAAACCCAGACTCTCCCTCTTTCCCCACCATCCCTCCTCAGCAAGAAGTAGCCAGATCTGAGCCCCACCCATATACCCAAAGAGGTTGGGATGTTAGGCTGGGAAGCCCAGGACAGTGGTCAGAGATGGTGCACATCAGAAGGAACCCAGCCCTTCTCTTCTGGTCGAAAGCCCATGCTGGAGACCTCTGAACAAAGGAAACCGCATGGCAACGCAGTTCCACATTCCTGGCAAGCTAATACAACCCCTCCCCTTGGTGTTGCCAGACCCCCCAAGCCCCGGCTTAGGGGGTCAGTTTATTACCATACTTGGACACAATCCAGGTCCTGTCTGGCAGCATGTTATCTTTACTCACCAGTGGACTATAACCAACCAACCCACCCCACCCTCAGCCCCAGCCCAAGTGCACAACTTCTCTGGCCTCCTACTTTGAAACCACTGAACCCACCCAGGAACTTCTTCCAATAAATCTTCTTTAATACTCTTTGGTCTGATTCAGATTTACTGCATTGGTGGAGAAACCATTCAGGGACCACTCCCCAGATACAGCTCAAGACATTGTCCAATGTCTCATGCCTCTGGCATCTCAAACATATTGGGGTCTCCACTGTGAAGCAGACTTCAATTTAAAACCTTCACTCAATGGCCTGTCAGGGCCTTCTTTATGCAGGGAGGCCACGCAGCACACTGCCTGGCCTCAGAAGTTCTCGGAAACAGTGGAAAACAAAATGGATGACCTATTCCAGATTTTATCATTCATGATTCTAAAGCAAGCACCACATAAGTGACACTGAAAAGCTGACAGTTTGGGATGGACCCTAGCCTTCTGCAATCATATTACCGAAAGCTTTTGTCCACTGCAGTTTTCTAGGAGAAACCTCCTTAGATTTTTTTTTTCTTTTATAAGGAAGATTCAGGATGGTGTCTTGCCCTGAGGGTATTCTTTTCATTGTTTAAATCTATACCTATAGGCCTCTCCTTAAGGGTTATAATCTCCTTATCAAAAATAGCCACTCGGGGCTGGAGAGATGGCCTAGAAGTTAGGAGCGCCAACTGCTCTTGCAGAGGACCCAGGTTCTATCACCAGCACCCACATGGTGGCTGAGAGCCATCTGAGAGCCACAGTTCCAGGGGAATCCAAGACCCTCTTCTGACCTCTGTGGCATTGCACGACATGGGTGCACAAACCTGCATGCAGATGGTATGTTCATACACATTAAAAACAAATAGCCACTCACTTAGCATAAGCCTTGGCTACAGCATTAAATTTCCTAGTGTTCTTTTTCCATCCAAAGTGTACATTCTGCATTTCTTTCTGTTATTTTTAATTGTAAATCTCCATAATGTTCCCCATTAACAGTCATGCCACCATTTCCCTGTTGGGCTGTCTTGAAATTTCCTCCTTCAAAGAAATTAATCCATTACTTCTCACAATTATCCATTACTTTTCAACTTAGCCTTAGGTTGTGGGAAGACTGTGGTGTTAGGAGCATAATTAGCATAGGAAAGTTGTATGAATTACAGATAGTTAAACTAACAGTAGGTAATGTGTAGATTTGAAGTGCTAAATTTAGCTATGCAAGAGGCCTGCTTTAGCCAGAGGCCATTTGAGATAAACATTCAGGCACTTGCCCTGCCACAAAGAGTCCTTAGAGAGCCCAAAGCCAATGTGCATCTGATTAGGTGGCCAGAGAAGGCACAGAAGCCAGACTCCACCTGCCCAGGACCTGGGCATGGACTCAGATAAGACAATAACCACCTGGGACCTCCAGCTGCCTGGCTACCAGTCACTTAAACTGGGAAGTGCAGAATGACTTCATTCTCACTCCCTCCTCAGGAGTGAGAGCCCTGCTCCTCAGGGCATCTGTTTGTGAGATACCCAGAAGCTCTCAGCTCACACCCCGCTCCCAGGGACCCCTACCATGTGAGACATAAGAGCTGCAGCTTGCCCCCATGGAACCGGCTTACCTGAAGTGCATGCCAACCCTACTGACCACTGACACCACCCTGAGTGGATGGCCTGGAATCTACCCAGACTGAGAGATTGGCTCAAGCCAATCAAATGGATTCTTGGAGCTCCCTAGTGAGGACAATGTCCACAGCTTCCAAGAAGCTAAGAGGAGACCCATATCAGCAGCCTTGGAGAGATAGGCTGAATTAAAATTATAGAATTAACCTGCATGGGAATTAATAAAATTAGATTGCATTATAATATTTGTGTCCTGGATCCCTTTGTACTTAGTCCATGGTAGTCCATGGACTACCATGGACTAAGTCCAAAGGACAATCCCAGTTGCTGCTTATTTCCTTGCTTCCCTTTGGAACTACCTTGCTCTCAGCACTACTTTCTCCCAGTATAACACCGTGGTAAGTCCTGGTTACAGCAGGCAACACTTTTTCTAGTTCAAACTTCCAAAGTCTTCCACATTTCTCCAAAAAGCCACATGATCAGGGTCTTCACAGCAACAGCCATTACCTCCATTACCACCTTCTGTTTTAGTAACTTTTCTGTTACTGTGATAAATCACCATTATTGAGGCAATTTATAGAAGGAAGAGATTATTCCAACTGATTGATTAGCACTTGAATGACTTCTTAAAATGTTGTAGATCCAGAGCCTATTTGCAATTTATCTTGGGCTATCTTTAGCCCCTAAATTTTCACTCCTTGCACACCTCCATGCCTGACTCAACATCTTGTGACTAACAAAGTCTTTAGTAATACATTAACAAAGCCCTAGCTCCCACAAACCAAAAGGTTAAGAATGCCATCAGATAGCTTCTGAGACCTTAGCTGAGATTTCTCTTTTGCCATATATACCTATTTAATGATTACAATACTATATTTGAAAAGTATGTAAATTTATAACTTTTCTTATGTTACTATAAAAACATCATAATGAGCTAGAGAGATGGCTCAGCAGTTAAGAGCACTGACTGATCTTGCAGAGGACCCAGGTTCGATCCCCAGCACCCACATGGCAGCTAAGAACTGTCTTTAACTCCAGTTCCAGGGGAATCTGACACCCTCTTCTGACATTCCACAACACTGGCGCACCAACCTACATGCAGACAGTACACTCATACACATAAAAAATAATAAATAAAAATTTTTTAAAAATCATGAAACTGGTTCATGGTAGAACATGGAGTTTGTGTTATCTGATTCTGTGTTCCCTGGCCACAATCACTCATATTTGTCTCTAGAATAAATTCCATCTTATCACCTTTGAGATGATAGTTGTACTTTTGAATTGACAGTTTTGAGGGATTAGAGTCCATAATGGCATGCAAGGCATGGCAACAGAGGTTGCTGGAGCAGAAAGCCCAGTGATCACATCTTCAAGGAGGCACAGGAAAAAGAACACTTCTGGAAATCTAGTAAGGCAGAAGAATTTCAAAGTCCAGCTCCAATGAGATGCTTCCTCCAGCAATGCTGTACCTCCTCAAACTTCCCCAAAACAGCTCCACCAACTGAGGAAAAAATATCCAAATATTTGGAATCGATAGATGACATTCTCATTCCTACCATCACGATAATAGAACCTTATGACAATCAAGTTAACACTTATCATTCCAAAAATTTATGGGAATTTTATAATATTGTGTTGATGTAAACCAAGAGACAGAATATTAAGGTTCTAATCTCGCATCCCACAAGTACTAGTTTTGTGACTTGGGTTGCTCTGCTTAAGTACAACTATCTGTTTTCTGTTCTATAAGATACAAATAAAATTATCAACTGCAAATAGGATTGCATCACACTAAATGTGCTAATACTGCTCCTATTCCTTTCTCTCCAAGTAACAATAAGACAAAAACTTGTTTTGTATAATTTTTATAATTGCTGCTGTTACTGCTATTAATAATGTCTTTCTTCATCAAGTCCTATATCAGTCCTACATTCTGAGAGTTCTTTAGAAGCCTTTTATTAGCCATGTATTTAATCTCTGCTTTTGTATTTAATATCATTTTAAGTTTTCCTGACTAGTGGAAATGTCACTTAGCAAACCAAGAAGTTCTCTTTAAAGTAATCCCTTCTGTGATGAGAGGAGACAGACTTTGTACTGATTACATGTGGCCCTTCTGTGTGATTTACAAATTTCAGAAACATCAGATACACAGTTTTAATGAGGTACTGGGCAGTTTGAGGCTTTCTGTCTGTGGGGACTTGATACAGTCCAAGGAAGGACTCAAATTTTATTTCCGTTTTTCAAAAGTTCTTAGAGCTTAATCCTTTTAACACCCAATGCCCACTGAATTCTAATACAGTTCTCTAAGAAGCTTTTCCTAATCCCTATCATTGAATATAATTTAGTACTTGTTTTGATATGTTTGGGCTGTGATAACAAACTGCCATAGCTGTGTGGCTTATGAAAAATCAAATTTGCCTCTCTCATGCTTTGAGGGCTTGGAAAAGTATGATCAAGGTATCAACAAATCCAGTGCTGGATGAGGAACACTCTTCCAGTTCAGGATGTCTACTTCTCTCATCGTACCCTTACACAAGGCTATTTTCTAAGCCTGTAAACACCTTGGCAACCTAGTCACCTCAAAATTTTCATCAGATTGAAAATTAAGTTCCCAGAGTTATTTTTTTTTTGGATGACAGAACATTTTTATAGCAATACTAAATCAAACTAAAGAAGTTGGCATTTTACTTGAGGTCACGGTTTTATTGCACACATTACTACAAAGTACTTAAATAATTATTTCCACCTGTTTCATTTATGAAGACTTCTGAGGTTGTGGTGTGTATCTTATTCACTTTGTCTATTTTTCTGTAGTGAAAATAAATCTATGCATGATACATTCTCAGTAAATATTAAGTTAAATAAACTAAATTTTAATGCTTTTATGGACATGTAAGAATTGCAATATTTGCATTTTATTACAAAACTTTTATTATCATTATGGATTTCAGGCCCAGATGTAGTATCATATTTTACGTTACAGTGGCCTATGCCAAATGCCTATGGAGTAACAGCCTATCAGACCAGGTAGGAGAAAATATGTAAGAGCGAAATGTTGTTCATCCACCTCTTGGCACTTTCGGACAACCAGACACCTCTTCTTAGATGAACGCCAGGCTCAAGCAAGCACTAGATGATGGGAAACTCTAGTCTAACTCTGGAAGGTGTCTTAGCTTGGGCTCCCATAGCAACACCACAGACAGGCTTTAACCACATAAAGGAGTTCTATATGGAATGTCTAAGATCTAAGTGCTGCCTGACTTCATTCCCAGCTAAGATCCTTCTTCTTGTTTGTAGATACACATATTCTTATAAGAAAAATGAAGAAATATTAATGTCTTTTCTTCTTCTAAGAATAATAATCTTATCAGGGGGACTCTATGCTCATATACAACTAGGCATAATTCAGTGCTAAAAGCCTTATTGCCATCAGAGTGGGGGTTAGAATTCAACATATGAAATGGGGTGCAATCACAAACACTGAGTTCATAACAACTTCCTTCAACCACCTGTGATGCTCTGTAGTACTGTGGTAAAGAGTAAGTCAAAAACCACCATGATTAAAAATAAGTAAGATAAAAACTGTCCATGTTGTCAGTGAATAAAGGCCTGATGACACGAATTCAGTCCTGGGCCCCAGAGGGGAGAAGGAGAGACCTAACTCCCACAAGTTGTCCCCTGACCTCCAAAAGCCACTGTGGCATGAATCCTTCTCACACAGAAAATTAATAAATAAATATAAGAAAAAAAAACAGCTAAGAGTTGATTGATAATGATAAAATATTAGCATTGCATAATATAATTTAGGCATACAGAATAGAAAATAAATTAATCCAAGTGTGCTATTAATAGATAGCTTATTTCCTATATCAAGCTCTGACTATGTTTCTGATAAATCTATTTTCTCAACATATTCATCAAACTCACTTTAAGTTCAGTATAAATATTTTTCACACATTCATTCCTTCTTCGTTGTTGTTTTAACTTACTTTGAGACTAGATGTGTAGGCTTTAGGGACAGAGAGTTGGATTAGTAGTTATGGGAAATGATGTCAAACCTGAGGATCTGAATTGGATCCCTGAAACTTACATGGTGGGAGGAGAGAACTGATTCAAGCCAGATGTACACCACTCATCAAAGAAGCTTTTTTGGTCACAGATAAAGGCTATTGTGGAGTTACACTATTGGCCACACATAGAGAACATACATCTCAGAGATGCACATCTTTAAGTGAGATATCAATAATGGAACCTCTATACCTAAGACTTATGGAATATTGTGTAACAGGGATTGGTGCATCCCACAACTCTCACCAGCAAAGTTTTCTTATACAACCGAGTATGATGCACATATAAGGCCACAACTGACTAAGTTTTAGAGAATAAGAGACAGCAGAGTGTATCCTTGGATAGGACTTTGTAGTAAACCTCACCCACTCCTAGCTCAGAGACCATTTCAGAAGAGGAGACAGAAAGATTGTAAAAGCAAGGGTTGGTCCACAAACATAGGGCAAGTGTGAACTTGTGGCAATGGTGGCATCACGCACAAGACTCATGCCAATTCAGTTAGACAAGGAAGATCCCAGAGTGTTGCAATGTAAATGGGTACCAGCCTGAGAACTGCTGGAAACTGATTATGACTGTGTGAGGGAAAGGAGACCTTCCTTAAGATCTCTAGATAGGCTGAATAGACCCTAGTGGCTGAATTTGCACTAAAGGACATCTGGGTAAAATCCTTGATTAAATGGGACTTAGCACGTGTGACAGAGTGCATGAATCCCAGTGTGTGTCAGGGGGTGGGGGTAGCAAATATGGGAAAGGGTTCCAAATTTGATTAAGAACTATTGTATGAAATGAACAAAGCTCAATAAAATAAAAATAAATAAAATAAAATTTTTTTAATCGAGCAGCAGGTAGGAAATTTGAATTCTGGGTGTGCTGTTTCTCTCTCCAGCAATGTTTCCTTTTCTTCAGAAGGTGATCAGGACCTGAGTCCTCCACTTTCTAGAACTATCATCTGTATTTTATTTGCAGACAAATATTATCTTTCCATAAATCAATTTATGTTGGCAAAACTGGATCACAACTTACAGAACAATAAAATTAAACCCCTATCCCTCACCATGTACACAAATCAACTCCAAATAGATCACAGACCCCAACATGAAATCCGAAACTCTGAAGGTGATAGAAGAAAATGTTGGCAGCAACCTACAAGACATAGGCATAGGAGAATACTTTCTAAATCAGACACCAGCTTCACAGGAAATAAGGTTGAACATTGACAAGTGGTACCTCATTAAACTCAAAAGCTTCTGTAACAATCAGGGAAGTGAAGAGAAAATCCACAGAGTGGGAGGAAACCTTCACCAGTGATTAACATCTGACAGAGCATTCAATTCCAGAATATATAAACTACTCAAACAAACAAACAAACAAAAAAACTAAGAAAACAAATAACTCACTCAAAAGATAAAGAGCAGAACAGAGACTTCACAAGTGAGGAAATAGAGATGGCTGAGAAAAATTAAAAAGTGTTCAACATCACTAATAATTAAGGAAATGCAAATTAAAACCACTTTAAGATATCATCTCATTCCAATAATACTGGCTAAGATCAAGAAAACAATACCAAATGCTGGGGAGGTTATGGAGAAAGGGGATAACTCATCCGCTGCTGGTGGGAATGCAAACTCATACAACCACTATGGAAAGCCATGTGGAGAACCCTCAAAAGACTCAAAATGAGCCTACCACCAGACCCAGTCATACCATTCCTGAATATATACCCACAATACTCATCCTACCGCAGAGATACATGCACAGCTATGTTCATTTGATGCTCTCTTCACAATAGCAAAGAGCTGAAACTAATCCAAATGCCCCTCAACCGAGTGGATAGAGAAAATGTGGCACATCTACACAATGCAGTTCTATGCAGTGGTAAAGAAAGATGACATCATGAACTTTGCAGGTAAATGAATGGAACTAGTAAGTGAAGCAACACGGTCCCATAAAAACAAACAATGAATGGTATCCCTCATCTATGGACCAAGTTGTAAGGCAAACTGAGCAACATTAATGTTATATCCCTCATTATCTGAAAGCAACTGTGCTCTTATAATGAGAATACCTTAACAGGTTCTAGAATTAAACTACCATTTGTTTTCAGACTTTGGAATTTTGGTATATGGGTGGAGGGTATGTATGCATATTTTAAACTAATATAAAATCAAAAAGGAAAACGTGAATCGTTAAATATGATTTGGAAATAACACGCAATTTTTTTCAGATGAGATGATTTTAGTGTAGGTGAGACATATATATATATATATATATTGGAAATATATATATATTCTATCATATATATTATATTGATGAATACAGTTGGAGGGAACAACAATAACAAAGAACTGGGACAAAGAACCAACTGAAACAGTGGAGTTTTCCCCCAAACAATAATCCTTTTCTTTGAAAAAAAACTTTGGGAAGACTCAGAAAAAGTGCAAGATATGTATGGCAAAAATGCATGATTTGTGGTGGGGTGGAGGGCATGAAAGCGAAATGAGTCTAAATTCTGACTGATAAATGATGTATGAAAAGTTAATAACAATAAAAAAATATACATTCGGAAAAAAAAAAAAAAGAAAAAAAGAAGAGAAAAACAAAATGGAGTATTATCTTGAACCATAGGGCAGCCTTCTCAAGATGATATGATGATGATGATTATTTTATTATTGTTAATTATTTTGTCTTTTTGAGACAGTGGTCTACCTGTAGCCCCAGCTGTCCTGGAACTCACTCTGTAGACCAGGCTGGCCTTGAACTCACAAAGATCCACCTGCCTCTGCCTCCTGAGTGCCAGTGCTAGGATTAAAGGCATGTGCCACCACGCCCGGTTGTTGTTTTTTGTTTGTTTGTTTGTTTTTTTGTCTTTTTGAGACAGGGTCTCCTCAAGATTATTTTAAAAGATGAAGCCATAGTATCTAAGGATAGAAAACAAAACCAGTCAGCACACTCTTGAAAGTCCTTATTTATGAATGTGCCTTCTTCCGGAGGGCTCCGTTATATTCAGCTTGACACTAGACTCTTATTTCAGTCAGACAGAATAACTGAAGCACACTGCAGTTCAAGACCATTTGACATAATAGAACTTTACATGGGTGAAGCAGGCTAGACCATTTTTCAGGGATACCTGTAATCTGAGGCTGAACTACACACAAATAACTGCAACACTATGTCAGAGACCCACCACTGATCAGCTGCCGTGGGAACAGGGCTTGTTCAACCTGACCACTTAGGAGACAAGAGAAGAAGAGATTTCATTCCTGGCTGCAACATCATGTTCATGCTACATTTTGAAGAATGTTAAGGAAAAATAGAAGATGACGGATCCCTGAAGGTATTTTCAGAGTAAGGTTTGACTGTCAATCCTCCCCAAATCTGAAAGACAAGATTCAAATTACTTGGCTCCCAAATAACTGCAAGGGAGACTGAAAAAGATTAGCTCAGCTCAGTCCTCAAACTTACTGCTTGTATATTTTAATGGTTGATGACCTCTAACTTTGGATGACTTTGCTTCTAACTCCTATAATCATGTTCCTCTTGAAATTTCTTGTGATATGAAATACTTTTGAGCCTGGGGTGGGTTTGACTAACAATCACATTTATGGAAATATGTGCTGAATTAAGAAACATCAAAAACATTGCCAATGACAAAGAGAAATATTTTAATGCAAAAAATTAAGCTTCTATTTGAAGTGCCCAAATCCCGTCAGAAAGAGCTGGTCAAATAGGCTTCCCATAATTCGCAGAGAACTAGAAAATGCTACTTTCTATGCTCCCATAAGAACACTCAATGGCCAGAAAGGAATGTTTTAAGAAAAGATCTTTTTCGGTACAGATAAGTCAATCAGCATAAAAGTGGCTGATATTGCTAAAGATCATTATGCCAGAGTAGGATAATTCAAACTCTTTTAAAAATTCTGTTAGTTTAGGTAAGAGAAATTATTACCAACTGTGCTCTGCTAGAACATGCCCTTAATAATGTCTAGTAACTTCGAGAAGCAAAGTCATCATTGATTTTCCTGTTTCATGTAAGGAGGGACAAGCTATGGAGGACTTGACATCAGCTTTACTCTTATCAAGCAGATTCACCTATTTTTCTGTATAGTAATCTAGTAAGATCCGAGAATTATTTTCCTTTCCTTTTTTTTTTTTTGAGGGAGGCCTCTGTTTGAGACAGGGTCTCCCTGTAGCTCCAGCTGTCCTGAAACTTGATATGTAGACCAGGCTGGCCTTGAACTCACAGAGATCTGTCTCTGCCTGCCTCTGCCTGCCTCTGCCTGCCTCCATCTCCCAAGTGCTAGGATTAAAGGCATGTGCCACCACACCCGGCAAGAATTATTTTCTAAACATTTTTTTCTTAAAAATATTGTCTTACAACTTCAAATAGGCCTTTTCACCGATATCAAAACACATGGTCAAGATACAAAAAAAATCATACATTTAGACATTGGAAACATGGTTTGTGATTAATGTGTTTAACAAAATATAATTAAAAATATTAGGTTCATAAGAATTCAGGAACCTGAATTGAAAGGCAGAAAGAAGTAGGACCTGAACCTATAAATAATTTCTTGTCCAGCCGCTTGTCTGTTTCACCTAAGCAACTTGGATGTTGCCACAGGAAAGAACTGACCACATTTATAGTTCTGCCAAAGAACTAATTGTATTCATCTGTCTGTTTTATTGACATGTAAATGTTTTGCAAAGGTAGATTGAGGAGAGTCTGTAGATAATTCATTAGGATAAATGGGAAATCATTCAGCTGTACTGGAACAGAGCCTCAAGTCAAGAATAAGAACACTGGCAATTTTCTTTTATTCCAAAGTTTCCAGGGACATTGTGTTCTTTAGTGTTATCTGCACAATTGGAAAGGGGAAAAGAAAATAGTGGTGCATTTATTTGTTTAGGAAAACAACTCCTGGGACTTGAAACCATGTTCCTTTGTCTATTTTTCCATTGGTGATCAAATTCCAGTCTATATAATGGGATATTCCATAGCCACAATTGTTTCCTAAGAGAAAGGAAATTACCTTGAGAAAGGAAAAATGGTAGAATTCATGAAAAATCAAAAAAATCTGTGTTGAAAATTAGCTCAAGGTCATGATCATTAGCTCAAGGTTATGATCATTTCTCCTTGGTAGTTTCCCTTTCAGAAAGGTATGAATAATTTAGGAAACCAAGAATTGTTGCTTTTCAGAACTTATTAACATACACCCCTCCACTTCCAAGATGACATCTAGAGAAATGGAAAGAAGCCTATTCATTTTATCAATTGAAGGGAAATAGTCCCCAAATGACCTTTGAGAAGGTAAAACTTTTCTTCTCTTATTTCTTTTGATAGTACTGCATAAGACTGTCATCTGACAGGCAGACCATGACAGACTGCATCTTCCCAAACTTGGTTGCACTTTCTTGCCTAGGAATATCACAGATAATCTTGTTGACTGCTTGTTGACTCTCAGCAAGAGAAAGGGAGTGGGGGGTGAGGCTTGGGTGGGGGACAGGGCAAGTCAGCCATACCTCCCAACCAGTTGGCCTTAATTGCATGAGGAAGAGGGGTTAAGGGTATACAAACTAAGGAAGCCCAGGGGAAGCTCTCTCACCATTTTATGTGCCTGTGAAGAAGTCATGATCCACAGGTGGATGAAGACTTTCTGGTGAAGACTTAGGAGGGGATCACCCAGATTCCTGGAAGTAAACTGTCACTCTCTGCTCTCTAAGTAAGCCCAATAAACTCACTGGTTTCCCAGACTGTGTTTGGGGAAATCCAACCTCTGTTTGTTGTAGGAACCAAGGGAGGAGGAGATCGGATGTCCTTTGTACCTCCCAGATGGAATTTTAGCTGCAAATGGGCATAAGAACATCAGCTCAGTGCTCTCTCACCTGCTGATGAAACTCAGCAGATAGTCTGAGAAGGAGACCCCAGACATGGGAAGAGGCTTCAGACTAGATTCAGCTGCATTCCAGTTACTTCCATTTTCATCCAAGATGGCCAAATTTCAGGTTTTTTTCAGAGTTGGCCCTTTTGTCCCCTGCCTGTGGGTTCTCCCTGGTCCAAATTCTGATGTCCTGCCTTGCACTACTCAGTCCAGTTCCTGGTTTCATATGATTGAACCCACCAAACAAGTGCATTCTTCCCTGTCCAACTCAAAGGAATGAAGCCCACTCCCCTTGCACCTCCTACCCAATTGAATGTAAAGGTTCAAACTTTCTAGGGGGTAGACAGTGCTCTGTCTCTGAAATCCTGCCCCTTACTGGAATCTGAAGTGTAGAATGTTACTTATGCTTCAAGTAAACTTTGGTTGTGTGCTATACTGCAAACTTCTCTTCTTGTCTTTATCTGGTGAAGAAATGGCCCTGAGAATAGAGCATAGGCAGCTCTATTTGGTGGTCCATATGGGAATTTCATGAAGCCCGCCAACTTATTGAAAGATCAGTACAACAAGGCCAAACTAAGAGATCATGGAAAGTGATTGTGATTTTTTTTCTGGCATCTCTCGGGTGTCCTGGAAGTAAGAGAAGCCCCCATCCAGGACTAGCATGGCTGACTTCCCAGGTTGTTGCTGCTGCTGCTGCTGCTGCTGCTGTTTTTCCCCTAGTTTCCCCACTAGGGAAGCTTTTTTCCTCATTGAGCCTTAGGGAAATCTGAGGCTATGTCTTCATATGTCCTGATGGTGGTCAGCAGGTTACCAGCTGGAATCAAACTAATGAGACCTATTTCATGCAAGTAAGGTACCCTTAAGTTCTCTAGAGGGCTTTACAACTCTGGGTTAGAACAAGAACAGGAAAATAACAATCAGACCCACCCCCATTTTTCTCTATCCCTATACCTGTCTTTTTTATTCTCTCTCTCTCTCTCTCTCTCTCTCTCTCTCTCTCTCTCTCTCAATGGTTGGATTGGGAAAAAGAATAAGTGGAAGGATGTTTTTCCCTGAGAGTTTGAGCCTTCTCTTTCAAAGCTATCGGGAGGTCCACTGTTACAATGGACTTGAATATATGTTGGGGAACCTCTACTCTCACGCTCCCTCTGCATCTACTGTGACCCAGATGAGGAAGGGTCAACAAATTCTTGACAAATTTCCCAAATGAACGATTTCTTTCTCACAATCCACCTCTCCCCCAAAGTTCTCTGGGACTTTTTACTCTTCTTCCTCCATTATCTAGGTTTCCATAAGCCCCTAGACCCTCCAAGAATTCCAAATAGTTGTGAATAACTAAGAATATGCTGCCTTCTAGGTGGGCCACCACCTTTTCAAATTTGTATATCAGATAAACTTGGAATATGTTCCATAATGCCTTAATGTAGATGTTAGTCTTTATCAAGTCCCATAATCAAACCATGCCAAGATACTCATGAAAAAGGAGAATCCCTTCTCTAGAGCTTTTAATAATTCTGGCACTCGTCCATTCCCTGCTAGAGAAAGTAAGACAGAAACCATTCTGAGAATGGTGGCATTTGAGATGGTTAAAATCTGTGCAAAATTATTAGGGTCCAGGACCATGGTTCTCAGTAAGCATGATTCAGTTCTGTTCTTTTTTTTTTTTAATTTTTTTAATTTAATTTTATTTATTTCCGTATGTGTATGAATGCACTGTCTGCATGCAGGTTTGTGCACCCGTGTCATGCAATGCTGCGGAGGTCAGAAGAGGGTCCCGGATTCCCCTGGAATTGGAGTTCTCCTGGAATTGGAGTTTCGGATGGTTTTCGGCCGCCATGTGGGTGCTGGGGATCGAACCCGGGTCCTCTGCAAGAGCAGTTGGCGCTCCCAACCGCTAGGCCATCTCTCCAGCCCCTCAGTTCTGTTCTTAAAAGTGACCCCAGGAGCATACAGCTGGTCCATGCCTATAGCCTCCCTCAGAGCTGGAGAATAAGCCCTCCTCCTGTACAAGGCCCAAATATTAGACCTGTCTACTCAACAGAGATTTGAACAATATGTTCCAGAAAAACAGAGCATAGTCCTGGGAATGATTGCTCAACTCATAGGGCCCTCTAGTTGGTCAATATGTTATCTAAGCAAGGAATTAGACCATGTATTCAAGGGATGGCCTTGTTGACTCCGGGTAGTGGTACCTGTAAGACTTCTGAGTCAGAGGCTCTGAAATTAACCCAAAGATATCCCTTGACAGTCTACATGTCCCATGACATCAAGGGCATGCTTAATTCAAAAGAGAACCATTGGCTAACAGTCTATTGCTTAAAAACCAGTCTCTGGTGCTTAAAGGATCTGAGATTACTCCTAACACCTGTCAAAATCTCACAACTACTTACCTCCAAGACAAAAATGAAGAAGTCATTCATTCTTGTGAGGATATCTTCATGGAGTATGAGACCACCCTGATCGAGCTGATCAGCTTTGTGAGAACCCAGACTTAATACTGTACACCAATAGGACTTCCTTCATAATAGAAGGAATGTATCATGCAGGATATGATGTGATCTCAAAATCTAGAGTACATAATTTAAGGCCCATTTTTCAAGAAGCCCTATTAGGGTTCTCAATTCATACTTGAATACCCAGAACATTCTAAATTTACATCAAACTGACAAGTTTCTGTGAATCTTTTCATATAGACTTCAAGGTCTGAGAACTTCTAACTCATACCAACTGGCTAAAAACTGATTGATGAACCAAATATTATCCAGGAATATTTCACAATCATAAATGTATATGCACCAAATGCTGGTGCACCAAACTTCATAAGCACAATTCTTCAGGACTTCAAGGCACAGATTAACCCCAACACACTAATAGCGAGAGACTTCAATACTCCAGTGAGCCCATTGGACAGGCCAACTTGACAAAGAATAAACAGGGAGACATTATGAACTGAACAATACGATACACCAAATGGAGCTAACAGACATCTACTGAATATTCCACCCAAACACCAAAGAATATACATTCTACTCAGCACCCCATGGAATATTCTCCAAAATCAACCATATACTGGGACACAAAGCAAACCTCAAAAAATATAAAAATTTGAAATAATTCCATGCATTCTATCAGATCACAGTGCAATAAAGCTTAATATAAACCCCAGAAAAAGGCCCTAATATCTACAAGAATTCACGGAGACAAAACAACACACTCCTGAATAATGAATGGGTCAAAGGAGAAATGAAAGAAATAAAAGCATTCCTGGCACTAAATGAAAAGGTTGATACAACAACAAACAAAACCTATGGGACACTTTAAAAGCAGTCCTGAGAGGGAAATTTATAGCCCTAAGTGCCTACATTAAGAAAACAGAAAGAGCACAAATAAATGACCGAACATTGCAATTAAAAACACTTGAGAGACATCAACAAATGAATCCTAAACACGGTAGACAGGAAGAAATAACAAAAATAGGGGAAATCAATGGAATAAAAATAAATAAAACAATACAAAGAATCAATGAATCCAATAGCTGGTTAATTGATAAACAAGATAGAAAGACCTTTAGCCCAGTTGACCAAAAGATCAACTCCAACTCAATAAAACTAGAGATTAAAAGGGTAAAATCACAACAGATAACAAAAAGATCCAGACAATGATATGGACTATTTTAAAAACCTATACTCTACTAAATTTGAAAACCTAAGAGAAATGGACGAATACCTGAAACCATGGAAATCAACAAAGCTTAACCGAGAAGAGATTGACAGCTTAAATGGACCCATAATATATGAGGAAATTGAAACTGTAATTAAAAAAAAAAAAA
>VZQC01004806.1:648262-792248 GCA_009823505.1 Rhizomys pruinosus
AAACAAAACTTAAAAAGGCCAGACCCAGAATGGATCATGGCAGTAATTCTATAAGGCACTTAATTGAGGACCTTTACAAACCATTATGATTCAAAATTATACTCAAGAGGATCAAAACAGAGGGAAATCTTCTAAATTCCCTTTAAGAAGCCAACATCACTCTAATACCAAACTAGGCAAAATATAATATACCAAAAAAATAAAACTATATACCCATTTCAGTAATGAACATAGATGACTAAAACTCTCAACAAAATCCGTGCAAACCACATTAGAGGCACACATCAAAAAGATCATTCCATCATGAACCAAGTGGGATTCATACCAGAGTTGCGAGAATGGTGAACTATGTAAATCAAATAAAAATGGTCATAAAGCACAATAAATAGAGACTGAAAGACAAAAACCCACAATCATCTCAATTGATGTAGAAAGGAAGGCCTTTGACAAAATTCAACAATGCATACCTTCTATATAAAGTGAAGTCCTAGAGGGGCTGGAGGGAACATCCCTTAACCTATTAAAGTCATATACAACAACCCACGCCAACATATAGTCTAAAAGGGGAAAATTGAAGAAGCATTCTCCTTAAAGTCAGGAAAACCCAGGCAAGGCTTCCCATCCCCAATTCCTTTTTAATACACGCTTAAATGCTCCCTATTCAAATGAGAAAGGAAAAGGAAAATTACAAGGATTACTTATTGGAAAACAGGAGGTAAAACTATCCCTTTCTTTTTTTTTTTTTTTTTTTTGTCTTTTCAAGACAGGACCCCTGTAGCCCCAGCAGTCCTGGAACTCACATCTTGTAGACCAGGCTGGGCCTTGAACTTCACACAACAGTCTGCCTTGCCTCTGCCTCCCAATGCTAGGATTAAAGGTGTGTGCCACCCACGCCAGCTCAAACATATCCCTTTTTATAGATGGACAGTAGTTTTACCTAAGGGACATCAAAAACTCCACACCAGAAAACTCCTAGAAAATATTTAAGTTTCAGTAAAGGGCAGAATGACAAAATTAAACCTAGAAAATCATATACCTTCCTTTTCAACCATAAACATCTGGGAAAAGAATACAAGGAAATCTTCACATCCACAATAGCCTCAAAAAAATTAAATATTTAAGAATACACCTGAACAAAAAACACTAAAAATCTTACAACAAAAATTTTAATCCTGAAAGAAAGAGATTGAATGAATGACATCAAATAAGAAGAAGTCCTCCCATGCTCATGGATTAGAAAGATTAATACATAACTATAGGGTGGAATCAAGGCAACAGATTCACAAATTCACCATGATTGCAATCAAATTCACCCATGGTGTTTTGGGTGACTATATATTGATTAACTATGCGAAGCAAACTTAAATTTTACATTAAATCATCTTTAAAAAATGCTAAACAGGTGATACTGTACAACAAGAAATTATAGAGAACATTGTATGTGCCAATCCCAAAGTTATTGCCCTTAAAAAACAGATTTTGGTTTAAAAAAATGTAGACAACAGTGAATTATATCTACATTTAAAAACTCAGATGCATTACCATTTTTTTCTTTATTTAAGCCAATTTATATGTTTAAAATTATACACATTTTACTTTTACTTCAAGTCCTAAAACACCATGTATTCGTAAGACAGTGCTAGGGCGAAACTGTGTATTGCTGAACTCATGTCAATTAAATATCCATTAATCAAAATATACACCCTTCCCTCTCCCACTCCGTACCCCCCTTCCCAATCATCACCATTCAGTCCGTTTTTCCGATGGCAGTCTTTCTGGTTTTTGTTTTATTTTTTTTTTTCTTGGATCGGCCAAGAATTATTTATATATCTGGGTGTTTGTTTGATACTACTAGCATCACATATGAGGACAAACCATTTGTCTTTGGTTTTTTTCTGGACTGTGTTACTGTCACTTTAACAATATCTTCTAGCTACCATCCAATTTACTCTGTAAAATCATATGGTCTGTCCCCTTTACGCTGCATTAGGATCGCCATTGTAACATTACCCACATTTCTCTATCCCACTCCGTCCCAGTTGAGGGGAGCCTGGGCTGGTTCCAGGCTTTTTGTGCGATTGTGAACAGAGCTGCAATAAATACATAGCTGTGCATGTATCTTTTGCAGTAAGTTTGTGTCCTTGTGGTAATATACCCAGAGTGGTATGACTGGTCAAATGGAAGTGCTCGTTTTGGAGTCTTCTAAGGGTGTACCTCCACACTGCTTTCATAGGTCGGCCTGTACAAGTTTTTACATTTCCACTAGCATGGTAATGAGTGTTTCCCCCTTTCCGCCACAACCTACTCCAGCCAATTTGGTACATCATTCGTGTTCCTGATTCTAGCCAGTCTTATTGAGGTAAGGTTGGATATCCTCAAAGTAGTTTTTAATCTGCATTTTCCTAATTGATCAGGATATTTGAACAGTTTCTTAAGGTGTTGGGTTCTGCCATCTCTAATTCCTCTCTGTGAAGTCTCTGATCAGATCTTTGCCCATCTATTATTGAGTGATTCATTTGGATTTCTTTTTCTCTTTCTTCTTTGTTATTTTTTTGAGTAGCTTGTATAAACTCTGAGAAATTAATCTTTGTCAGATGTATGTGCTGCTGTAATAGTGTTCTCCTATTCTGTGGGATTTTCTCCTCACTCCTTGAGTGTTCGTTTGATGTACAGAAGCTTTTTTGAGTTTAATGAGGGTCCCATTTGTCAATTGTTGAATCTTATTTCTTGTGCAGCTGCTTGTCTGATTTAGTGGAAGTCTTTTCTACACCTATGTCTTGTAGTCTGCTGCCAAGCTTCTCTTCTATCACCTCCAGAGTTTTGGGGTTTCACGTTGCGGTCTTTGGTCCATGGTTTAAAAAAAAAAAAGGGGGGGGATACAGACAAGAAGAAAAACCTTTTCGCCAAACTTGCGCAATTCAAATTTTAAACTAACCACGGGAAAAGATCATGTTTGTTCCAACAGGACAAAAATGTCACAAACTAATGGCTGAGAAAGAAAAGATACAGCTTTGCATTGAAGGATGTACCAAAAAAGTGGCAACTGAAAGGTTGACCCATCTGAAGATGAAAGGAAGGAAAAGCCTCAGATTGCCATAAAAACGCCGAACCCCTCTGTGGATCCTACATGTAACAACTATTTATAATGAGCCTAATGAAACTTAACCTTCTCAGGTGCCACAAAGGTTTTGATATGAGGACTTTTTGCCTTCCCCCCCATAGAACAAGGAGAAATATGAGATGGATAAGGGTGTCGTTTTCCAACGTAAATTGGAGACAACTATTATAGAGGTAATATCTTATAAAACCAGTAAAAATGCCTTCTTTAATTGACTAAATAGGACTAAGAACTGTGAAAAGGTTATACTCTGTTCAGAACCAAATATAATACTAAAAGTCCTAGGCATGCACTTAGGCAAAGTATAATTAATGCAGGAGCACTGACATTCAGCAATGCGATTGTTCTACCAGGTGGATGTTGGCCAGGGGATCCAAGGCCCCACAAAAAGGTAAGGGCTCCTTGCCCCTAAGTTGGGATACCTGCAGGAGGAGAGGCGATAAGACCCTGCTGCCGGAAGACCTGACGTTAACACGGGAGGGATGTAATTGAGACCGCACATGCAAGTGTACAGATGGGCCTCTGGAAATGCCAGAGAAAGTTGCCAGAAGGCCACTAAACAATGAAGAAATACGGTCTCCCTGAGTCAAGCAAGACTCCACCGTACGCACCAGCTACACCTCACCTGCCTGGAAAATACTGTGCAGCGGAGGCAGCCATGTGCCTGTATATCCCAAATCTAATTGGCTATTGCTCTCTCACTTTGGAGGAATAACCCATGGCTGATGCCACAAGCTTACATCCTTTACAGGTTAGGAGATGTTATAACCCACGTAAGACCCTGTCATATTTAACAGGGGGGAAAAATGTAGTTCATGGATTAACATATCATCCAAACTTATGTGTCTATGCCAAGTAACCCCATACTATTAGTGTGCTTAAATACCTTATATATCTAATTGCTTTGCTTCATTAGTAGGATATTGGGGTGAATGGTGAAACTACAGCGATGTAGTCTGGACACTCATTTGATCAACTTGATTGAACAAACAACATGTCACCCCCCACTGGATGGTGGGGCTGTGGGGGTTTGGGCACAACAGCCTGTAGATTGGCTTTGCACGAAGGATGCTTGTACTCATGGATTATCACTTACAGCTAAAAAAGGGAAAAAAAAAAAACAGAGAAAGATGCAAGACAGTTATGGCAGAATACATGATCTGGGATGGGGTGGGGGTGGGAGGAAGGGAAAGGGAAAAATGCCTGATCTGAATTGGAAAATGATGTACGAAATGCACAAAGCATCAATAAAAAAAATTAAATTAAAAATAAAAAATAAAATGTCCTGCAAAAAAAAGAAAGATTAATACAATAAAAATGACCATCCTGCCCAAAGTAATATACAGATTCAAAGTAATCCCAATAAAAATCTCCATGAACTTCTTCACAGACCTAGAAAAAAAAACATTCTAGAGTTCATATGGAAAAATCAAAAGACCCCAGATAGCCAAAGCAACACTGAGCAAAAACAACAATTCAGGGGGGATTACTGTATCAGACTTCTAACTATATTACAGGGCTATAGTCATAAAAACAGCATGGTGTTGGCACAAAAACAGACCCATAGATCAATGGAACAAAATTGAAAATCCAAACTTGAGCACATGCAATTTCAGCCACATCATATTTGACAAAAGGGCTAAGAAGACTTAATGGAGGAAAGACAGCATCTTCAGCAAATGTTGTTCACAAAACTGAATCACCATTTGTAGAAGAATAAAATTAAACCCCTACCTCTCACCGTGTACAAAAAGCAACTCCAAATGGAGCAGAGACCACAATGTGAAACCAGGAGCTCTGAAAATGATAGAAAAAAAAGGTTGGCAGTAAGCTACAAGACATGGGCATAGGAAAAGACTTTCTAAATCAGACAACAGCTGTGTGGAAAGTAAGGTCAACAGTTGACAAATAGAACCTTAGTAGACTCAAAAGTTTCTGTATAGTGAAAGAAAGAATCAGGGAAGAGAAGAGAAAACCCACAGGGTGGGTGAAACCTTCACTGCTGATACATCTGACACAGCATTAATATTTAGAGTATATAAACTACTCGAAAAACAAAGAAAGAAGAAAACAAATGACTCACTCAAAAGATGGAGTAGAGAGCTGAACAGAGACTTCACAAATAAGGAAGTAAAGATGACTGAGAAACATCTTTAAAAGTGTTCAACATTGCTAATAATTAAGGAAATGCATATTAAAGCCACTTTAAGATTTCATCTTACTCTGGTAAGACTGGCTATGATCAAGCAAACAAAAGATACCAAATGCTAGAGAGGTTGTGGAAAAAGGGGAACACTCATTCACTGCTGATGGGAATAAAACTGGTACAACCACTATGGAAAGCAGTGTGAAGAACACTTAAAAAATCTCAAAATGAGCCTACCACCTGACCCAGTCATGTCACTCCTGGGTATATACTCACAAGACTCATCCTATCACAGAGATACATGCATATCCATGTTTATTGCAGCTCTCTTCATAAAAGTGAAGGCCTGAAAGCAACCCAAGTGTCTGTCAACTAATGAGTGGATAAAGAAAATGTGGTACATCTACACAATGGAATTATATGCAGTGGTAAAGAAACATTACGTCATGAATTTTGCAGGTAAATGGGTGGAACTAGAAGCCATTATGCTAAGTGAAGTAACATAGAATCTGAATTACTATGTAAAAATAGCCTCCTCTCCTAGTTCTGAGCAAAGTCAAAACACCTTTATTAAAAACTCTTCAGCACCCTTCCCCAGTGGGACATTCTTAAGCAGACTCAGTACATGTGCAATATGTCACCCCTAGTCCCAAGACTGGCTGAAGCAATCCAATACCTTGTAGTAAAGGTTATGGGAATTGGGACCATACAGAATAATACCTGAAGAGTACCCATGGGCTACCAGTGGGCTCTACTAAAGGATCAGATACACTGGACTTTGTGTCTTTTTCCATTTGCAGACCAGACCATGCATCTTCAGACCTCAACAAGAGTAATTGACATATAATCCAAACTTGGCCTTTGGTCTCCACCCCTATTAAATTTATTGTATGGTATTTAGCTCAGGGTTTTTTTTTACTGGAAATGAGTAAAAATGAAACGGTGGTGTTAACTGACTTTGATTGTAAAACTTTTACTCAAGTCACAAACAAAACTGGGATATGGTATACTGAACAACCTGTGCCAGCTCTGTAATTCTCAAACTTAAATCAAACCTACTTTAACCAGGGAACAGAGGGAACTCTCAAGGTACCCTTCAGATTCTCAGATCCTCATGAGGTCAGAGTCTCTGACACAATTTAGCCTGCTTCTAAATTTAATGTAGAAACTGATAAGATCCATAAATTAAAGGCAGACATGGAGGCAGTAATTCATCAACTGGAGGAAGCAGTAAGCAGAGGATGATAAAGCATGTTGAGGATTTATTGGCTGGTTTAGATATCTGCTCCTCAAAATATTTAACTCCTGCCATATCAAAACTGGTAAAATTCTCTTTCTAATTACTGTATTCCTCTCAGAGATAAGCTTCTTCCCTTATGGGGCAGTCAAGGGGGCAGTGGTCTTTACCAAATGGTAGTTTTTATCCCTCCTACTCTGATACTAAATCAACCTACATGGGAGGAAGTTTCTATCAAGATGTCTTCAACAACACAACCAGCAACCAAACTTGCCTATAGTCTCCTAATAGACATATCTGACAGGTACTCTGACTTACTACTGTCACTCAGGGTTATGCAGACATTTATTCACTGCAAAACGTATCAGCGTTTTTGCATTGAGAAATACAGATAACTCTTGTGCATGCTATATTTGGGAGCCATATTTTAAAAAAACTTTTACAATCACTAAAATACAAAGAGAAAGTAGCACTTTATAAGTCAGGAAGTGAACACTGGATTGTGGAGTCTTCCTCATTCCTGGCTAAGAATGTATTCCCATGTCATCTGTATCAATTCTATTCAGCTCCTCGTGTACAGAAACACTGCAAATGTGTGAATTATGTTGATTATGTGGCTACTAACTGGCATGGTAATGAAGCAGATTTGAAATTATGGGATACATAAATAGTGAAGATTGCCCATATGTTTTAGAAATGTAAATTTTCTGGTTGTTACATTAATGGAGAACGAACACTTTCCTATATTGTATTTAATGATAGAATGTTCACTGTAAATATGCTTATAAATACTAACATGCACAGTATCATTGATAGTAACCATGTTTCTAGAAAGTAATAATACCCTTTGGGAAAAAAGAAAGTAATAATATCATAGATTTTATGAATCAGTATAATATCAAGCTAGAGTATCACAGATGTTTTAAAGTACAGGAAAAAAAAAACTTGCTGAAGATTTTACACACAAGAGTTATAGCACAAACATTGAGAAAAGCAGGGACTGACATCAATTCATTTTGAAAAGCAGGGACTGACATCAATTCATTTTCTATAAGCAAACTTTCATAATTCTGGACAATGATATTCATGTTACTGGAAGAGAAAAGCAATCAGCGTTCTTTCCTGGCCATGAATTCTGTGAACTATAACAACTGGCCTGGCAAGATAGGACCATTGGTGCAACAGTGGCTCAAATATGAAGGGAGTAACCACCCATTTTCTGATTGAGTTTAAGGTCTGCTTCACAAAATGGAGCCTATGACCAATACTAACATCAGACCTAGGAACCTGTGGCTAGACAGGCTCCATCTGTGCATTGTCCTACAAGCCTCCTTGGATAGCAGCATAGTTCGTAAAGACATACTAGAATATAACACCTTGGCAAGAGAGACTTTTTTCCTGAAATTCAACCATGCATGAATGGATATCATTTTCCATGTAACTTCTCCAATGTTGCCTTGCCTGTGCCATTACCTCAGAGACCTCAGATGACATCATGCTGATCTATGCTGATTCTCCGGTGTACCACCCAGAACTAGCCTATCATCTGTGACCTGTGACCACCCAGATAGACTTGCTTCTTCATTTATAAAACAAAAATGGGCCAGGCATGGTGGTGCCCACCTTTAATCCCAGCACTCAAGAGGCAGAGGCAGAGGCAGGTGGATCTCTGTGAGTTCAAGGCCATCCTGGTCTACAGAAGGAGCTCCAGGACAACTGGGACTAGAAGGGAGACCCTGTCTCAAAAAGACCAAAACATAAAAAATAAAAAAAAAATAATAATAAAAATAAAACAAAACTGGGGAACTGTGGTATTGACGTTTATAAAGGACTAATGACTTTTATTTAATCCTAGCAAAACCATGTGCTCTTTTGTCTTGTGACCTCAGTACCTATCATCTTGTTCCTTAGGAAATGTCAATTTGGTATTCTACCCAAAAAGATAATGAATGAAAATGGGTATGCTTAAGAATTAACACATCAAAGTGCTATAAGGAAGCACACTCATCTCCTTTGCTGGTACTAGAGATTGGGTACATGGCCTTGGGTGAATGAGATACTCTAGAACTAGTGATGGTCTAATGGCCAGTTGGTCTGCTAAGATTAGGGTGAAGCCAAGCTTGTACTTCCCCAATCGAAGCCATTTTGAATGAAATCATGGGTGGAGCTGAGCTGGAAGAGATAGTTACAGAAACAGAGTTCATGAGACAGTTCCATCACCACATTTCCAGAAGACAGATGGTCCCAAAAGATATCTGGGAAAATGAATGTTCTCAGAGTTCTATCCACTCTTATGAAATAATTTTAAGAGTCCAGCTTTTATTTGTTCAGGTAATTATAATATTGGCATAATAATGTCAAACCTGTCACAATTCAGTGATCATTGTGGAAAAGGACGTGGAAAGATTTTCAGATCCAGAGGTGGTGGATAACCATAAGGAAACAGAACTTTCTAGACAGCTGGGAAGTTGCAAATGCAAACTCACAATAATGATGACAACATTTACAAGACCGACCTAAACTAAAGCCAGTCAGAAGCCCAGCAAGGACAGGGGGAGGTGGGTAAGGAGCCCCAGCTCTCATGAGATACAGTTGGCATCAGAATCCACAAAATTGGACAGTAGGGTACTGAGGATAGGGAGGCAAGTGGTGAAAAGGTCTAAATGTGGCTAAAACATATTGTATGAAATTTGCAAAAATTCTATAAAATATAAAGAAAAGCTTTTCTGAAATTAAAGAAATTGTGAATCGCAAGGAGAGAGGAAATTAGACATTTACTAATATTATCTAGTGTTGCTGATTTTCAAACTTTAGAGCAGTCATCGTCACATTAAAAAGGTACAGACACTCATTCCAAGGTTGTGGCTATAGTAGAGGGCCACTATAAACTTTCTTATATCACTTTTGTAAATAATGCAGAACATGTGAAAAGTTATTCAAAATATGTCATTCAGAGAATTCAACCAGTTACACTGAGTAATGTTTTTCTCGTGTTCTTATTTTTTGTCATGATTTTAATGCACTCTCTAGGAATTGCTATGTTAAGATTAAATAATTGATTAAATGGAATGTTGCTATTAAAATCAGGATTTGGGAATCTGGAATAAGTATGAACAAATATAAAATAACTCATACAAGGTTTTGCAAGTTGAAAAATATTCTTAGAAAACTAAGTACAGCATGATTATATTCTTCTGAGATGTTTATTTTCATTGAATTAATAGTGGAAAATACTATTTTTCTGGGTGGATAGGCAGTAACAAATGTAGAATTACTAATCAATGTGAATAAAGTTTCCCTCACACCAGATGAGCACACTTTGGACCTCTATACTATCTACTATAAACAGTTTGCACACTTTGGACCTCTATACTATCTACTATAAACAGCATCATGCATATTTAAATTTTTATCAGGAAGGCAGAACCAATATTAAGGCTTTGAGTACTACAAGATAAAATAAAGTAAAAAAAAAAAAGACTAAGATTAGCCTTTGCATCCAAAAGTAAGGAAATTGACAAGATTGATTACATAATACTATTTATTGTTAGAGGAAAATGCTATATTAGATTGGGCAAACAGCCACAACACTGTCTGGTTTACAATAATTTGCATATGGCAAGAATATTTATAAAACCTTAAGATAATATCACAGAAACCTAAGTAATTTTTATGAATCACTGAACTGAAAAACATTAGAGTAATTGGCCAATAAATATTTGGATGAAAACATTAGAAGGATAGCAAAGTAGTAAGCCCATTGTAGCTCTAGCTGCTGAAAGACAGCATTTAACTTAAACAAATGGCCAGGGGACTAAGCATAACAAAAATTTTAATTTACAGCTTTAAAGGCAGGCACCCAGGGCTACACATTTCAGCCTGAGTCTTAGAAAAGGAAGTATTGTCACCACTTTGGCTATGTGTGATCCTCTTCCCACATCATTCTCCTTAAAAGACTGCCAGGAAACTATCTCAAAGACAAGGCACGCTAATGTATGCGACCACCTCAGGGCAAGAGATTTATTAAAACAGCACTGACAAGCTAGTTCTAACTGCAAAGGCAAGTCCTCAGCATAATTCTTCAGTGACAGGTAGAATACACTGCAGATTTCCTCAGTTCCTTCCAGGTACTGAGAGAGGTTTCGCAGTTCTGAGAATAATAACATTGTCCAATGGCTTTCTAATAGCTGCACTAAGATAACCAGATGACTGATTCTTTTATATAGCCTGGAACTTTACCAGCTAAAATACCCTAATTGTATTCTAACCAAAGCCCTCTTCTCCCATCTAGTGACAGTTTTGGAGAATGCAGTCTTAATGTTCTTAAACTTTAATTACTGTGGTAGATCCTTGGGATGCAGTCAAATTTTCAGCCAGAAAGAAAGTAAGAAGTGTTGCTGTTGGTTTTGTCTGAAAATTATACAGTTAAAAAATCATTCATCAGTAAATGTTCACCTATCATTCACTATTCCTGAGGTCCAAGAGATTTTTTGAAATGAATCATTAAAAACGTCTGTAGATCTCACAAAAAGTTGAAGTAAAACGGATACATATAGATATATATTTTCTTTTTACCTAGGGATTAGGATGCTTTTCCTTTTGATTTTTTAAATTTTTTTGGTTAATTTATTTTTATTTTATAGGCACCCCCCCTCCCCGGACCTGGAGTTGTTAGCCATGTGGGTTCTGTGAACCTAACCCTGGTTCTCTGCAAGAACAGCCACTGCTCTTTAAGCCCTGAGCATCCCTCCAGTCCTTGATTTGATTTTCTTTTAAATATAACAAGGTCTTTGCTGGTGAGCACCGTACAGAAAACTATGGCTCTGGTACTCTTCCAGGTCTCCAAAACAAGATTAGGAGATCCAAAATTAAAATGTTTGGCATTGTGATCCTCTTCCAGATATTTTTAAATATAGTAAATAGTGTAACAATAACAACCATAGCCCAATTGTGTATCGATAAGACAGTGGTGGAATAAAATTTGAGCTCACACCATTTCAAGAGGACATATGAACAGATACTATAATCTGCTGCAAACTTAAAGCAAGGAAAAGGTCTCTGGAGGCATTTTCTAGCCTTCACATGTATATTTCACTGATGCAATATTAGACAGAGCATAAAATTACTTGAAAACCTAGTTGCTATTCCAATGTATTATTTATGTAAGACAATATATGAAAATATAAATCAGAATCCTGAATTATTTAATAAGCATATTGTTTATTAAAATTTAAATTTTTTCCATTTAGTATTTATTAGATGATTGTAAATGAACTGACAGTTAAAAGAATTTTCTAAAATATTATAAATTAGTTAAAAGTAACAGGTGGTTGTAACTTAGCTTTTCTGGATGCTTAATGACCATACTTAATGCCTATACGAATTTGGCCAAAGGACTTAAGGGATAACTTTGTTCCTTGCCTTCAGAGTTCAACTAAGTCCCAGGGGACTATGCATGGGGGCATCTCTTGAAATGTCCTGCAAATGTGAGTCACCAGTCTTCCTGTGCAGGGAGGTCTTGGAGATCCACTAATGGGATGTCAGCCAGTGTCCAGTCTATAAAGAGGAAATTCTGCTCATGCTTCAAAAAGGGAAGCCTGGTTTAACAAGACTTGACTTTGTCCTGAGTGGATGGAACTGGTAAATGAAAAGCCAAAAGGAGCTATGGGCTCCCTCCCCCCACACACACACAAAAAAACCTGAGTGACCCTTGAGGACCAGATCCTCAACTGCCCTTGAGAAAACAAAAATCTTGGTTAATCTTGGCTAATGTGTAGCCTTAAACATCCAAAAGGAAAGTAAAACCAGAAATAAATGATAGTGAGTCCTGAGAAATTGTACTTCAGGTATAAAACTTGTGAACTTAGTAAAAAGACAAAATAGCACAGTTGTTTTGCCTGTTTTACTGGCAAGTGCAGCTACCCTGTGGCTGCCATTGCTTTTGCCATCCTTCAAAGACATGAGAAGACACAGCTTTTCAACCTTTCAATATGGACTAAAGACTCATGTCTCTCCAAGAATCCTCCAAACCTTCAGGTGTCCGATGGGGACTGCTGAGACATCAACAGTGGACTGAGCTACTTACTGGGGTTTCCTCTTCAGAGTATAGACTTGCCATTGTTGGACTAACAAGGCTGTATCATGGAGACAAATACAGGAAGATCAAGACAGAATGCAGTGCTTACTGGACCTCAGTTGGTGACCATGGAGGGAAAACCCCAGTGTAGAAAACAAGGGCAGAACTGATGTGGTTGGGCTTGCCAAAGAGGAACCTTCAAACATGACAACATTCAGCCTAATAAATGGACTTTAGAGTCATACACATGCTGAGGGTAAAGACCTATAGATTTATGGGGCATGCATACATGCATATTTTGGAGAGATGCACAACTTATTAGAGTGAAAACAACATGAAAAACTACAGAACAACACACGAAAGACTTGTGTCAGGGCTGAGAGATTAGCTCGCTACCAGTTTTGGATGACGTCGCTGCAACTGCTCTTCAGGAAGGAGAGCATGGGTCGATCGCTACAGCATCCTAACGTCGCTCTGCTAAACACCTAGTCTAGTAACTCTCTCCATCATGGGAGAACTGCTCTGCAGCTTCCAGGGGAACAGGTCTGAACCTTATTTCATAGACCATACGGCGCCGGCCATGTGCACGACATGGGGTGCAACAACCTACATGCAAAAAGTAAACTCATACACATAAAAAAAAAAAAAAAAAAAAAAAAAAATTATTATTAATTTTTTTTAAAAAAAAAAAGGAATCGTATATAGACGGTTTGACTGTAGTCAGTAAAGAATTGTTGCTGAAATGGTGAACTTCTGGTTGAAACAGTAAACTTTTGCATCGAGAACTTTGAGAGAAACTGAGAAAAAAAATCAAAAACAAAAAAAAAAAAAACATGTTTGGCAGAATGCACTAGCTCTGAGTCCGCAGTGTGGGGGTAGGGAGGGGGGCACAGATCAAGATTTCATTTGTAATGTATGAAATGCACCAGAGCTTTTCATTATAAAGCCATTGGCTTAAAAGATGACTAAAATTAAAAAGAGAAATGGTGAGAAGCATAAAGAGGACAGCAACAAATGTGTAGCGTTTACTTTATATTACTCACCTTAGTGAATAGAACAGCTCTGCATGGGCTAGTTCAGTGAGTCACTTCAATTACTTAACAGTTTATAAATTATATGCAGTGTTCTTGTATTTCAAAAGTAATTTACTTTGCTGTACCTATTGCTAGTCCATAGGTACCGCCTGCGACGCATGGAGCAAGCTTTTAGAGTTACAGTGGCTATGCAGGAGTGATGTGCTGTTTCTCTCTTGCATTTTAAGACATTACAATATATATTTTTAAGAGAGAGAGTTACTAACATATAGGCCAATGAAAATACTGAGCGAACAAGATATCAAAGGAAAGAGGAGGGAAGGGGAACGGAGTTACCTCTCGTCTGCTTTCACTCATATATTTGTTTATGTACAATTACGTGTTGTTCATTTATTATAGTCTGAAATTTTGAAATACAGAGAAGTAGAATATTAATAACAAAATGTAACTGTAGGTTGAATAAACAAAATGTGGAAATAAAGCACTTTTTTTTATTGATGGCTTTGTGGTATTTCATACATGCACTTTCATATTCAGTTCAGGCATATATCCCCTTCCCTTCCCCCACACCCACCCTACCCCATCCCAGATCATGCATTCTGCCTAACTTTTCTGCATCTTCTTTCTCTGCTTTTTGCTTTTGTTTGTTTTCATTTTAAAACAATAAGTGATAATTTGTAAGACAAGCATCTTTCGTTGTAAAACCAATTTGCAAGCAGTTGTGCCAAACCCACACAGCTCGAGGGTTCTCACCATCCAGCGGGGGGGGGGCTTGTATGTTCAATCAAGTGATCAATGAGTGTCCAGTCTATATGTTGTAGTCTTCACCATTCACCCGCAACTCACAGCCCTTACATATCTACTGTGCCCCCTCTTCCAAAGATGTTCCCTGGCTTAGAAAAGAGCACAGGTTAGAAATTATCCTTAGAAAAGGATAAGAAGCAAAAAACGTCTACGTTTCTCTGGAGCTGTTGTCTTGTCTCTGAGTCAATTCTGGACCTGTTTTCTTTCATGGGCTTGCCAGCTTGTCCAGGAGGTAACCTTTCGATCCTACTAATGAAGCACATGCGGAATATAGAGTATATAGGTAGTCTGAAACAGTATATAATATAGCCTTTCGATCTACTAAATGAAGCACACGCCAATTAGAGTATTATAAGTATTTAAACAGTACTAATGTATTGGTCAGGTTACTCTTGGCTATAGACACAGATGTTTGTCGATGTGTATGTTGAATCCAATGATACATTCTTCTTCTTGTTAAGTATGACAGGGTCTTCGTGTGAGTGTATAACATCTCCTAACCATTAAGAGGAAGTAAGCTTTGGCATCAGCCATGGGTTATTTCTCCAAGGGAGAGCTAATAGCAATTAAGATTCGGGATTATACAGACATAGGCTGCCGCTGCTGCACAGTATTTTCCAGAGGCAGTGCTGAGGTACGTAGCTGGTCCTGACGAGGAGTTTGCTTCGACTCAGACCTGTATTTGCTTTATTGGTTTATGGCCTTTGGTAACACTCTCTGGCATTCCAGAAGACCCATCCGATACTTGCAAGTCGGTCTCCATAATCTTTCCATTGTTAATCAGTCTTCCAACAGCAGGGCCTTATTGCACTTTTCTTCCTGAGATCATACCCAGTTTGAGAGCAAGGAGCACCAAACTTTACGCTTATTTGTAGGGGCCTTGAATCGCCTGGACGATGACAGTCTCCCTTTGGTTAAGGAATTAATTCCATCTGTTGTCAGAGCTTCCTCGTAATCAATAAGTTTTGCTATTAAAGCTGCTAAGCTTCAACGGAGAACTTTAGCATCTATAATTTGGTCATGAATAGAGAAATAAATCCTTCTCTCACATGTTTCTATGTCCAAGTTAGTCAATTAACAGAAGCCAATTTACTGATTTACAGAGAATACCTCTATAACCAGCTGGCTCCAATCTACAGCTGTGAGAATGACACATCATTCATCATCATGATTTTCTCTTTATTCTATGGGGGGGGGAGTTTAGAAAGTCTCTTGTATTAAAACCTTGTGTGCACCCAGAAGGTAAGCTTTCATTAGGCACATCAAAAAATAGTTGTTACATAGTAGGATCCAGAGAGGGGCCCTGATGTCTGCAGCAATCTGAGGCCAGTTTATCTTCCCTTCAATGCGCCATGTAGAGCCAATCCCTTCTGCTGGCAACTTTCTGGAATCCTACTCACTTGCAAATGCTACATTTTTCTTTTCTCAGCCATTAATTGGGGAGTAATCTCTTGCCTGTTTTGCGAACTCATACATAATCCTTTTCCAAATTAGTTTTATGATCTTGACTGTTGCTAGTACCAATAACTCTCAGTTTAATGAAATTTATTTTTCGTGTTGGATAGCGGATCATATTAAAAATTAGAACAAACAGTCGAGGCTTGGAAGATGATACCTAGTGGTCTAAGAGCACCGACGCCTTGCAGAGGAACCCAGGTTCGATTACAGCCCCATTAGGACCGCACTATGGCTGTGCATTTAGAAACCGTCTGTAACGTCCATATGCCATGGAGAACTCCTCAGTTCCAGGGAATCGCGAACCTCTTCTTGACCTCCGCGGCATTGCAGCGACACGGGTGCACTGACCCTGCAATGCAGACCATACACATCTACATACACATGCAAAATATAGAATAATTAATTAAAAAATTTTTTTTTTTTAAAAAAAAAAGAACAACAGGAAAGATTGCATCAGAAAACCTACTGAAAGGTTGCACTGCCAGTGCAATAGTAAGAAAGATTGCTAGCTCGGATGTCCCCCCAGGGGTGGGAGAGGGACATGGGTGTATATTCAATTGGTGCATATTCTAATGACGTGATTCAACAAAGTATCCAGTTTTGCCCAGACTCTGTCTACAGGAAACATGGTGTCTTTAGGACTTAGTAAAAGTAAATATAGTATATTAAACAACATTGGGTTTCAAAGGCTCTGATAAAAACCGGTAAATGACATCTTGGAGGGTTAAGTTATGAACTGGCCTGCGATTCTTTGCGGTGAGAAATTTCATTATCCTGACCACTATCAGGGGCAAGCCTCGGTGTCAAGGGATAGGCGGAGGGCGGGGCGTGAAGATCCCAGGCAACGGAGCCTCTGTAGGCGTTCTGCTACTGTGTAACACTGGTCGACCATGTGATAATACAGTTATCAATAAAAAGATGAACAATCAGGAATAGAACGTGATAATGTGTGTGGACAGCATTGATATGACCTGGGGGTTGAATTACTGTGACGCAGGAGCAAGAAGTTCATATGAGCGCTGATGATGAAACACAGGTGAGTAGTCCTCCATCGTCCTTGACATCGTCAGATGGCATTGCAACGTACCTGGAAACTGGCCTCACCTGCGAACGGCTTGCTTGATGTTATAAGTTCTTAGTTAGGCAGCTTAACCTTGCTATGGTGGGGAACACTTCAGGCCTCGAGAACCCGTAATAAGCATGGCACAGTTGGGGCCGTGTTGTAGGGAAGGCCTCATGTCCAATTTTCCTGTTTCTTTTCTTATTGTTTATTGGTCTTTTCCAGATGGATCGTGGATGAGTGCGGATATATCTGTTTGTTGAATTAATGGTTTTATTTAAAGAAGAGTAAAAAAAAAAACCTAAATTGAGATTTCTTTTTTTGTTTTTTTTTATTCTATGGAGTGGGGGGGCAGCTGTTGTGAGAACAGGGTCTTGCCTTTAGTCCCAGCTGTCCTGGATGCTCAGACTTGTAGATCGAGGGCTGGCTTATAATTCACAGAGAATCCCCCTGCAGCTCTGCCTCCAGGTCTAGGACTTAACAGTGTGGTGGCACTGCCAGCAACCCAGCTTTTCATGCCTGTAGTCCTAAACACTGGTAGGAAGGCAGAGGCAGGCGGATCTTGGGTGCGTGAGTCAAACCGGTCAGCCCTGGTCTACCAGAATGAGGAGTTTCGCAGGACAGCCTGGAGGCACGAAGGAGAGCCGCATGTCTCAAGAAAACATGTATAAGAGAAAATAAAATTTCTGTTGTCCACATATTGCTTTAATTAAAAAACTGTATAACAATTACTTTGGGATTGGGATAAACAAATGTTCTCTATATTTTGCTGTCATATTAGTATCACCTGGTAGCAATACATCTTCACCTATGGGTGATTTAACATCAAAAATAAAGTTTGTTTCCCAAGTTAATCACATACAGTAACCCAAAACAGCATGGGTGAACTTGATGAAATCTGTGCCTTGATTCCACCCTATAGGTATGTATGATACAACTGCTTTTTTGAGACTCATGGGTCAAAAATAAAAACCTAAAATAAAAAAGGGGGATATAGATAGATATGAAAACTTTTTGTCAAAAAACCTTGGAAATAAAGCACTTCTAAGATAATAATTTCTCTTTTATCCTAACTATATATAAGAATTTCAACAGCATGTCACCATGTTCTCATGAAGATATTATAATTACTTGAGAGTGAATCTGAACAAATTAGGATTAGAAAAGTTATAAAACTCATTTGTGCATATGTGTGTGGGGAGTGATCCCAGAATGTGACTCATGTTCTCTTTGCCAACTAGAAACTCAGGCAAAGTATGTAAGAAAAGAAACAACTGCCTGTCATGACAGCGGTAGCTACTATTAAGAATGTCATATTATTCTAATAAATGCTCTAAATAACAAAAATGAGACTAATGCCTTCAGTGATGATATCACATGGATTTAAGTTATGAATATAAGAGTCATGCATACCCGCTATAATCTATGAATATATAGATACAATTATTAATATTAATTAGTAATAATTATAATTATTAATATGTAAATTTTTATGCATTCCTCCTACATTAGTTAAGCGTATTACATGTTATTGCATTAAGAATTACTATATAAATAGAACTGAGATAGATAATTGACAAATGAATCACAGATATGCACTATTAGTTTGTATACATATACATGCACATGTCATATATAAAATTATTGAGAGGGTTGGCTTACATGGGTATAAGACTAAGGACATTGATCTGTCATCTGTAATAGCAAAACTCAAGAAAACTAATGGTGAATTTCAGTCCATGTCTAAAGGTCTGTAATTCGGGGACAGTGAGTCTGAAACCCTTAAAAGTAGAAACACTAACATTCAGGGAGAAGAAGGATGTCTCAGACCAAGTGAGTGAAAATCACCCACCTTCCTTATTCTGTTCAGGTTTCTTGTGACTGCAAGAGCCAGATTCTACTGGGAAAGCTGGGTGATTTCTAATTCACCAATTCAATTTTTAATGTAGAAATGCCCTCACAATTACACCCAGAAATAAAGTCCATCGGCTACCTGGGCATCGCATAGTCCAGCTACATAAAATCAACCAGATAACCACTTCCTGTGCCAAGGATCTAAATGAAAGGAGCATTGCCTCTCTGTGGAACAAAGTCTAAAGAAAGACAGATGTACACCAAGCATGGAGGCATACACATTTAATCTCAGCCATCAGGAGGTAGAAGCAGGTGAATCTCTGCAAGATCAAGACCAGCCTGGTCCACATAGTGACTTCCACGTAGAATAAGGCTAAGGAGACCCTGGAAACAAAAGGACAGACATTAAATAAACGATGACACAAAAAGGAAACCAGGAGAAAACCACTACCATGATAGAAGACAAGCTGGAAGCCAAATTGAGATTGATTCCTAACAAGAGATTCCTGAATAGAAATTGTTCTTTTGTCATTTTCATTTGTAGGCATATGAGTGTTTTTCCTGTGTGTAAGTACACCTGCATTGTGTGCAATGCTCTTGGAGGTAAGAAGAGGGCATTGGATCTCCTGGAACTGGAGTTATGGACGGTTGATAGCTACCATGGTGATGCTGGTTACCAAACCTGGGTCCTCTGTAAGGGCAGCCAGTGATCTTAAACACTGATCCAACTCTCCAGCTCAAGAAATTGTTCTTTTTAATGGTCTTTATGGAAGATTTAGTATCACAGCAATGTTGAGTGTAAAGAGATTTCTCTTATGCTTCTTGCCAACATACATACATGGCCTACCTGCTCATCTTTGGCATGTCCCACCACAGCACTACATGCATGGTTTACAATGGATGAGTCTACAGTAACACATCTGTTACTCAAGTGGGCTTTGAATAAAAGTATTCAGGTGGGAAAATTTTAAAATCACATGCAACCTTTATGATCTATACAGAACAGTTTCACTGCCTTGAGATCTTCTATTATTCCCAATCAACTTCATTTCCTAACCAATGCATGCTGTCTTTATAGTTTGCCTCTTTGCATGGATACAGTCAGAAGCACACTGTCACAGAGAATTTTCCTCCCAGGGGGTGCCCACACATGTAGTATCCCACCCTGCCTCTGCCTCAGTTTCCTCAGCTACTAGGCAAAACAATGAGCAGACTCTCCAGTCTTCCTCTCCAGCTTGTTAGGCTTGCCTACAGAGCGAATGGAGACAGGATCTCCTACATGAAGAGAGCAGTGAGTTTCCGTTCCCAACATGGCCACCCAGAGACCTGGCATGAATTCTGTGTCCTCTACCCATGATGACAAAAGAGCAAGAGCCTCCAGTCCGGCATGGTGGGCTTTTTATCTGCTCCTGGCCCCAACGTGGCACCTCCGGCATCCCAGAGTTCCATGGTGCCTGTTCTTGCAAGCATCGCAGGAAGGCTGCACTGCAGGCTTAGCTTTGCCTTTAGACCCTCCCTCTAAGTAAACCAGACTCCACCTTTCTAGTCTGTACCTTGTCCAATGATAAATCCATTTCAAAGAAGATATATTTTATCCCATACATGCAGTCTGTACCCTTTTTAAACTGACTTTGTTGGTTAGTTGTGTAAATTCATAGCTACCCTCTGACTACTTTTGATGTAGATTTCTGTTCTTGGGAATCTTGATGTTGGCCATTTCAATAGGTATATAACGGCATCTAATTTAGAAGAATAACCAACCCAATGCTAAGAGAAGGCCGAATCAGGGGCTGAAGAGATGGCCTAGCGGTTGAAACCACCAACTGCTCTTGCAGAAGACTGAGGTTTGAGCCCCAGAAAAGGCCAAATCAGTCTGAATTCAAAAGTTAAATAAAGGTAGGAATTTATACCAGGAAATGCGCTCTCTCTCTCTCTCTCTCTCTCTCCCTCCCTCTCTTTGGTGAACTCACAGCCATCCATCCATCTGGAGGGCCTTGAAGAAGCGCATTTCTGAGAGGCAGGGAGAGCCTTTTATAGGGGGAAGGGGAAATGGTAACCTGTTGGAATCTAGCCAATTAAGCCAGGTCACGGGCAGGGCAAATGCAAGCTCCATTGTGGGAAGGAAGGAAAGGTCCTTCCGGTCTATGCTATCTTGGTTTTACCCCGGGCCCAACCTAACACTAATTATATTAATTTATTTCCATGCTGACATAAACAGATTAGCTTTTCATTTTCACAAGATTACTTTGAATTTCTATATTTCCTCTAGTAAAATATCTGTCATTTGCTACATTTTTATATTCGACCTTCATTGTACATTTTTTTAGTTTACAATTTTTGTATATTTTGGATATTGTGAATTTCATGATTTTGACTTTCTTTATCCCTGAGTAGAACTCCATTGTGTAAAAGTTACACAATTCATTACCTATTTGTCAGTTGAGAGACATTTAGGTTATTTCCATTTCTTAACTATTTTGAGCAAAGCATGAACAAACATGGATGTACAAGTATCTCTGGAACAAGATGAGTCTTTGGGTATACCAAGGAGTTAAGGTATAACCAGATCATATGGTAGATTCATTATTAGTTCTTCACACTGCATTCCATAGTGGTTGCACAAGCTTGCAACCCCACCAGCAGTGAGTGTTCCCTTTTCCCCACATCCTAGCCAAGATTTGGTGTCATCTGTTTAGGATCTTAGTTTGTTTTTTGCCTTCTTTTAGCCCAAGCTGGTCTGGAAATCACAGTGTAGACCAGGCTGGCCTTGAACTCACACAGATCTGTCTACCTCTGTTTTGTAAGTGAGTGCTGGGATTAAAGGCATGCACCATCATGCCTGGCTCCTTATTGGGTCAGTTGTTTTCTTGTTTATTTTTAGTTCTTTGTACAGTCTTGATATTAATTCTGTCAGATGTGTTGCTAGTGAAGATTTTCTCCCACTCTGTAAGTTTCCTCTTCACTTCCTTGGTTGTTTCTTTTGCTATACAGAAGCTTTTTAGGTCCCACTTGTGGATTGTTGACCTTAATTCCTGAGCAAGTGATGTTAGATTTAGAAAGTCTTTTCCTTGTAGGTTGCTGCCTATATTTTCTTCTAACAGTTTCAAAGTTTCAGGCTTTACATAGAGGTCTTTGATCCATTTGGAGCTAATTTTTGTGCAAGGTGAAAAATAAGGGTCGAGATTCACTCTTCTACGTGTAGAGATCTAGTTTTGCCAGCAGCATTTGTTGAAGATGCTGTCTTTCCTTTAGTATGTGTTCTTGGCATTTTGTCAAATATCAGGTGGCTGAAATTGTATGCATTCATGTTTCTGTCTTTTCTTATTTTTCATTGATCTATGTGCCTGTTTTTCTGCCAGTACCATGCTGTTTTTTGTACTACAGTTCTGTAATATTGTTTGACATCTGGTTTGGCAATACCCCAACATTGCTTCCCCTCCACAAGGTTGCTTTTGCTACCTGGGATCTTTTTCTATTCCGTATGAATTTTAGGATGTTTCTTTCTAGTTCTGTGAAGATTATCATGAGGATTTTGACTGGCATTTTAGTGAATCTATAGACTGCTCTTTGGTGAGATGGTCATTTTCACAGTATTGATTCTTTCAGTCCATGAGTAGGGAGATCCCTCCAATTTCTGGTGTCTTAATCTTTTTCTTCAAAGCCTCGAAATTTTCAGTGTAGAGATCTTTAGTTTCTTTAGTTAGGTTTATTCCTAGATATTTTTTTTTTTTTACTTTTTGTCTTTTTTCTAAGATCTCAAGTTTTATACCTGAAGTACAATTTCTCAGGCCTTATTTTTATAGATGTTTTATTTTTTAAGGTCATCATGAGGGGAAGATTTCTGTGAATGCTTTCTCTTTGCTTGTGAAATGTAGATACATATTCCAAATTTTTTCCAGTCTAAATTTTTATTACATAGTCTAGTACTTTCTAAAGAGTGCTAAATGATGGTGATAATGTTTAAATACTATGATTTTCATTTTAATGATTTATAAATCATGACTGACTCTAAAGCTGGCTCTTTGCCTCTCTAGATTTATCACATAATTTTATTTTAGACTTAGCTTATTTAGAAATTTTAATACAAATATTTGAATTTTAGTTAACTTTCTGCCTGTTTATATTATATATTATCACATTCATAATGTATTATATTAAATGTAATTATTTCTTGAAGTTGGACATGTTGTTCCCATACAAATACTTCATGCCACTCCACAGTATGATTCTTTCTTTCAGAAAATAGCATGTCTATTTTACTCTGTTGTTATTAAACACATAAAGGATGAAAGAGCCAAAGTTGGAAATCAATACAGTCAATAGTTTTCTCTGGTATTTCAAAACTCTAGTCTCTCACTGAAAGACCTAAGGCATGAGCAATAGCTTTCAAAGAATAACGGTAAAGACAAGACACCTTATTTTTCTGGCTGGGAAAGGCACTTAGGAATAAGAGAAGTAACAATTTTTCAGAGAAGCTGGTATTTATGCTTGGAAAGGTGTTTTAACGCTGCTGATTAGATCAAAGCCCTCAATTCTAATCCTCCTTGGAAATTCCCTCACAGATACAGCCAGATGTGTGCTTTGCAAATCTCCTACACATGTCATAAAGTATCAGTCAGAGTTATGCATGTGTGATTAATCCCTATAGCATAGGACTCATTCTAAATGAGGAAACAGGGAAAAACAGTAATAATTACATGAGGTTTTTCCAAATATGCTAACTTTGCTGTAAGGAATACACCTAACAAAGCATATCTTTTTGGTTTTGTAACTGAATTATTTGCCAGTTTCATACAATATATATTTTGGTTGAATTTAGATCCCTTTCCCATCTATACCTCCCTCCTAGGCCCTGCCCAATTTCATGTTCTATCTCTATCTATCTATCTATCTCATGAAATTATATATATTATATGTATTATAATATATATTATATTATATATATATATTATTTTAAGACAGAGCCAAACTTGTCTCCACAAATGCCCATTGGTGTGGGTCCATCCACTATTTTTTATGAGTCACGATCTCCTGTATCCCCAGCTGGCCTGGGACTTGCTATATAGAATAAGCTGGCCTCAATCTCATGCAGATATCCTTGCCTCTGCCTCTTGAGTGTTGGAATTAAAAATGTGCTCCACCATACCAGGCTAACAATGCATTTTTAAAGCAAGAAATCATTTATATTACATTTTAAATGTGACACGCATTAACTAAAATATAAAATAAAGGTAAAGAAGAGCATGTTTCTTAGACAGAGGAAAGGCTATTGATTTGACTATGCCATCCACTACTATCTGCTAAAAGTTATTTTCAGAAATTCACATTCCAAAAGAAATCTGAAGAATTACACAACAACTAGTAGCAAAGAAAGCCTTCACACTCCTAGTTTGATAATTTTGAATTTTATTACGATGGGATTGGAGATTTTGTAAAGTAGTAGGGTACTTACCCATCATGATGAAGATGATGATGATGATGATGATGATGATGATGATGTGTGTGTGTAGGGTAGAGTATGTAGGAGGAATTTCCTTGTAAAATACATACTTGCAGTGTAGCATGGAGCTATCTACTGACTTGAAGAGTTTATTTTTAAACTATGTCCAGTAATTTATGTATTACTTAACACTTATTAATAACTCAGACCTAAGCAAATGTGATAAAAATAGGACAACCTAAATCTTCAGAATAAAAGGAAAAAAGCTAAATGGGTGAGGGGTATCATAGTGACACCAACTGCTGAAAGAATGGATGTTATTTTAAATGTTTAAACATTTAAACTGATGACAGACCAAAGAAACAGCACCCACCAAGTCTAGCTGAGTAAACAAATACAGTCTATTGGGGTTAATGCAGAAGCATATGTAACAGGTTACTTACACAAACATGGATTGACTCAAAGGTGGCTGCATCAGTGAAAATCCCAACAGTGCATAGGTGACAATGCATAAAACTTGCAACCTTGTAGATTTACATAACCTTCAGTTAGCATTAATGAAGAGTCTTTTCTCTCCAGAAAAACCTTACTTCTTATAGAACCCTTTTGCCTTATAAATTCTGTACATTTCAGGATCTGTCTGAGCCTCATAAATTTCCTTCACTTCTTGAGTAAGTTTTGCTTCTAATGAGCCCCCCTTCTTCCTCCCCCTCCAGGGGGAAATCTTTAACCTTTACTCCGATGCCATAAGTTTAGCCATCTCTTGACTAAGAAATAGTGTTTTATTTCAATCCTTGTGTATATATGGATTTATATGAAAGAAAGATCTAGGTGAATAATGTAAACAGCAGTTAGCTTTTAGAATCCATGATAAAATCCATCCATGATAAATAAAATACAACTTGAGGAAGGTACAGATAGCTGAGGCTAATTCATGACCTAAAATATATGGTGATCTAATGTTTCCAGCTGATCATTTTCTACTCTACTAGTAATAATTTTATTTCAAAATCTTCTCAATTGAAATCAGATATGAGTACTACAATACAGTATAGAAATAAATTACAGTATACAATTAATAAGGATAAATAATAAACACCCCAAAAAATACTAATTGGAATTTGGGTTGTCAGTAACACTTCATCCAGAAGTGACCTGGGTTTGGATAAACAGCTTGAGACAGTTTATCCCTGTCTGTGCTCACCAGAGAATCTTTGTGGCATTGTTCTCTTTTTTAGGCTTCTTTTCACATATGGTATTTTGAGCAGTGATTCCAATGAAGAATCATTTGACTATATGGATGAGCACTAAACTCAGTGATGCTCTTCCAGGTCATAACTCTGTGATGACTTCTATCAGCTCTATGTAAACATCAGAGAGATGTTTACATAACTCTGTGATGACTTCTATCAGCTCTGTGTAAACATCTCTCTGATGTTTACATAGAGCTGATAGAACATCTTTAATTTCTATGTGGAGTCGCTATTACATTATTGTGAAAACCCAGGTCTTAGCTCTTACCTGCCACTTCTATTGTCAAAATAGATTTACATTTTACAGATGATTCACTACTTAACAAATTACAGAGTGTCTTGCCACGTGACACCATAAGACAGCACTACTACTACCGGTTCACCTTTTGCTTCTCATGTGTGTGTGTACTTGACCCATAAAAATATTAATACTTAGCAGATAATTTGAATTTTATGTTTCTCAATCTAAATAGTTTTCTTCATATGCAAAATTATCTGTATAAGATGCAATTCTTGAAAATATTTTAATTACTGAGCACTTCCTTTATTAATTTTCAAGTGGATTTTAAGAACTATATTAATGATTGCTCCATTTATTGATATTTTAGTGTACATCTCATGCTGTAAAACTTTTCTCTCTGAACTTTCACAGCTCCTAAATAATTGCATATATATATATATATATATATATATATATATATATATATTGTGTTGATCACAAAATATGATCTGCTTCCTCTTGGAAATACTACAGGTGTCACAGCCACACACTGAGGTTGGAGACACACCTCTTCTCTGGACAGAGCTGGTTTGAATGCACTCTCTCCAGGGTTCTGCCATCCATCACTGATCCATAGGTTTTACTTGGTGCCAAGATTGGTATGAAACATGTTCCCATGCTGCAGCCTTGGGACTGAAATGACCTCTTGACCAAGATGATGCATTAGAGATTTAAGTAGCATGAATGTGACTGATTTCCACAATAAAAAAGTATTTAATACAGACTGTGCTTTTTTTTCACAGAGTATTAAAGAGTTACTGGGAGAAGAAAAAATAAAGTGAAAGAGAAATAGAGCATGAAAATTCTGCTTTGGGAATAAAAATAATATCCTGGTACAGTTTTTACTAAAACATTTTTCTTTCTTACCTTTCCAGTAAAGTAATGGGCTTCTCCCTGTTAATATATGACCTTATTAACATACCATTTTAAGTTGCCCGGTTGATGTTGGCCAGCTTCCGTGGTTCTGTTTGGTTTTGAAAGGCTATCCTTATAGATCGCAATGATACTCAATAATTGCGAAAGTTCATGTACAAGCTTTGATTCAATGAAAGAAAGGCACGACTCAGTACAAGGTGTGGCCTTTCCTCAGTCTTTCTGTTTTCTTCTCTCTGCTTCTAAAATCTTCACAACATCTGTTCCATTTTGTATACATGTCTCCATAAGCAATTTTCTAGAAACATCACAAAAATGGTCTATCTGTTGACTTATTTCATCCTTGAAGGGCTACTCATCTGTGCACTTTCCTATCATAGCCTACCACTGAGAATACCAAATCACTTGTCCCCAATTAGATTACAAACTAAAGTTCAAATACCCACCTCATTGTTCCATCCAAGATCTGCAAGATGCTTGACAGAGTTGATAGCCACCAGTTTAGCCATGCAGGTGATATGAATCCCAAAAGTCATGTTTATGAGGCTACTAGTTTCCCACTAATTTTTCTTTTAATATAGAGAAAGACATTAAATATAATTACATACTTTTATTTTTGCATTTAGACATTTGTGGCTAAAACTGTGCCCAAAGATTAACCTAGTAAGTAGCTGTCACTAAAACACACTCTTCATGGTTGGCCTTGCCTGTGCTAAGGAGCTACACTGCTCTCTAGAGGACAGAATATTAGTCATATCCATGACATGCACTGTCCCTCATAGTTCTTTTTTTTTTTTTTTTGGTCTTTTTGAGACAGGGTCTCCCTGTAGCCCCAGCTGTCCTGGAACTCACATTGTAGACCAGGCTGGCCTTGAACTCACAAAGATCCGCCTGCCTCTGCCTCCCAAGTGCTAGGATTAAAGGCGTGCGCCACCACGCCCGGCGTCCTCATAGTTCTTAATGTTATTGTTCAGAAACAATTCTAACACTTAAATATAGAATCAACATTTTTGAAAGGCCACTAAGTAGAAATCACCAAGTTAATCCATGAAAAATAAATAAAAATAACTGATTATTTTAATTCGGGAAAGTCATCACTTAACAATCTTGCCCTACAATCTCTATTCAATTGTGTCTAGTCATCAGTGAAGCTTAGGGAATAGCACTTTGTTCATACTTTCTTATAAAAGAATACTCCATGAGCCAGGTGTGGTGGCACACGCCTTTGATCCTAGCACTTGGGAGGCATAGGCAGGTGGCTCTTTGTGAGTTCAAGGCCAGCCTGGTCTACAGAGTGAGTTCCAGGCCAGCTGGGGCTACATAGAGACCCTGTCTCAAAAAGACCAAAAAAAGAAAAAAAGAATACTCCATGATACTATATGTAAAGTTGTAAAGTTTCACCACATCTACTTATAAAAAGTTGCCTATCAGAGATTAATTGCATACAATGCCTCAGGAAAAATTAGAAATAATTTCTTAAATGAAAAATTATACCAACAATGTCAAATTCTTATGTACCATTAATTTGCTTTAATATATTATTATTTTAAAATATGACCAGCTATTATGGCACATGCCCTGTTCATTCTAGGGTCTAGTCAGCCCATCCAGAGTCCCTCCCCTTAAGAAGATCACCTCTTCTTCAACAAGCAGTAATCAGCTTCTAATAATTATTTGACTAAGTTTGAAGCCTGCTGCCCAGTTCCCCAGTTCTGGGCTGGGTTTTTGTCTGCTTGAGTTTGCATGGGTCTTGTGCATGCTGACACCATTGCTGTAGGTTCATATGAGCAAGGTCCCAGGAGCCTGTAGGACTCTATTTCCATATGGCCATGCACCTTCTCCCTGGCTCTGACAATGTTTCTGCACCCTATTTTGCAATGGTCTCTGAGCCCTGGGTAGGTGGAGTTTAATATAGGAGTCCTTTCCAAGGTCTTACACCATGCAGACTCTTATTCTCTATGCTTTGGCCACTTGTGATCTTTTGTCTTTCTGGCTCTCTGTTGCACAAGGGAGCTTGATTGATAAGAACTGAGAGAAGCATTAGTGTTCTATGTGCCATGATTCGTAAGTTTAGAGGTTGCAGTATGTACATGCCATTTAGGCTTGGGTAATTCACAATCTCTGTGTATGACCAGTTGTAGGATTCTATTATAACACCTATCTTTTGATAAAAGAAGCTTCTTTGATGAGTGGTCACTAGTGTACTTGTCTGTAAATGTAAGTATCCATATTTTGCACAAACTACACTTGTCTAGGGATGTGATGGCCTTGGAATCTTCTCTAATATCTACAACCTCTCCAGCCATGTGTATTTGGCTATGTTTATAGTACCACATATGAGTTTCCTCCCACTGAGTGGACTTTAAGTTCAATTAAGCAGTTATTGATTACCCCCAATATAAAACTGCCACTACTGCACCAGTGTCATTTGCTTTGTGGGGCTTTAAATCTGGGGTCTGACCACCAGCTGAGCAGTTTGCATAGTGCTCTCCAATGTTGTGACAGTCCATGTTATTTTTCTAAGAAACATACAAAATCCAAAAAAGCATAAAAGTGTTCAAACTAGATAATTTACACCTCCATTATTTAAGAGGTGTTTGAGAGGATACATGACTAGAAATATAGTGTTGGATAAAATCACTTAAAATGTGTGTGAGGAAGATAACTGAAACTTAATTAGCATTTTAAATAGTTTAATTAATTAAAATAATCTAGTACATTCTATGAAATATTTGTTTTAATGTGAAATATGAACATAAACTAAAAGTAAAGTTTTATAAATTATATTGAAATTATGAATATTTGTAGTAGCCAGTATGCTGAGAATTATGCATGCACAGAGCTTGTCCCTCACCAACTTAACCTGCCCTAGGCAGGTGAGGCCATACAAGCAGCGTTGCAGACCTGGGCCAATCACAAGCAGGAATGCAAACAGTACATAACTCCTAACCCTGCCCCCAGTAAACGAGTCCGTGACACCTCACCCTCTGTCTGCATTCACCCAACTCCCAGGGTCTGTGTCTTGATTCTGCACCTCTCACCCCGGTTCCTTCAGTCAGACCCTGAAATTCCCCAGCAGGCCTGGGGGATTGTCTACAAATATTGACTATGAATATTTTTCTTCCAGAAAATTTAATACTAACCAATTTTTGTTACCTCTGTAAGTTTCATGTTTTCACTTGAGTTTTTGTGAAAACTCCAGGTTATATATCAGGTGGTTAAAGGACTAACTTCCTGTTATAGTCCAAAATGTTTATTCATCTCACTATTCTGTATTTTCCCAGACAATTAAATAAGTAATAAACATAGTATATAAATTATAATAATGGTTTTTTTTTTGTTTTATATGACTGCTCTAGGAAAATGTGACATTTAATCTTAATTAAAATGGAATTAAAATTAAATATCCTCCTTCATTTCTGTTAGTTCCCATATGGTCTATATACTGACTTTCTGAATCCAGTAAGACAAAACTCCCAGATAGGCAGCAGGGAAATAGAAGCCTGGGATTTGTGGTAAGCTTTTCCTCTACAACTCAGAAAGCCTTCTGGAACTGACAGGGTTTTGACACTGTGTCTCACCTCCACCCAGACTGAGTTATCCCAAAAGGCTACCTGCCACAGCTGTGTACACTGAGATCTCATGAGCCACTTGCCTAAAGCATTAAAGCTAATTCTGTTCTAGGTCATTCAATCCTTACTCAAAAGGGTAGCAGAAAGGGAAACAGAGAGAATTTCATGCTTTCTGACTTGGAGATCTAAAAAGCAGGCAGGATCAGAAATGGAAATCTGTGAGCAGTTACATTGACAGAGAGGTTGTATTTAGAGAAAGAGTAAGAATGCCCAGAGTTTTAAGACAAGTAGGTTGAGGATTGAGCCTGCAGTGTCCCCTCTTCCTCCAAGAAAGAGGAGATAGAAAGAAGAAAGAGGGAACACCGCAGGAAATAGAGGGGGAAAATGTGCCCCTCGGAGAGGTATAGGCCTAAGAAAGAGTGCTGGTAAGCAAATGTACCAAGGGAGACCTGTGCAGTGGTTAGTTAAGTACATGTCTCACCACTTAGGCTAGACTGGTGTTCCAGTGAGCCCAGGGAACCTCTGCCAATGCTTCCACAATACAGGGATTACAAGCGTTCCTCATGATCCTCAGTATTTTTACATGGGTTCTGGGGACCAAACTCAACTAAGCCATTTTCCCAGCCTACAAGCTATCTTCTTAAGGTTGCCAAACATGTCAATGGCTGGACCTGTCAAGCATGAGTGATCCTCCTACTGTCTATCAAAGGGTGTTATCTACTACTGACCAAGCCATTTGTAAAGGGTGTCACTGACCATTAATTATGCTGTTTGAGTCACAGCATGTCACATGGCAAACATATGACTCAAATGTTCTCCAAACAAGAGAGGTTCCCAATGTCAGCATCAAAAAGGATCTGTTGTCTATTGATCCTGCCATTTTTACCAGAGGAAGCCGAGGTTGATCTGCAGGTATCTGGCTACAAATGGTCCTTTTATTCCTTCTCCCTAACATGTAGATTTTATCATACTCTCAGAGTTGCTAGTAGAAATTTCACATTGTTATTCAAAATGTGACTCCTCTATGAATGCATCTGAATTGAAATGACCTATATAGATGATTTTCTACTTGTGAAATAATCTACCTAATCAAAATCATTTTCAAAGATTATATGACATTTACCTGGAAAGCAGTGTAAAATTACTAAAGGATCTGATATGGTTGAAACTCATTACTTGAGCACTGACCCTCAACTAGAACTTGAATCTTCTCTCATATTATCTTAAACAAGTACACTGGCCCCTCAATTATTGATTCCTCCTTTATAAAACTGGTGTAGTAATACTTCTCAAACCCTCTGGGCATAATATAACTGTTTCTTGATACTGAGAGAAATTGTTCTAGAAAATAAAAAAGAGATTTAGCTTGTTAGAGATAGCTTTATTACAGTTTCAATTTCCTCCTTTATTATGGGTCTATTTAAGCTATGGATCTCTTCCTAGTTAAGTCTTGGTGGATTCCATGGTGTCAGGTATTCATCCATTTCTCTTAGGCTTTCAAGTTTAGTAGAGTATAGGTTTTTGAAGTATTCCCATAAGATTGTCTGAATCTTTTCACTATCTGTTGTGATGTTTCCCTTTCATCCCTAATTTGGTTGATTTAGAGTTGTTCTTTCCTTCTTTTAATCAATTGTGTCTTGTTTATCCTTTCAAAGAACCAGCTCTTGGATACATTTATTTTTTGTATTGTTTTATTTGTTTTTATTTCATCAATTTCCACTCTGATTTTTGTTATTTCTTCCTGTCTGCTGGGTTTAGGATTCACTTGTTGCTGTCTCTCAAGTGTTTTTAGTTGCATAGTTGCAATGTTAAGTCCTTTATTTGTGCTCTCTCCTGGTTTTTCTTTTTTTTTTTTTTTTTTTTTTTTTTTTTTTTTTTTTTTGTTTTTTTTTTTTTTTTTTTTTTTTTTTGGTGTTTTCGAGACAGGGTCTCCCTGTAGCCCCAGCTGGCTGACCTGGAACTCACTCTGTAGACCAGGCTGGCCTTGAACTCACAAAGATCCGTCTGCCTCTGCCTCCCGAGTGCTAGGATTAAAGGCGTGCGCCACCACGCCCGGCTGCTCTTCCTGTTTTCTTAATGTAGGCAGTTAGGGCTATGAATTTCCCTCTCTGGACTACTTTTAAGTGTCCCATAGGTTTTGCTGTGTTGTATCATCCCTTTCATTTAGTACCAGGAATGCTTTTATTTCTTTCTTTACTTCCCCTTTGACCCATTCATTATTCAGTAGTGTATTGTATAGCCTCCATGTGTTCTTGTAGCTAGTAGGGTGCTTTCTGATATTGATATTAAGCTTTATTGCACTGTGGTCTGATAAGGTGCATGAAATTATTTCAATTTTTTTTGTATTTGCTGAGGTTTTCTCTGTGTCCCAGTATATGGTCAACTTTGGAGAATGTTCCATGGAGTGCTGAGTAGAAAGTATATTCTTTGGTGTTTGGGTAGAATATCCTGTAGATGTCTGTTAGGTCCATTGTTCAGTTCAGATGTCTCTCTGTTTATTCTTTGCCCAGTTGACCTGTCCAATGGGCTCAGTGGGGTATTGAAGTTTCCCACTATTAGTGTGTTGGGATTGACCTGTGTCTTGAAGTCCTTCACGATTGTGATTATGAAGTTTGGTGCACCAGTGTTTGGTGCATATATATTTATGATTGTGAGATCTTCATGATTGGTAAGAATGTATTGAACCTCTTCCTCTCTTCTAATTAGTTTTACTTTGGAAATCTATTTTGTCTAAAATTAAAATAACAACCCCTGCTTGCCTCTTGGTACCATTTGCTTGATCCTTTCACCTTAAGATGGTGCCTGTCCTTGAATGTGAGGTGTATTTCTTGTAGACAGCAGAAAGATTCAGTTTCTTAATCCATTCTCCCAGATTGTGTCTCTTGACTGGGGAGTTTAGACCATTAGTATTTATGGTTAACATTGAGATATGTATATTGCTTCCCTTCAGTTTATTTTCTGTTTGGATTTTTGGTCTATGTTTGTATTTCTCGGATGGTACCTTTATTAATTATTCTCTCTTGCCACTTGGGGATAGCTTCTCCTTTCCTCTGTCCTCTGGGCTGTTTCAAGTGTTTTCTGGAGGGTTGGTTTCCTATATTAAGTATTTCTTCATCTTGTTTATGTCATGGTATATTTTCCCTTCTCCTTCGATTATAATTGACATTTTTGCTGGATAGAGTGACCTGGTTGGCATCTGTAGTTGTTTAGTTCAGGAAATACTTTGGTCCAAGCTCTTTTGGCTTTCATCATTTGCATTGAAAAGTCAGCTATAAGCCCGGTGTGGTGGTGCACACCTTTAATCCTAGCACTTGGGAGGCAAAGGTATGCAGATCCTTGTGAGTTCAAGGCCAGCCTGGTTTACAGAGTGAGTTCCAGGACAGCTGGGGCTACAGGGAGACCCTGTCTCAGTAACTTGCTGTTTTTCTTTTATGGCTTTCAGTATTTTGTCTTTGTTTAGAACATCTAGCATTTTGATTATGATATAGTGTGGGGAGTTTCTTTTCTGATCTTGTCTATTTGGTGTTCTATGTGTTTCTTGTATTTGTATGGGTGTGTCTTTTTTCAGTTTGGGGACATTTTCTTCTATAATTCTGTTGAAGATCTAGTCCATACCATTATCCTGGGATTCTTCTCTTTCCTCTATACCTATGATGTGGAGGTTTGGTCTCTTCATTGTGTCCCACATTTCCTGATTATTCCACTCTTGTGTTTTGTTTTGTTTTGTTTTTTAATTTTTCAGTCTTTGCTTGAGCTCTTCAGTTCTTCCACACTGTCTTCTAGGGTTGATATTCTATTTTCTTCTTCATCCATTCTGTTACTGAGGCTTTCTCTTGGCCTTTCCTGTTGACTGGATGAGTGTTCAATTACTTTTTTTCATTTCCACCTGAGATTCTTTTAGTATTTCCATTTCCTCCCAGAGTTGAACATTCTCCCCTTTTAGTTTTTTGGTTTCCTTTTTTATTCATCCTGAGATTTTTTTCAGCGTTTTCATTTCTTTCTGGAGCTGGTCATTCTCTCCCTTTAGGCCATTGATTTCTTTGGGTATATCTATGATTGTTCTTTTAATATCTGTGTCCTGGGTTACCTCCAGGGAGATCTCATTGTTGGAGTCCTCTATAATACTGATACAGTTTGGTGGAAATTTCTTATTCGTTTTTCCCATGTTGTTGATTTTTCTTTGTGCTTTTGGCATATGGATTTGATTTGTTTTGTTTGTAATCTGATGTGAAATTCAGATGTTTCTTCATTGCAATGTAGGGCTGTTGCTTTAGTTTGACTGAGGGGGTAGTGGTTTGGCCCACATGCAGGCAACTTGGCTGTGGCCTCAGTGTCCCTAAATATCTGGGTTCCCAGTGGGGTGGCCCAGCTCTTACCTGGTCTCCGGTAAGAGGAGACTATTGCATCAGTGTCCCTGAAGACCTGAGCTCCAGCGGGGTGTACCTGCTCTTATCAGTCCCAGCCTGTGGCAGAAGCCAAGGTGCTACTCTCCTATTTTGATGGCATTTTCACTATTTTCTCTTGAACTTCACTTGTAGGACAATATCACAAAGAAACATCATTTTATTCTTTCATTATGCGTTAATATAATAATATTTTCTGTGTATAGCTCCCCATTATATTTATTTTATTAAATATAAATTATTTTACATTTCACTTTGTTCTGTTTTCTAAAAAATGTATTGAATTCGTTCAGAAATATTTCTATCTTTTCAAATGATTCTTTCTATTTGATATCAAGGTATGAAGTTTAGAAGAGCTAGCTAGCTACTAGATTATTGGGCAAGAGTCATACAGTTGTACACATCAGAGAAGCTCTAACTTAACAATAACATTTCCACTAAAGGTATAAGGAAAGAATTGCATACATCTACTTGGGTTAATATTGCAACTGCACTTATTATATATATATATATATATATATATATATATATCACCTGAGTAAGAGGATTTTCTTTCTTTTCTTTTCTTTTTTGCTAAAAGATGTCATGTTTTCCCCAAGTAAGTGTTTGAAGGTTTCTCCTTGGCAAGCCCAAACAACCATCAATCCTGCCCCCGTGCTCCACACTGGGGTCTCTCCCCCCATAGTCACCCAAATGAGGTCCAGCAAGCGTGCTTCCTGTCTTGATCTTCCTGCACTGGCCTCCATGTCACAGCCTGGGTAGTCCAACAACAGCAGTCTATACAGTCTACACTCTGAAGAGGCTGAAATCCCAGTAGCAGCTCAGTCCATAAGCCAGATATCTCAGTAGTCCCCATTTGACATTAAAGGTTTGGTGGATTCTCAAGTTTTATATCTGAAGTACAATCTTACTTTTAATAAGGAAACGAGCCAGACTGGACACTTAAATTTGCCAAATGTTCTGTTGAAGATGTTCATTTCTTTCTGACACGGTGTTCCACAGAAAAGTTTTAGAGAGAACTTTATGTCTAAAAGTTTCATTGAAATATAACTTCATGTTAGAAAAGGTATGTAATTCAAAAACAATAGAGTGTTTATAGTGTGAAAACATCTCCACAACCCAATTTTAGAACATTTTTCCATCCCCCAAAATAGTTCCTTGGTTTCTATCCATCCCCAGACAGAGACAAACACTGACCTGTTTTCTATATTCTAAGGAGAATCTTTCCAGTCTGGGAGATGGTTTAGTACATAAAAGCACTTGTTCAGCAAGTGTTAGAACCTGAGTTCAAATCCCCAGCATCCACATAACAGGCCAGGAATAGCCATTCACACTGTAGTCACATCACCAGAGGGTGGAACAGATCACAGCAGGATCACTGGGGCCTGCTGGCCACCAGCCTGGCTCCAGGTTCACTGAAAGAAATTTTTATTGACAGCTTTGTGCATTTCATACACATTTTCCAATTCAGTTTTTTTCAGGCATATTCCCTTTCCTTCCCCCCACCTCCCACCCAACCGAGATCAGGCCATTCGTGCCCTATAACTGTCCTGACATTCTCTCAGTTTCTTTTTTTCATTTTTTAGCTATATAGTGATAATACTGAGTACAAGCATCCTTCAATGTGTCTCAAAAACCAATTTGCAGGCTGTTGTGCCTAAAACCCCCACAGCCCCACCTTCCATGTGGGGGGTGAGGGGTGTATAGTTCAACAGAGTTGATCAAATGAGTGTCCAGACTACATTGTGTGGCTTTCACCATTCACCCAAATGCAGCCTTGCATTCTACCACGCCCCCCTTCGGCGACAGATCTTTCCTGGCTTAGAAAAAGGGGCAACGGTGGATGAGAAGCAGATCAGTCCACTTCTTCTGGAGCTGTTTGTCTTGGACTCTGGTCACATCTTCATGGGCTGTTTCCTTTCATGGGCTCTCTTAAGAAGTAAATGGAATATAATATTTCTCCAGCCCGTGGGGAAAAAAAACAGTTCAAAACAAACATATAGAAATATTATAAAAATATATAGAAGTTACCAATATGTAAAAATTCAGTAGTGGTAACTGAGAAATTATCATATAACAATATAAGAAAATAATCCCATTTATAGTAATATAAAAAGCCACGTCTATTAAATTACAAGTAATCATACTATTGAACTTCCCCTTAGCTAGGACTATGACCTCCTGCTGGGTAAATGGTCAACTATACACCTCAATATAGAGTTTCAAAAGGTACCCTTGGTATTGCTATGCCTGGAACAATTGTCATTTATAAACGATTTGAGAAAAAGAGATCATGTAAAAGTCAAATATTTTATATTATTATTATATATATACTATATATATATATATAATCTATCAATTATATACTAGTGCAGTTGCCAATATTAACCCAGTCGATGTGATGCAATTCTCTTTCTTATACCTGTAGTGGAAATGTTATTGTTAAGTTAGAGCTTCTCTGATGTGTACAACTGTATGACTCTTGCCCAATAATCTAGTAGCTAGCTAGCTCTTCTAAACTTCATACCTTGATATCAAATAGAAAGAATCATTTGAAAAGATAGAAATATTTCTGAACGAATTCAATACATTTTTTAGAAAACAGAACAAAGTGAAATGTAAAATAATTTACATTTAATAAAATAATATAATGGGAAGCTATACACAGAAAATATTATTATATTAACGCATAATGAAAGAATAAAATGATGTTTCTTTGTGATATTGTCCTACAAGTGAAGTTCAAGAGAAAATAGTGAAAATGCCATCAAAATAGGAGAGTAGCACCTTGGCTTCTGCCACAGGCTGGATAAAAGAGAAGGGCCACCCCGACTGGGAGCTCAGTGTACTTCAGGGCGACACTGATGATGCAATAGTCTCCTCTTACCGGAGACCAGGTAAGAGCTGGGCCACCCCACTGGGAACCCAGATATTTAGGGACACTGAGACACAGCCAGAGTTGCCTTGCATGTGGGCCAAACCACTACCCCCTCAGTCAAACTAAAGCAACAGCCCTACATTGCAATGAAGAAAAAATGAATTTCACGATCAGATTTTAAACAAAAAATCAAATCCATATGCAAAAGCACAAAGAAAAAATCAACAAACATGGGAAAAACGAAATAAGAAAATTTCACCAACTGTATCAGTATTATAGAGGACTTCCAACAATAGAGATTCCCGGAGGTAAATCCCGGACACAGATATTAAAAGGAACAATCTGCTAGATATACCCAAAGAAATCAATGGGCCCCTAAAAGGGAGAGAAGACCAACTACCAGAAGGAAACAGAGAAACCTGAAATAAAGAATCTCAGGATGAATAAAAAAGGAAACCAAAAAACTAANAAAAAAAAAAAGAGAGTTTTTAGCCCAAAGTGTTTATTATTGCACTTGGAGCATAAACTTCCCCCATCATATTCTTGATAATTTAGATTATTTAAGAAGTATGTGTCTTCAGGATCCACAGTTACTCAACTGCTAGAGAAGACACTATTTTCCAGTGCATTTTGCCTGTTGAATGTCTTTTTTTTAAAGACAGGATCTTCCTGAAGCCCCAGCTGGGCAAAAACTCACTATGTAGACTAGGCTGCTCCCAATTTTACAGAGATCTGCCTGCTTCTGCTTCCTTAGTGGCAGGCTTAAAGATGTGTGCCACCACACCCAGTCTGTTGAATATTTTTTTAGTTCCATGATCTAACCCACTGAATTAATAGGCCATGCTTGTTGAGCATATTTATATAAATTAACTGTCTTAAAAGGTTGGTTTCCTAACACTTATGACCTACTTTCCTAATCCCCAAGTGTTATCTCCCAGCATTCCTGATTTCACTTGAACTGATTTTAAAAAGAAAGGTTAACCAATTCCAACAGAAGTTTCTAGTGTTTATCTTATGGTATACAATGCCTGCAGTGAGATGAAGAAGCTGCAGTCATGGAGAGAAGCTAGAGTGGCCCTGAGCTCTCAACTGGACTGGTTTAGCAGGACTTGTCTAGTTTTGTCTGCTGCATTCCATCAGCAGCTGATTTGATGATGTCTTGCTTATTTCTGCCACTAGCTATTTTTCTTTTACTTAAAGGTCTCAGGGAAAATGCTTTGCTCTGCCCTAGACTCATAAGTGGGAAATCTCTGACTTCCTTAATGAACTTCTCCAGTCATTTACACTGGTTGCTATAAGTGCAGGTTTTGCTGTAAGTACCTGCTCCTTGCTACTTTCGGTTTTACTTGTTCTTTCATTGGGGTACTCCAGATGTTTCTGCTAGATGGTGTAAATTTGTGAATTGATAACAATGTCTGTCTGCTACTTACTATTTGGGTTTTTTTTTTACTTTTGTTGCTGCATGCCTGATAAACTTGTTCATTCAAAACCTAAAGTATGGATTATAAATCATTCTCTATATAAAACATCTTGCCTCTGTCATTCATCCATAAACATGTATTTTCAGGATAGTTAGAGTTGGTATTATGAAATGTCTGTTTAACTCTATTCTCCAATATCACAATTGATCATATAAAGTCAAGAAAAGTCTGTCTACTTTGGGAAATTGAACAAGATGAAATAGAGAAAAATGATGTATTTGTCATCTGCTACTCAATTTGAATAAACAGAAATGGAAAATACGTTAATATCTCAATCAACCAGCAACATGTTAAATGACTCAATTTTCTATTGACTTCAGAAATATAACTTAAGTTGCTTTTGAAAACAAAACATTATATATTTGCACTAATTTGGAGTCCAGAATTAATATACTTTTTATAAACTATGTTGTTTCTTCACATAAAATATTTTGATGAAAGCAAAAATTTATTCAAGATTTTTATTTTACTGAATAAAATACAAAAAGACAAAAAAGAATATGATATATTCATACCTCTTTCTTTAAAAGTAGATATTTTTAGCTGGGCGTGGTGGTGCACACCTTTAATCCTAGCACTTGGGAGGCAGAGACAGGCTGATCTCTATGAGTTCAAGGCAACCCTGTCTACAGAGTGAGCTTCAGGCCAGCTGGGAATAAATAAAGGGAGACCCTGTCTCAAAAACACCAAAAAAAAGTAGATATTGTTAAGGAAATACTTTATTTGAGGAACACAGAAAATGTAGTCATCATTGCTAAAAATGCACCTGGGTTCTTTACATGTTTCAGTACTAAAAGTATCTAAAGGAATTTTTTTTTGTCTTTTTGAGACAGGGTCTCCCTCTAGCCCCAGCTGTCCTGGAACTCACTCTGTAGACCAGGCTGGCCTTGAACTCACAAAGATCCACCTGCCTCTGCCTCCCAAGTGCTAGGATTAAAGGCGTGTGCCACCACACCTTTAATCCTAAGGGAATATTATTTAATTCCTAAGGGAATATTATTTTTAAACATGCTAAAGTTATTTAATATAATTGCGGTGCCACATGGCAATCTGAGCTCCCAGGAAAATGAGAAGCTCTTTCTAGTCCCTCAGAAACAGTACCTTTCATTATAAAGAGGTAGTCTTCGCTGTTTATACTCTTGATTATTATACTCTTGAAATCTCAATCAATGTATTTAAATTCTATCATGATCACATCTTAAAACTAAAAATAATGAAAACAATAAAGATAGAGGCATTACTTTATTTTCTAGCCACACCTTTAGACTGTGATTTCCTGAAACAAAGCATGAATCTCTTCTGAGGTGTAATTGTATTTTTTTGTAATTGTTTTATTTTATGAAAGACTGAAAAAAAGAGAAAGAGACAGAGACAGACAGAGACAAAGAGACAGAGAAAGAGAGACCAGATCAGGAGATGAAAAGAAGGGAGAGACATGATTTGCATACACAGTCAGGGATTACTTTTACTACTGAACAAATAAATACAGGAGTCATTCTGGGTAATAGACCTTTACTACTCCAAGGACTACAATCTCTGTTTAGTACCCAGAGACATAAGGTAGTTCCTTTATGCCAAAATAAACACTAAAAAACACGTGTTTTCTAGAAAAACTATTTTCTCTTTGGCCTCATATTGTATAATATAAGGGTATTAAATTATTCTTGATAGAGCATTGTCTACTTAAGAAAAAGAAAAGTATTCTTGATTCTATTTTTAACAGCCTTTGAGAGACACACAAATCTCTGTAACTTTAAAGTTTTATATAGAGTATTAATGTCACTGGTATAATCATAAAGTTGTATTACCAATAAAATATGGCTTTTATAACCTTGTTTTCATCTCCAAAAAGAAAATCAGTAATGGCTTCCCTCAGCTTTTGCAATTTCATGCTTAAGAGTACCAAAGTCCCCCCTCACATCCAAAGTTTGCCTTCTGAGGGCTCAATTATTTCAAATAAAATACTATTAAAATGGAAACTCCATAAATAAAAATAGAGAAGCATGAAGTCTCACACTATACTGCTACACATAGCACCTTTCTCTAGCATATCCACATCTTGGACTCTGTCTTTATATACTCACTCTGTAGCATCAGGTTCATCAGATCAGCTGCTGCAGTGTCACCATGACTGTGTATGCAGGGAGTTCTATACAACAGGCTGACACACACAGCACCCACACTGCCTCTCACTGCACCTCACCATGGGGTGGACCTGTCTCATCTCATGACAATAGCATAAACAGAATATGGTTTTTGAGATTGAATGTACATTCAGATAACATCATTACACACACACACACACACACACACACACACACACACACACAGTCTATAGAGGTTTAAGTACCAAATTTTCTCTCTGAGGAAAGATATATCTCACTTTAAGTAACAAACAATTTTGAAGAAAATTATGTTTTGAAATCACTAACCTATTTTTATAAACTTACAAGATGACAGGAAAGCTTTATGGTGTGTGTCGGTCTCATGGTAGTACTAATATTTTTACTGTCTACATTCTCTCAGTTTTTCATGATTTCTGTACAATATGAAATCAAGAAGCTTCAGAATAAGAATAAATTTCACAAAATTATTGCAATCAAAACTGTGGAGCATTTCTTACAATTCCTGGAAATAAATTATCTTCAGGTTTTGTTATAAGTAGGTGATTGAAGGACACAGTGCACCTCAGTAACTATCTGTATTTTGGTATCCAACTAGACCTAATTTGAAATTAGTAGCTAACAGCTTTTTGGTCATCTCATGAATTAACCAACCAGTCACTGGAGACTAAATTAACTGTATATATTACAGCTTTGTAATATTTTGTAACCACTTATCAAATGTGCGTTCTGATTTCAAGTGGTAAAAATTTGTAAAATCACTATCATCATTTCTTAGATATAGAGCAAAAGAGTTAGAGGTTGAAACTCTAGTATCAAGAGAGGGTTGTAAGGCTGATAAAATTGAAAGAACCCCCAAACATAGTATGTCTGTTTTCCTTAATCCCAGCACTCAGAGACAGAGGCAAGCAGATATCTGTAAGTTCAAGGCCAGGCTGGTCTATAAAGTGAGTTCCAGGCCAGATGGGGCTACAGGGAGACCCTGTCTCAAAAATACCAAAAATAAATTATATCTCAGAAATTCACCCCTGTGTTAGATAGCTTTAGTGTCAACTTGACACACCTGGGTTGAGGGAGCCTCAATTGGCGGAATTGGCTCCATTGGACTGGCCTGTGGCAACATCTGTGGAGTATTGTCTTGATTGTTGAGCTATGTGAGAGGGCCCAGCCCACTATGGGTGGTACCACCCCTGGGCAGGTTGTTGTGTATGGTATAAGAAAGCAGGCTGGCCATGGGCCAGAGGAGCAAGCTAGTAAGCAGCATTCCTGCATGGCCTGTGCTTCAGCTCCTGCCTCTAGGTTCCTCCCTTTCATTCCTATGGTGGGCTCCCTCAGTGATGAACTGTGACCTAGGAGATATGAGCCAAATAAACTCTTTCCTCCCCAAGTTGGAATTGGTCAGAGTGTTTTGTCACGGAAATTGAAGAGAAAACTAGAACAGAAATTGATACCAAGAGTGGGGTATTTCTGTGACAGACCTGGCCTTGGTGTTTTGGGGGAGTATTGTGGAAGCATTTGGCACTTCAGGTTAGAAAAATCATTGAGTGCCTAAAGTTTGTTGCTGTGGAACTTGGAACAGTTATGCTGAAAGAGATGTAGACAATGGAGGCCTGGCTTGTGAAGCTTCAAGGGGAAGCAGAGACCATGAGGGCTGTTGCACGATATTTTTCAATTGAGAATCTGTAGGATCTGGTCAGCTGGGGCTGAAGAATCAGCTGTAAGTAACAAGAGACCAGAACCTGAAGTGAAACCTTTGTTTAACTGGGGCAACTGATATTGGTTAGCAGGGGCTGAAAAAATCAGCTGTAAGAAGAGACCAACATCACTGTGGTGAAATGTTCTGGGAAGAATTTTTTAGGGTCAGCACACTGAAGCTATGTTCCAGAAGGGGCCAGAGCCTCCATATCAAGCCAGTAGCAGGACTTGGTAATGTGTAAGAGTCTCCTATATGGTTCTGGTGTTGAAATTTGAGGGGGTCATAGAGAGCAGCTGAGGCTTGGGACTGTGAGAGGTCAGGAAAGACCACTGGTGGAAGTGCATCTTGGTTGCAGTGAAGACCCCAGTATTGCAGGTTCATCAAAAGAAGCTGAGGCTTTGCACCAGGAGAAGTCAGAAGAGACCATTGGTGAAGATGCAGCCTCAGTTTCAGTGAAAACCCCAGCTGTTTGGAGGTTCCAGGACCATGGGACGACTACCAAGAGTAGCAGTGGCTGTGGAATGGAGCTGGCCTGGGCCTGCAAGATAAGCTGTGTGTGCTGTGGACAGCAGAGTCAGAGAAGTGGAGCTGCTGAAACCTTTTGGAGCCCAGAATATCATGAGTGAATCCCAGATGTCCAGCTTTGAGCTACTTTGCTGGACTTGGGTGTTGCTTAGGTGTGCCCAATTCTTCCTTTTGAAATTAGATAGTAATTGTTTGGGATTTTATAGGAGCCCACAGTAAAGAGACATTTAACAAACTGTGAACTTTTAAGTGCTTGGATTTAAGGACTGTGAGCCTTTTAAGGTTGTACTGTCTTATGTTGTGATTAATATTAACATCATACCTTGGGGACAAGAACTGGAAAGGTGGTGATTTAATAGTGATGTGTTTTGTGTGCCAACTTGACAAGGGATCAATTGTGCTAGATAGCTTCATTGGCAACTTGACATAGCTGGGTTGAGAGATCCTCAATTGGGGGAATTGTTTCCACTGGACTGGCCTGTGGCCATGTCTGTGGAGTATTGTCTTGATTGATGAGCAATGTGAGAGGGCCCGGCCCGCTATGGATGGTGCCACCCCTGGGCAGGTTGTTGTGTATGGTATAAGAAAGCAGGCTGGGCATGGGCCAGAGGAGCAAGCCAGTAAGCAGCATTCCTCCATGGCCTGTGCTTCAGCTCCTGCCTCCAGGTTCCTGCCCTGAGTCCCTATGGTGGTTTCCCTCAGTGAAGAACTGTAACCCAGGAGATGTGTGCCAAATAAACCCTTTCCTCCCCAAGTTGGAATTGGTCAGAGTGTTTTGTCAGCAGTCAAAGAGAAAACTAGAACAGCTCAGCCCCATAGTGTAACTTTTGGAGAAGTTTTTATTTTGTTTCTATGTGTGTGTAATATCTTGTTTTGTTTTCTATGTAAGAAGTGATTGGGTGAATATTCACAAAAACTAACTCATGTCCCCAGGAACTGAAAAAACCTCAAGATGGAGATACGGCTCAGTGGTTAAAAGCACATTCCACTCTTCCAGAGGACCCAGGTTCAATTCCCAGCAACCATATCAGGTGGCTCAACCACATGTGACTCCAGCTCCCCGAGGGATCCAATGCCTCTGCCTTCTGCAAGCACATGCATTCACATGTGTCATCTGAAATATATGTCTGGTGTTCCTTTAAATGTGCATTATGTGTTTGCTGCATTCCATTAGAGTTCTTCTCCCCGGGCTTGGGCTGCCAAGTCCCAGAACTGTTTCTTAGGCACACTGGTTAGGATTAGCAGTCCTAAGGCTTAAGCCTGAGTAGGGAGGGGAGGGAATTGTGGGAAGTAACCTGGAGAGAAAAGAAAGAGATGGACTACTCGGTTTAATGCTGTAACTCAAGGCTTTTTATACAAATCCTTGCAGGAGGCTGGGGCACACAGAATTGGGGCTGGGAGAGGTGGTTGGGAAAAGCTGGACCTCAGGCCATTTGTTCTAGATCAATGCTTTTGCCTGAAGGGATAAAAGACAGTTGGTGGTGCCAGGGCAGGTTTGGCCAGTTTACAGGATATCACCAGGGGTCCAGGCTTGGAGGTTGCTTGCTGACTCTCTTAGGTGCTTCTGCCAAAAGAATGCCTACATCCCCCCCATTTTTACTTATTAAAAAAAAAGCTCAGTTGTCACTATCTATTGGGGATACTCTGGAATAGTGTGGCCCAGCTCTGCTCCCACTGGGGAACAACAGAACCTGGGTGTGTGTATAGTAAGCTGGAAGTGTGACATCTGCTCAATACATCAAAGGAAACGCCCTTGAGGTCTGGAACTTTGTTGAAGTAGGTAGGGCAGGAAATACTGCATTATCCTGACCCCATGGAGCTGCTAGATAACCCATGGAAGCTATTTAAAATGCCCATGGAGATTATTAGATAACTCACAGAGGTAACCAGGAAAATGTTTTGCAGATTCCCGTTTCAAGCCAGACAAAGTCCCACAACTAGCTCCCTACATTATTAATTAAAATGGAGCAGTGTTGTCACTGTCTTCTAGAGGATTTTTAGGGATGGATTGATACTGAACTAAGGACAATCTGGGATGTTACCCCAGACTTGCTTTAGACAAACCAGAAAGCCAACCTCCTAAGGTGGGGATTAGTCTTAACAAAAGGGATGAAATTTAGGTGGCCTGGAGGGACTTGGGTTGCAGGTAACATGGCTCTGTCAACAAAAGATAACACTTTTTTCTCCCAAGTATAAAGACACACAGGCATCCTTTGATTTTCCTCTGAACACAGAGGCATTAAAAGGCTGCAGGCCAGCTGCCGAGACTCTCCAGTGCTTCCACACCTATTGATTTAAACACAGAGGCTTGTGCCAGTGCATTGCAAACCGACCATAAAAGACGTAAAGAGACCCACTGCGTATGCAACTTTTCCCTCAAGAAGTAGAACTCTGAAAAATGACAAAGCAGGGCTAGAGAGATGGCCTAGCAGTTAAGAGCACTGACTGCTCTTAAATGACAAAGCAGGGCTAGAGAGATGGCCTAGCAGTTAAGAGCACTGACTGCTCTTGCAGAGGACCCGGTTTATATTCCCAGCACCCACATGGTGGGTGAGAACCGTCTGTAACTCCAATTCCAGGAGAACTCCAGTTCCAGGGGATCTGACACACTCTTCTGACCTCCGCAACATTGCATGACATGGGTGCAGAAACCTACATACAGACAGTACATCTGTACACATACAAAATAAATAAATTGAAAAAGTAACAAAGCAAAAAGTAACCCCTTCTCTCCCATCAAGACATACAGGTATGTGAGTGACATCATCTCTAAGAATAATATTCCTTGTCTTATACATGAAGACATACAGATATCATTTGATATCCCTTTTAACATAGATGATTTTACTTCTACCCCCAAGGTCTTATGTTTGGCTGGAAAGATCTGTTCATGTAACTATGCTGATGGAATAAATTCCAGTCACAATTATCCTTTTGGTCTCCTGTAGGTTTTATTTTAGCCAGTAGCTCCTAGGCTTTGGGGGAAGGGCAGGTGAGAAGAGGAGAAAATCATTCTTTGTTGTTGAAGATAGTACTTGGGCTGTTTCAGCCTTTTCCCAGCAGGAGGCTGGCGACTAGGCTCTGGCTTTACTTTTTCTGGAGGCATGGATTGTAGGCCTGGAACCAGAGCAAAGCAGCTACGGGTGGACTCAGGCTGAGGCGGAGTCTTGGCTTTCAGGGTGTCTTTTGCAATTTACTGATGGACTATGAATAGTAAAACATAGACAGTTAAGTAAACATTATGTATTATACTAGGTTATGCTGTTGTGTAGCACAGGTGGTTAGAAATACCATTCTTTTATATTACTGTGGGTAGTAATATAGAAAATACCTCGTTTATCATTTTAGTAGGCTTATTAAAGTTCTTTTAAGAATAAAATATATTAGCCCTTTAATCATTAAGTTGGAAAAACAAAATAATATATCAGTTTAGTACTTGATATTTTCCCATGGCTTTTTAGCCTTGATAGATTCATTGGGCCTGATATTTAACTTGATAAAAGACAGCTGTAATATTTTTTTACTGATATAATTGGCCTTGGGAGAAATTCCAGCCAGTATAGTACCTGGCTTTGATACATATTTAATAGATGGGGTTTTTTTTTTGAGAAATAGAATATCCTTCCAAGATATTTTGTCTCTTAATGTAAGGAAGAAGTTAAGCTGTATTTTGGAGGGTATTACATTAATTTTACCTTATATTAGGAGAATATACCCTATAGATATAGATATATATATATATATATATAAATTTTAGCCTTTATATATTACAACACTTAGATGCATAGCTTTAGGTTTAAATTTTATAAAATGGGTTTTACAGATCTTATTGGGTGTTGATAGATCATATCCAGTAGATGACAGTCCATACTTAATAAAACTTGGAAATATCACATGTGCAAATTTATCTTTACCTTTAATAAATCAATTATTCCATTAGTTGTTTAAATATGCTGGCAGACCTGAGTTAGGAAAAAAAATCAATCTTGGTTTTATAGTCAGTACTTACTGAATTTAAACACTAAATTTATGTAAGTAGAAAACCACAAAAAAGTTAATATTAGTTGTAGAGTTAGCCTTTACTGAATTTAAACACTAAATTTATGTAAAGAGTAAAACCATAACAAGTTAACTTGTAACCACAATTTTAAAGTATTTTAAAATGACCAATAGTGGCTAAAGAACACTTTATTAGCTTTAGCTTTTTGTTAAACCAAGCTGGCTTGAAAATCTCCATACATATCTGCCTTGTTCTGCTTTCAGGATGTTGAAAATATAAAAATGGTATTAATTTTAGGTGGGGAAAGACAGACATGAATCAAGATGACTTGTTATTTCTGCTCAGTGGTAGGTTACAAACCAAGTGGTCTGGGAGGCTGTGAATCTTAAAAGGTGAAAACAAATCTAAAAGGATCCAAAATTGTCCAGGACCTTATTAATTAATTGGCCTTAGAATTGTTTAGGATCCTTTTTATTAATTGACTTTGAATTGACTAGGATTTATTAATTGATTAATTGTGCACAATTTGTTTAAAGATATTTTGGGGGACCCATATATTAGATTTAGAAACTTATTAACAAGCATGCTTGAGATGGAATTTAACTTAACAGATTTTGAATGGCCATATTATAAAAATATCTCGAGATAAATATTGACATGCAAGGAACAGTACAATCAACTCAATTTTGAACAAGTATCATAAGAAAAAACACGTTAAGTTTTAAAAGCACATTTTCTTTGTGTATTTTTGGGGAAACCTATTTTCAGAAAGAATGCAGACCATTACGTCCAGTGACAGGCCTGAAGTATTCTGAGAATTGTAGTCTGTTCGCTTGGAAGGAAAGGAAGTTAATATGACCATGACAAGAAGTTAACATGGCCGCGACAGGACCAAAGAATTCGGGTGTTTGTAGTTTTGCATGGTTGATCCTGCTGCGGCAACAGCCAAAGATGTGTTTTTCTTTCCTCAGAAATTATTTTTGTTATAACTTCTGCCTGGCTTGGCCTGATGAGAGGGGCCCAGGCATTGTCCTGCTGGGGCTAGAGAGATGACTCAATCCTAGCACTTGGGAGGCAGAGGCAGGCTGATCTTTGTGAGGTCAAAGCCAGCCTGGTCTACANCTACTGCTCTTGCAGAGGACATCCACAGGGATATGTTAAGAGTTTTGCTTCAAAAGGAGGCAGGTTCCCACGTGGAAATTTTAACTCCTTGACTCTTGAGGAGCAACTTTATTTTCTTAGCCTGTGTGTACTTTTGGCGTGTCTGCTTCCCATGATAAAGAAAGATAGGAAATGCTATTGAGTAGAGAAACATTTAATAGCAGAGGGTTTGGTAGCTTAGCAGGCAGAATAGGTTCTTGTCTCCAGGAACCGAAGTTATTAAAGACTAATCCCACATGAAAAGGGTCTCATAGGGGCTGAAGAGATGGCCTAGCAGTTAAGAGTGCCGACCGCTCTTACAGAGGACCCGGGTTCGATCCCCAGCACCCACAGGGTGGCTGAGAACCGTCTGAAACCCCAATTCAAGGAGAACTCCAGTTCCAGGGGAATCCGACACCCTCTTCTGATCTCCATGGCATTGCACGACACGGGTGCACACACCTGCATGCAGACAGTACATTCATACACATACAGAAATAAATAAAATTAAAAAAAAAAAAGAAAGAAAGAAAAGGGTCTCATAGAGATGGACCAACAGCCGGGCCTTAAAGAAGAGATTCTGAATGACAGATCAAGGACTGTCATTCTGCTTGAGGAGAGTTGCGAGGATGGACCGAAAGCCCCACCTTCTACACTGAACCTTCCTTTCAGGAGGGGTTTAATTCCCTCCTCTGAACCCTCCGAAATTTCCCACTCATGAGGGAAAGAGAGCTGAGAGAGTCAGCCTGGGAAAATACCTTTCTTCTTCCTCCTTTCTGTGGAAAGTTGAGCCCCACGTCTTGGTGCCAGCTGTCATCTGAAATATGCGTCTGGCATTCCTTTAAATGTGCATTATGCATTTGCTTCATTCCACTAGATGTTCTTCTCCCTGGGATTGTGGTGCCAAGTCCTGGAACTGTTTCCAGGGTCCACCAGTTAGCAGTCCTCAGGCTTAAGCCACAAGCAGGGAGGGGAGGGAACCATGGGAAGTAACCCAGAGAGAAAAGAAAGAGATGAACTTGTAGTGAGACCAGGAGTAAAAGGACTCGGTTTGATGCTGTAACTCAAGGCGTTTTATACAAATCCTTGCAGGAGGCTGGGGTGCACAGAATTGGGGATTGGGAGAGGTGGTTTAGACAAGCGAGACCTCAAGACATTTGCTCCAGATCAATGCCTTTGCCTGAAGGGATCAAAGACAGTTGGCTGCACCAGGGCAGGCATGGCAGGTTTGCAGGATATCAGCAGGGGTCGAGGCTTGGAGGTTGCTTGCTGACTCTCTTAGGTGCTTCTGTAAAAAGAATGCCTACACACATTCACATAACTGCACACACACACACACACACACACACACACACAGACATAATTAAAAATAAATGAAATCTTTAAAAAGAAAAAGGTGGTGTCCTAGTAACTTTCTATTACTGTGTAAAAGCACTGACTGCAACCAATTTGGGGAGGGAAGACTTTATTATATCATAAATCTCAAAGGTCACAGTTTATCAGTGAGGGAAGTCAGTGCAAGAACTCAGGGCAAGGATCTGCCGGTGAGCACTGAAGCACAAACCATGGAGGAATGCCACTTACTGGGTTCATCCCCTGGTCTACGCTCAGCCTGTTTTCTTTTTTTAAAAATTTATTTTTATTTTTATTTTATTTATTTCTGTATGTGTATGAATGTACTGTCTGCATGCAAGTTTGTGCACCCGTGTCGTGCAATGCCACGGAGGTCAGAAGTGGGTGTCAGATTTCCCTGGAACTGGAGTTCTCCTGAAATTGGAGTTTCAGATGGTTCTCAGCTGCCATGTGGGTGCTGGGGATCGAACCCATGTCCTCTGTAAGAGCAGTCGGCGCTCTTAACTGCTAGGCCATCTCTCCAGCCCTCAGCCTGTTTTCTTATACAAAGACCAACTGCACAGCCCACCCACAGTAAACTGGCATCCTCCACAAAAATACTCAAAAATCAAGAAAATGCCCCAAAACATGTCCATAGGCTAATCCAATAGAGGAAATTGCACAACTGAGCTTCATTCTTCCTAGGTGTGTTAAGATGACAACTAAAGCACATCACTATTAAACTTCATCTTTCCATTCCTTATCCCCCAAATTATTCAATATTAAATTGCTATACACAACATAGTATATCTTTAAATCTCCCACAGTCTTTAGAAAAATCACAATATGTTAAAAGTTCAATGTATCTTCAAAATTCTTTTAACTCTAAGTTCTTGAAAAATCTTAAACAGCTGGAAAGATGGCTCAGTGGTTAAGAGCACCAACTGCTCTTGCAGAGGACCTGGGTTTGATTACCAGCACCCACATGGTAGCTAACAACCATCTGTGACTCCATATCCAATACCTTCTTCTGACTCTGGGAGCATTGCACGACACAGATACAATTAAATATATGCAGGTAATACACTCACACATATAAAATAAAAATAAATAAATCTAAAACAAGTTTAATACTATCTTGTTTCAAGAGTGAAGGACTTGCAACTGTTTTTTGTAAACCTTGAGGGTTTTTTTTTTTTATGTGTATGAATGTACTGTCTGCATGTAAGTCTGTGCACCCGTGTCATGCAATGCCGCGGAGGTCAGAAGAGGGTGTCGGATTCCTCTGGAACTGGAGTTAAAGACGGTTCTCAGCCACCATGTGGGTGCTGGAGATTGAACCTGGGTCTTCTGCGAGAGCACTCGGTGCTCTTAACCACTAGGCCATCTCTCCAGCCCCAACAGTGAAGGACTTGGAACTTTTAAGTCAAGTAATGTGACTCAGTGTTGGATATTCGGGATTCACTCAATATTCTGGGCTCCAGAGGGCTTGAGCAGCTCCACTTCTCAGGCGCTGCCATTCACAGCACTCGCAGCTTGTCTCATAGCCTCAGGCTGGCTCCACTCCACATCTGTCTCTGCTCTAAGTGGTCAGTCCACGGTCATAGCATCTCCAATATGCTGAGGTCTCTACTGAAACTGTGGTTGGAGCTTGAGCAATAAGATTTCCTCTCCTCTCAGAGTGTCAAGCCTCAGATTTGCTCTGTAACCATGTCAATCTAGGGGTCTTCACAGCAGCTGAGGCTACACTTCCACCAGTTGCAAATCCTAGCCTCTCATGGTATAAAATCTCAGATTCTCTCCATGACCCGTTCACACCTTCAACACCAATACCACCTAGGAGACTTACACACTGACAAGTTCTGTGACCAATTTGGTGTGCAGCTATGGCACCCTCTGGACCATAGGTTCTGTGTACTGATCCCGAGGAAATCCTTCCCCAAAGATTCCACTCAATGAGGCTGATATCTTGTTATTCACAGCTGATTTCTCACCTCCCTGCTGACCAGGACTGATTATTCTAGTAAAGCAAAAAAGGTTGCAGCGCTAAAAATCCATAATTCAAAATATACTACACAAACATTTTTGATAGAATCTTTGGTTCCCTTTGAAGCTTCACAAGTTTCACAAGCCAGGCCTCCATCATCTATACCTTTTTCGCCATTATCTTCCAAGTTCTACAGAATGGCTCACTGAGCTCCAGGCTCTTTTTCAGTCTAAAGCTCCTACAACCTCTACAATCCACCTAGAGGGAGAATGGTAAACCCATCACAGCAATACCCCATGCTCTGGTACCAATTCTGTACAACTCCTATGGAAAGCATAGTGTATTTGGAATGTGGTTTTAGAGGAAGAGTGCATAATGGGAGAGGGCATGGTGGCGGATGTGACCAGAGCAGAAAGGTAAGTGCTCATATCTTCAAACAGGCATTGGAAGCAGAGAGCTACAGACTGTTACCCCAGCAAGGCTAACAACTCTTAAAGCCAACTACACATGCTTCCTCCACCATGACCACACCTCCTCAAGTTTCCATGACCCTCCCCAGTAGCATTACTTTTTCTCTTTTTTCTTTTGGGTAATGATAGTTTTAATTGGGATAATGCAGGGTCTCACTTGACTTCAATTTCATTTCCCACATGATTCAGAATGTTGGTCATCTTTCACAAATCAGCTGGCCATTTGTGTGCATGTCGTTGAATGAGAAATATCTAGTCATCTCTTTAACCTATCTTTAAATTTGAATGTTTGATTTTGGGTTTATTGCTGAGAATTCCATGCTAGATATATTATGAATAAAATTTTCATGTTAGCATATTTAATTCCATATGATTGATGATATTTCTCAATGAACATAAGAAACAGATGTCATAAAACACCCAGTTTTATAATTATTCAAGAAGTGATTGGTTAGGGGGTAGACACAAGAAACTTGCTACCAGAGACCATCTACTTCATCATTAAGTCATATTTAGCTATTTCTGAGAGTCAGCAGTGATATATAAATGAGATTAACATGCTTACTGCTGAAAAGATTATTTATGAGAATATTGTGGATGTATTTTTTAGCTTGCCAACTAGAATCACAAAAAGGAAGCTTTCTTTCAAAAGCATATTCATGGCCAGAATTAGCCATCTAATTTATGCTGGAGTTTGAACTCCACCTCACTAAAACTGACCATATCCACATTCAGGTACTCCCTAGCAAGGGCTCATAATAACTATTGAAAACTGAGAATGACTTTGAGTTCGCTGTACAGGTGAATAGAGCAAGTATAATGATTCCACCATGATAGACGTTCCAGTCTAGACATCAGCAACAATTCAGCTGCCAAAGTCACTGGAACACATTGAAGGTAGCAGCAGAAATTAACACCCTTGTCCTTAGTTTGTCACCTGATTAAGTATGTTAGAGAAATAAGGGATGAGAACAGAATACACTTAAAAGAAAAAGAAAGAAATCAATTCAGAAATATGACTCTTCAAATATAAAAGAAAGAAAAACAACTGACAGGAAACAAGACAAGATTGGATTAAGCCTAATGGACCAAAATTAATTAAAAAGACTATGGCTTTGCTGAAATCAACGCCATTGTTATTTACCTTGAATTGAATTGTCTTGTCAATGTAATGTATTTTATTTACTTTTTAAACTTTTTTTTTAATTTTTTTTTATTTTTATTTTATTTATTTCAGTATGTGTATCAATGTACTGTCTGCATGCAGGTTTGTGCACCCGTGTCGTGCAATGCCGCGGAGGTCAGAAGAGGGTGTCGGATTCCCCTGGAACTGGAATTAAAGATGGTTTTCAGCTGCCATGTGGGTGCTGGGGATCGAACCAGGGTCCTCTGCAAGAGCAGTTGGAGCTCTTAACCGCTAGGCTATCTCTCCAGCCCCCAATGTAATGTATTTTAAAAAGAAAATAAAAAATCTTATTTGAACCATCTTTGATATTATCAAAACAGATTACTAACAAGAACAGAGAACACTTATCCCTATGATCACAAAATCAAATAATCAGAGTATATAATTTTACAATGAAATAAATAAAATTTCAAACTCACTTGGGTTTTAAGTTTATAACTCTCAGCTTTCTTTCCTAATATTTTACCAGACTTCCACATTAATTATTATTGACTTATAAAAAGATAATTTTTATTTTCTTTACATAAGTTCAAACTAAAATTTTTAATTATTTTTCATAAATTTAGATCCACAAATTCACTGAAATGGCTATTTCAGTAGAGGTTAAAATGGAGTAAAAGGAAAAAATAGATGGCAGGAAGTATTATTCATGTCAAGGTATATTTATGTCTACATCCTGAAAATGAGTAAGAGTAAATCCTTATGAAGCACTGTCTTACTCAATGCAGTAAGCAAATCTGAAGAGATAGTATTATAAGCTGGAAACAATGAGGCACTGCATTTAACCAGCACTCTGAAATAGAAAACCATATAAAGGAACTAGAGTTCCACAGCAATCCTTTTCATCAGAGAGCTCTGTTTTGTTGAGCAAACAACAGAAACCAGCCCTTATTTATCAAGGCATAACTTAATGACTATGTAAGTCCATGCCAGAAGGCAGGTGATCCTAGCTGAGGTCCTAGCAATTTCTGGGTTGTAAACCACTGACCCCTGAAACCAATTGCTTTTACCCTCAATTTTGTGTAATAAATTTACTCTTGCTCAGTTTATCACACTCCTTTCCTGTGCATTCCAGAAAACTGTTCTCACCATAGTTTTTTCATTTGGAGGTCGACAGCAATAGACTAGCCTCTGGTCATGACCATATTTCTATCCATACTCTGTTCACTTTCAATCCATACAAAGCCAATTTTTCCTGTTAAAAGCAAGTTTACCATTCTTTAAAAATGCATACTTCCCTAAATTAAAGTTACACATAAAAAATTTACCTGTTATTTTCTGGCAAATGCAAAATCTATTGCTTCAGCCTCACTGATAATAAATGGACCCCTTTTACAAAATCAACACCATCAGTACTTTAGATATGTCTTATTAACAGCCATTAGCACCTGGGAGTGCTTCCTAAGAAGCCACTGCCTGGTTCAGAGGTAAAATGAATCTTTCTTATTCTTTCTCTCCCTCTTCTCTCTTTCTCTCTCTCTCTCTCTCTCTCTCTCTCTCTCTCTCTCTCTCTCTCCTATTTTTATTTTATTTTCAACAAACAAGCTGCATATTTAGTTTTCCTTACCTTAATTAGTATAGAAATATTAGATATCATTATGGAATTTTTCAAACAGCATGCAATTATAGTGAATTCCATCCCCCTTTTTCTTTCCCCCAGACCCCTGACACTCCTTTATCTTTCCAGGTTCATTTCTGCTTTAATTCCATGTGTATCATCACCACCTCTTTTCTGTTCTTTCTTGGTCTCCTTACTAGTTTTTCAGCTTTACCCACATTTACACTCGTTTGTGTATTTGCACATTAGATACTGGGTTCCACATGAGTGATAACATTCAGATTTTGACTTTCTGAGACTCAGTAACCTCGCTTAATTCAGATCCATCCATTTTCCTGAAAATTTAATTTTTTTTACAACTGAATAAAATTGCCTTGTGGCAACCAATGGCTTCTACAGGAGCATTATCACTTTTGTGGGGTAATTCCATTTAAAAATTCTCTGTGTTTAGAAATGTATACAATAGTAGGCTTCCATATGGCTTTCCCAAACATTCTTAATATTACTTATCTCTCCCGAAAACATCCCTCTGACCTCTAAAAATGCATGTTCTTAGGCCCCAACAAAAACTACTATATAAATCAATTGTATATAAGGAAACTTTTATGAAATACATGTGGAAATGATAAAATCATTTTTGTACTTGAATATAAGCAGGCCATGGAACTTATAAGGCAAAAAAGTAGCAGAAAATGTTTATCGTGGTCCTAAATAATTAACTTACTGCACAGAGAAGCAGAAAAGACTCCTCTTATGACAGATAACATGAGACATCTTCAAAAATGATCATTTGCAGCTGAGTTGATTGCTCAGTATTGGTTCCCAGCACCCACACTGCAGCTAACAAACATCAGTAACAAGTTCCAGGGATCTAATGCCATCTTCTCATCTCCACAGGCATTACACATATGTGGTGCACTTACATACATGCAAAGCACTCATATACATAAAATGAAAATAAGAAATAAAATATCAAAAAGAAAAATCATTTATTAAAGAAGATAATGCCCTTACATTCTACCACGCCCCCTCTTCCGCAGATTGTTCCCTAGGCTTAGAAAAGGGGCACAGGTGGATGAGAAGCAAAACACTCTACTTTCTCTGGAGCTGATGTCTTGGTCTCTAGTCAGTTCTGGCTGTTTTCTTTCATGGGCTGCCAGCTTGTCCAGGATTAACCTTTTGATCCTACTAATGAAGCACATGCAATTAGATATTTAGGTATTTAAACAGTATTTGTAAGGGCTTCAATTGGGGTTAATGGTGAAACTACAACAATATAGACTGGACACTCATTTGATCAACTTGATTGAACATACAAGCCCCCCGTTTCAGGATGGTGGGACCCATGAGCTGTGTGGGTTTGGGCACAACTGCTTGCAAATTGGTTTTACATGAAGGATGCTTGTACTCACAAATTATCACCTATTGTTAAAAAAAATGAAATCAAAACAAAACAAAAAAGCAGAGAAAGATGCAGAAAACTTACGGCAGAATGCACGATCTGCGATGGGTAGGGGTGGGGGGGGGGAAGGGAAGGGGATATATGCCTGAACTGAATTGGAAAATGATGTATGAAATACACAAAGCATCAATAAAAATAAATTAAAAAAAAAGAAGATAATGCTTGTCCTGAAGATTGTGACCTGCATAAGCTGGTCTCCTGTCTCTTAAGTAGCACACTGACCATCATGAAGACTGTGACCTGCATAAACTGGTCTGCTGTCTCTTAAGTAGCACACTGACCATCATGAAGACTGTGACCTGCATAAGCTGGCCTGCTATCTCTTAAGTAGCACATTGACCATCATGGTCACACTTCTCTGGCCTTGAACCAACTAGGGATTCAGAGTTCCTAAATCAAAGACCAACTTATCTTATACTACCATTACTAGGGTATTCTAAATTAATAAAACAAAATATATCAGAGCCTCTAAGACATTTATTTATGGAAAGTGCTTTATGCTCAGGCATCAGGGACTGAATTTTGATACCTCACACCCATGTGAAAAACTAGGCACAACAGTATGTTCTTGTAATCCCATTAGCTAGTTAGTACAATCCACGTTCACTAGGAGAATCTGTTTCAAAAATAGGGTTAAATAGAGGAAAAAGCCTAAAGTTGATCACTGACCTCCACATGTGCAAATATTCAGTGCATGAGTATGTGCACGCGCAAGTGCACAAACACACGTACACACACACACACACACACACACACACTGAATACATACATACATACATACATACATACATACATACATACATAGAGAGAAAGAAATGAAAAACTGGTATATGGAGGATCAATTTGAAGAAGCTTCATCTCAGATATTTAACAACTTACCAATGCTAGCATTTGAGATTTTCTTTTCTTTTTTTTTTTTTGAGACAAGGTCTCCTTTTAGTCCTAGCTGGCCTGGAACTCACTATGTAGAACAGGTTGGCCTTGAATTCACAGAAATCCACCTGCCTCTGCCTCCCAAGTGCTGGAATTAAAATCATGCACCACCATGCCCAGCCTAAGATGGTTTTTATCCGCCATGTGGGTGCTGGGAATCGAACCTGGGTCTTCTGCAAGAGCAGTCCATGCTCTTAACCACTGAGCCATATCACCAGCCCCTTGAGATTTCCTTAAAGAGTCCCAGTTTCTGTACTACCATTCCAAAAGATATATAGTAAATGGAAAAAAAAAACAGTTCCTGTGCACACAAATTTTATGGTACAAAAAATAATGCAGTAATTAATTACTTAGTTATCAAGCAGTAGATTAACCATATGTTGTAATAAGTGTAAAATTTTTTAAAAAAAATTGGGTGCTAAGATGGAGAAAATTACCGGGTAAGAAATGTATTCTTCTGCTCTTCCCTCCTGTTCCTATCACTACATTCTACCACATCTTCCGTGTATACTGTTCTAGACATCATGAGCTAATGAGTAAAAACCCAGAGTGACAGGAATGACTCCCTCTCTAGAAGCAGTTGACCTAGGGTCCCATAGACATGCAAACAATACTGGCCATTGTCCCTGCCCCTGGTTACCTACCAGAACTGAATGATTAGTCTCTATTGCTGAATATATTACATATATGAGCTGTAGAACAAATAAGGAGAAATCAAGCTGATGCTGACTTCAGAGTACTTACTAGCATTCCCAGTGAAGGAAGGTGCTATATAAGCTACTGGAAAAAAAATCATAAATTTTATCTAGGCGTGAATCCTGTGACTACAATAATAATTGGACTATCAATATATGGCTGCTGGTGCAATAGTGAACAAATATTAAGAGGGTAACCAATGACTCCTTAATTGTTTTTAAGATCTGCTTCCTAGTATGATTCCCATACCAACCTTGATCAAACCTCAGGAACCTGAGGCTAAATGGGTCACAGGACACAAAGGAGTACCTAGTACTAGTTTTCTATAATTCCATTAAATAAACTCTTAGTGACTTATTGTAATACCCATGAAATAATGCATCTTTCAATTATCACCAGAGAATTGTTCTTGTATGACAAATAGATGATTAACCCAGAAATCCACAACTGCTCAATGTGCAAAGAACAAGAGGTTGCAGACTGTTTCTCTTGAATAGGACACCTGTGTCAAACTTCTTCCTCCCAAGGCTCAGGGATCATTTTGGAAGAGGAAGTGGAAAGGTTTTAAGAGCCACAGTTGGTGGATAACCATACAGCTGGTCTAGAACGCACCGCAATGGTGACAACATGCAAACTCAAACCAGAAAAAATACCCAGCATAGACATGAGGAATTGAGGAAGAAGCTTCAACCCCATCTGAGTAAACTGTGGCAACTGTTGGCTGCTGGGAGGAGCAGGGACAGTCTCCTTCAAGGATGGAATTCTTGGTAGACTAACCAGGCTCCAGCGTATGGACCCCATATGAAGGATATTTGGAGACAACATTAGACTCTCTAGGCATTATATGTATGCATGTACACACACGCACAAAGCACACACACACACACACACACACACACCATGCCTGGCTTAAAGACGGTTCTTAGCTGCCATGTGGGTGCTGGGAATTGAACCCGGGTCCTCTGCATGAGCAGTCAATGCTCTTAACCACTGAGCAATCTCTTCAGCCCTTCGTTTTTACTCTTTTAAGAGTTTCTCGCACTCCTTTCTATAGGGGTTGCAAGAGTTTGCATTACCACCATCAGTGAATGGAGCGTTCCCCATTCCCCACACCCTCTCAAGCATTTGGTGCCTTTGTTTTCTGATCATAGCCAATCTTACCAGCATAAGATGAAAACTTAAAGTGGTTTTATATGCATTTCCTTAATTAGTACCAATATTGAACATTTTAAAGATGTTTCTTAGCCATCTTTACTTCTCTTGAGAAGTCTCTGTTCAAATCTTTAGCCCATCTTTTAATTGGGTCTTTTGTTTTCTTTTTTTTAATATAATAATTTATTGATGGTTTGTTTTTTTCATACTTCATTTTTCAGTTCAATTTAGACATAATCCCCTTTCTCTTCCCCCCCACTCCACCCCAGTTCATGCATTCTGTCATATAGATAGATAGATGATGATAGATAGATAGATGATAGATAGATGATAGATAGATAGATAGATAGATAGATAGATAGATAGATAGATAGATAGATATGTACTGGAGTTAATCTGTGCTTTGAAGTCCTGTAAATTGTGTTTATGGGGGCTGGAGAGATGGCCTAGCGGTTAGCAGCGCCGACTCTCTTGCAGAGGACCCGGGTTCGATCCCCAGCACCAACATGGCGGCTGAGAGCCGTCTGAAACTCCAATTCCAGGAGAACTCCAGTTCCAGGGGAACCCAACACCCTCTTCTGACCTCCGCGGCATTGCACGACACGGGTGCACAAACTTGCATGCAGACAGTACATTCATACACATACAGAAATAAATAAAATTAATAAAAAAATTAAAAAAATTGTGTTTATGAAGTTCAGTGCACCAGAATTTGGTGCATATATATTCATGATTGTGATATCTTCTTGGTTAATTGTTCCTTTAATAAGAATGTAGTGACCCTCTTCATCTCTTGTGATTAGTTTTAGTTTGAACTCTGTTTTGTCTGATATTAGAATAGCAACTCCTGCTTGTTTCTTTAGTGTCATTTGCTTGGAATATTTTTTCCAGCCTTTTACCTTATGATAATGCCCATCTTTGAAGGTGAGATGGGTTTCTTGCAGAAAATAAGAAGATGGATTTTGTTTCTTAATAAATTCTACTAGTCTAGGCCTCTTGAATGGGAGTTAAGTCCATTGACATTTAAAGTTATTATTGAGAGATGTATATTGATTTCCATAATTTTCATTTCTGGCATTCTTGTTCTAGGTTTGTATTTCCACAGTAGTACCTTCATTAAGTATTTTCTGTTGCTGCTTGGGTATAGTGGTTCCTTCCTTCCTCTCTTTGGATTGCTTCAAGTACTCTCTGAAGGGCTGGGTTTCTAGGCATGAATTTTTTCAGTCTATTTATGTCATGAAAGAGTTTCCTTTCTCCTTTAATTAAAATAGACTTTTTTTTCTGGATAAAGTATTCTAGGTTGACATCTAGTCATTTTTAACTGGGAATACTTTGGTCCAGTCTCCTCTGGCTTTCTTCATTTACACTGAAAAATCAGCTATAATTCTGATGGGTTTTCCTTTATATGTAACTTGTTTTTCTTTCGTAGCTTTCAGTATTCTCTCTTTGTTTTGAACATCTAGTGTTTTTACTATGATACAGCATGGACTATTTGTTTTCTGATTCTATTTGGTCTTCTATGTGCTTCCTATATTTATAGGGGTATTTCATTTCTTAATTCGGGAAATTTTCTTCCACAATCCTGTTGAAGATCTGATCATTACCATTATCCTGGGATTCTTCTTCCTCTATACCTATTCTTCATAGATTTTGGTCTTTTCATGGTATCCCATAGTTCTTGGTTATTCCATTCTTGTATTTTGTAAAATTTTTCATAATCTTTGCTTGAGAGATCCAGTTCTTCCATGTTTTCTTCCAGTCTTGATATTCTATTTTCTTCTTCATTCATTCTGTTACTGAGGCTTTCTCCCATCCTTTCCAAATGGTTTATTGAGTGTTCCATTTCCTTTTTCATTTCAGTCTGAGTTTTCCCCAGTGTTTCTCTATCTTTTGTGAATTCATTCTGCAGTTTTTCATTACTTTCTTTTAGTTTATCCGTATCTTCTTTTAGTTCTTTGTATGTCTGTTCTTTAAATTCATTTAATTCTTTGATAATGTTATGATAGTTCTTTTAAGACGTGTGTCCTGAGTTACATCTAGGGGTCCTCATTACAGGACTCTTCTATGGGACTGGTAGTATTTGGCAGAGGTGTATTATTCGGGTTTTTCATATTATTGTCTTTTCATTGTGATTTTGGCATTTGGGTTTCTTTTGTGGTTTGTGGTTCAGTATTCTTTGTTGAATCGAAGACTGGCTTTGCTTGTATTCTTCAGACATCTTCATTGTCATCTTATTAGTTGTGCAAGGGTGGTTGGTCTAGGCTTTGAGTTCTCACTTTTGACTTTGTAATGGAAAGACCAGCCTTCCCTCCCCCAGCCAGTCAGGAGCTCCTCCAGAGGCCCAAGACAGGCAACAACCAGGCAGGCTTGAATCCTGTACCATGTGGGCTCCACCCACTAGCTCCCCCAGGAGCTGGTTGCATTTGTCTGGATCTGGGTCCAAGGGAAAGGAAGTCTAGCCCAGAGCTGAGAGAGAGGCCCCAGGTGCTCCCCAGTTGGTAGGTAGGGAATCCATAATATCACCACTGCCACACAGTTGGATACTCTCACTACCTAGCAGAGGCTGACCTCATACACTCACTGGGAGAGATAGACTCACATAATTGCTGCACCATGTGGGGTTTGCCTACCAGCTCTTCAGGGCTGGTTGCCAAGGTCTATATCTGGTTCCAAGGGGTAGCGAAGCCTAGCCTGGAAGAGAAGGAATGGTCCCAGGTGTTCCCTATGTACTGCAATACTTCTGCCACTTTCACTGCCTGCAAGCTACACCACCTCCTCCTTCAGCCTACACTTCATCTCATGTTGCCTCCAGACTTTTTATGATTTAGTGGTGGAGACTATGAAGCTCTCTAAGGACTCTGAAAGCTTAGGACCCAGGAAATCCAATGGCTTACTTCAACTGTGAAGGATTCAGAATTCAGGAGTCTGGTGAAGCTATTGTCAGTTCTAAGCTGAAGGCTAAAGGAGCCTTCTATGAGTTCTGAGATCAAAGCCTGGAGAATCTTTGGTTCTGATGCCAGAGATAGGGATAATACAAGGAACCATGCAGCTCCTGTTGATAAAACATGGCATTAAAACCTCATACAGACAAAAAAAAAAAACTGCACCCGGGGTTTGTGTGAGTCTTGAGATCAGGGGATTTCTCAAGACCACCTGAAACCACAGGTAGGAGCTGGGTGCTTCAGCCAGGCAGATTGTTTGATTTTATTTAGTTATCTTTGGCTCGATTGGCTTTTGTGGCTATGCGGGCTGATTTGTCCTTCTAGCTGGTATAAAAGGTGAGTTTGTGTGAGTCTTGAGATCAGGGATTTCCCAAGACCACCTGAAGCACAGATACCCCCACCAACACCAACTGGGATTGCACAAGGAGTGTCCAAGTGGATTCTTTGGAGAACCTTCAGAACAGAAAGGGAAAAGTGAATTAAACTTCCAATAGAAAGCATAAAGCTTAGACAAGTCAACACTGCATAAGCAAAGAGAAAAGGAAAAAAAAAAACAAATCAATCAATCAAACAACAAAGGCAAGCAAAGCAAGCCTTCATCACAGTGAAGAGACATTTGGGATTCACATCAGAATACAGACAAAGAGAAACCCATATGTCAGGGACATGAAGAAAAGACAACATGGGAAAAGTGCAGGATAATTCCACACCAAGCTCTACCAACCCTGAGGAAGATTCCTACAGTGGTATCCCCCTGGGGATGGCCCAGGACACAGATATTAGAAGTACAATTATGAACATACTTAAAGAAGTACAAGACTATAAAGAGCAAATCAAAGAATTAAGGAAAGAGAATGAAAGACTCAAGAAGGACCTAGAGAGAATGACAAACTCCAGAAGGAAGTGGAAAGACTGAAAAGATCCCATGTTGAAAAAGATAAGAAAACCAGCCAGCAAAGCAAAGAGCTATGGGAAGAGATTGAGAAGTTCCAAAAGGAAGTAGAAATACTAAAGAAATCAGAAGACAAAATGAAAAAGGAAATCAAACACTCATCCAATCAAGAGGAAAGGAAAGGAAAAAGCCTCAGAAGGAGAATGGAGGAAGCAGAACAAAGAATATCAGACCTGGAAGATAACACAGAACAACTAAAAACCTCAAGTAAAGATTATGAAAAATGTAAAAATACACAAAAGTGGAAAAACCAGGAACTGTGGGACACTATGAAAATATCAAACCTCCGCATCATAGGAATAGAGGAAGGAGAAGAATCCCAAGAGAATGGTATTGATCACATCTTCAACAGAATAATAGATGAAAATTTCCCCAAACTAAAAAAAAGACAAACCAATACAAATAAAAGAAGCACATAGAACTCCAAACAGACAAGATCAGAAAAGAAACTCTCCACACAATATCATATTTAAAATGCTAGACACCCAAAACAAAGACAAAATTCTAAAAGCCACAGAGAAAAACAAGTTACCTATAAGGGGAAACCTATCAGAATTACAACTGACTTCTCAGTGCAAACTATGAAAGCAAGAAAAAGTGTGGAGCAATGCATTCCCAGTATTAAAGGACTATAGATGGCAACCCAGGTTACTCTACACAGCAAAAATGTTGATGATAGTTGAAGGAGAGAGAAAAATCTTCCATGACATAAACAAGATGACAGAATACATGTCCAGAAAACCAACTTTTCAGAGAATACTTGAAGCAATTCAAAGGACAGAAGAAAGGAGCAACCATCTCCAGGCCCCTAGAAAGAGAAATCAATAAAAGCATCATTGCAGAAGTAGAAACCTAAATCCAAAACACAAATGGATAATAAGATGAAAGGAAGCAACAGAAAACTATCAGTCATAACCTTAAATATGAATGGTCTAAATTCCCCAATCAAAAGATATAGACTGAGAGATTGGATTAGGAAACAGAATCCATCCATATGCTGTCTACAAGAAACTCATCTTATCTTCAAGGATAGGCACCACCTTAAATTGAAAGAATGGAAAAAATATTCCAAGCAAATGGTACCAAAAGAGAGCACATGTTGTTGTTTTAATATCAGACAAAATAGACTTCAAAGTAAAATAAATCAGAAGAGACAAAGAAGGCCATTACATTTTTGTCAAAGGAACAATTCACCAAGAAGATTTCACAATTATGAATATATATGCACCAAACTCTGTTGCAACAAACTTTATAAAGACAATTCTCCAGGATCACAAGGTACAGATTAACCCCAGTACACTCATAGTAGGGGACTTCAATACCCCATTGAAACCTTTGGACAAGTCAACAGGACAAAGAATAAGCAGAGAGACATCTGAACTGAACAATATGATACACCAAATGGACCTCACAGACATCTACCAAATATTCCACCCTAATACTAGAGAATATACTTTCTACTCAGCACCCCTCAGAACAGTCTCCAAAATCGACCACATATTGGGACACAGAAGAAATCTCCACAAATATAAAAAGATTGAAATAATTTCATGCATTCTATCAGACCACAATGCAATAAAGCTCAATATCAACACCAGGATAAGCCCTACTGCCTACAAGAACACATAGAGACTAAACAACACACCATTAATCATTAAGGAAATGCAAATCAAAACCACTCTAAGATATCATCTTACTCCAATAAGACTGGCTAGGATCAAGAAAACAAATGATACCAAGTGCAGGAGAGGTCATGGGGAAAGGGGAACACTCATCCATTGCTGGTGGGAATATAAACTTGTACAGCCACTATGGAAAGCAGTGTGGAGAACCCTTAGAAGACTCAAAACGAGCCTTCCATTTGACCCAGTCATACCACTCCTGGGTATATACCCACAAGACTCATCTTACTGCAGAGATACATGCATGGCTATATTTATTACAGCTCTGTTCACAATAGCAAAAAGCTGGAACCAACCCAAATGCCCCTCAACTGACGAGTGGATAGAGAAAATGTGGTACATGTACACAATGGAATTCTATGCAGAGGTAAAGAAAGACAACATCATGAACTTTGCAGGTAAATGGATGGAGCTAGAAGACATTATGTTAAGTGAAGTAACACAGTCCCACAAAACAAACAACAAATGGTGTCCCTCATATGTGGATTCTAGTGCCAATAACCCAGATATAAATATTTCTCATGGAGAGGGATGCATAGTAAAAGAACAACAACAGAAAGACTGCATCAGAAAACGGACTGAAGTGGTGAATGGGGAAGGGGGAGGGGTGGGAGAGGGACACGGGTGTATATTCGATTAATGCATATTTAATTGACGTGAGTTCAGCAAGTACCCAGTTTTGCCTAGACACTGTCTACAGGATACATGGTGTTTTAGGACTTAGTAAAAGTAAATATGTGTATATTAAACAACATTGGTTTACAGACTCTGATAAAAACGGTAATGCATCTGAATTAAATGGAGATATAAATCACTGTTGTCCACATTTGTTTTACATAAAATCTTATATATGAACAAAAGACTTTTTTGGATTGGCACATACAAAAATGTCTTCCGATATAAGTAATTTCTGTTAAGTACAGTGTGAGTCTACCTTTAAGGTGATGTGCATTCTCTTTCACCATTAGTTTATAGAGATTTTAACTTAAAAAATTATTTTGCTTCCCAAGTTAACCACTACACAGGCACTCCCAAAACATGCCATGTGGGTGAATTTTGATGAAATTCTAGTGCCTTATGTATCTACCCTGTATAGGTTACTGTATAATACAATGTCCTTCTGGAGACTTCATGGGTTCAAATAAAAACAAAAGACCTAAAAAAAATGGGGATACAGATAGACTATTGAAACTTTTGGATCAAAAATATCCGTGCAAGTTCAAATCTTAAAACTAAAATATATAAATATTGTTATGTTCAACAGTCAAAATTGTACCAACTTAATAGAAAGAAAATGATACGCTTTGCATTGCAGTAGGAGTAGCCAGAAAGAATGCCAACAGAAAAGGTTGGCCATCTGAACATTGAAAAGGAAAGAGAAACCCTGCAGATTGCTACAAACAATCAAAACCCCTTTGTGAGATCCATATTGTAACAAACTATTTATAATGAGTCCTACATGAAACTTACATTCTATGGTGCCACAAAGTTTTAATAGAGGAGACTTGCTTACCCCCCCCACACATAGACAAGGGAGAAACATATGATGTGATGATGATGATGATTGAATGATATGATGATGAGGTCCTTCTCAACTGAAATTTGGAGCCAACTGTCATAAAGGTAATCTCTTTTAAAACTGGTAAAAACTGGGCTGGAAGAGATGGCCTAAGAAGTTAAGAGCGCAACCGCCTCTTACAGAGGACCCGGGATTCGATCCCCAGCACCCACTGGCGGGCCGAGAAGCCGTCTGAAACTCCAATTCCCAGGAAGAACTCCAGCTTCCAGGGGAATTCCGAGACCCTCTTTGACAAGCTCCACAGGGCATTTGCAACAAACACGGTGCACAAATACTTCATGCAGACAGTACTATTGATACACATACCGAACATGAAATAACCAATTAAAAAAATATAAATACTAGGTAAAACGCCTTTCTTTAATTGACTAATATGACATATGAACTGTGAAAAGGTTTATTGTCTCATTCAGAACCAAAAATATAATACTATAAGTCTTCCTTAAGCTATGCACTTAACAAAATAATCAATACACGAGCTCTGGTATCAGCAATGAATTATTTACCAAGAGATGTTGGCCAGGGGATCCAAAGGCCCCACAAAAGGTAAAGGCTCCTTGCCTGTAAACTGTGATATGCAGGAGAGACGATAGGCTCACCGACTGAAGACTGATGTAACATGGGAAAGATTTATTGAAACCACACATTGCAGAATTGTACAGATGGTCTCTGGAATATGAGAGAAGTGTTACCAAAGACCACGGTAACCAATAAGCAAATATGGGTCTCATCTGAGTCAAGAAAGACTCTTCGCGTCGAAGCCACCAGCTACATCCTCACCTGCTTGGAAATACTGTGTAGAGGACAGCCATATGCCGTATATCCCAAAATCTAATTGGCTTTAGCCCTCTTCTTGGTTAGGAATACCCATGCCCTGATGCCACAAGCTTACATCTCTAATGGTTAGGAGAGTTATAAGCTCACAGTAAGTACCCTGTCCATATTTTCAACAGAAAACAGCGGAATTCATAGGGATTAAACATTAACACATCACAAACATGCGTTGTCTATACTAAGAGTAACCTACCATAACAATTATACTGTTTAAATACCTATATATCTAATATGCTTGTATTTCATTAGTAGGATTGAAAGGTATTCCGACAAAACTGTCAGTCCATGAAAGAAACAGCCAAGAATTGACAGAGACCAAGAAACAGCTCCAGAGAAAGTGAGACTGTTTACTTCCTCATTCACCTGTTCCCCCAATTTTCTAAGGCCTAGGAACAGAATTCTGCAGAGATGGGGCATCTGGTAGAATGTAAGAGCTGCAATTGTGGAATGAATGTTGAGAAACTTACAGCAACTATAGTCTGGACACTCATCTTCGATTAACTTATCTAATATCTGGACACTCACTGTCCCCCAGCTGGATGGTGGGACCAAGGGGCTGCTGTGGGTTGTGGCACAACTGCTATGCAGAATTATGTTTACATGAAGGATGCTTGTACTCACAAATTATACACTTACTGGTCAAAAAAGTGGAAAAAAAAATACCTAGAGAAATATGCAGACAATTTATGGCAAGAATGCAAGATCTGGGGCATGGGTGGGGTGGGGTGGGAGGAAGGGAAAGGGAATATATGGCTCTGAACTGCATTGGAAATGATGATGAAATATCACCAAAGCATAATAAAAAATGAAAAAAAATAAAAAAATAAAAAAATATGAGTATGGTATTCACTCATCGTGGTGGATGCTTAGGCACCAATTACCTAATATATGTAAACTGAGCCAATGTCCAATGTGATCTGAAAACAACTTGTGCTCTTATATATGTGAATCCTAAAAATAAATAAATACAAAAAAAAAAAACTGGCACCCAGTAATCTAGTAACAATACAGTGATTACTGGACAGCCTAAATCTAAACTCAGAGCCATAGGTGAGTGCCACCACCTCACATTATATAAACTGATGAAATTTCAAAATGTTCAATAAAAAATAAAAAATTACATTCAAAAGACAATATATTTTCACTTTAATTAGCTGAGTTCTTGAAAACTGCTAGATAGGAGCACATTTAAGATCGTCATCATAAAGACTGTTAAATGTAGATCAATGTTAGTGCTACTTACAACTTAAGATAAACCAAAACAAGAAAATGCATACTGATGGTATATATATTCACTCACATAGTCAAATATGTTTTAACTTTTTTTATTTTGTATTTAATTAACTTTTATATAGATGTACTACTGATAGTAATTAGGTGCACCCTAGTGTATGTAATGCCACAAGAGGTCAGAAGAAGGCAATGGATCCATGGAACTGAGTTACGATGGTTGTTAACTGCGTACTAGGTATGCTGAGATTCAAATCCAGATCCTGTGCAAGTAGTAAGAGTACAGTTGCCTTTAATCACTGAGCCAATCTCTTCACAGCCCATTAGTCAATTATTTTTAAGTAAAATATAATTTGGAATTTCAAGTCAGATAAGAGTGAATCTCTCTAAGTAATAAAGGCCTATAGGAAATCTGCCAAATGAAACAAAGCCAGCCAGTCTCGTAGAAGTGGGGCCACAAACCTGATACCTTAAAAGATGACTCTTACAATTTACTAATATATGTTCTAAGAAATGAGGCATTCTGCAGCCAGTAACTGAGTGACCTCAAGTCAATGTTAAACACATCTTGATGTCTCTTGAATCAATGAATACACAAGGTCAGTTACCATACAAACTCAACTTTCAAGGACTTATTTTGAAACAATTGCTGAAAGAGGTTATCTTACTCAAAACTAGTAAGATACTAATACAAGGTGAACAAATATTCTGTGGGAATGACTTTTCTTAGAATGCCTGCCTCGCCAAAAAAATGATGTATGGTTACCAAAAGTAACCATACATCTTCAGATCATTTAACACTGCCTATTCAATCTGCCTCCCTATTATGTAATCAGCTTTTTAAAAGTTTTGCTGTCTTGAAGGAAAACAAGGTAAACAACCTTAGTAGAACTGAGGTTCCTCTTGTAATAAACTGTCATAAGCTAAGCCAAAGAAAGAGGCTTAAACCATGTTCCCCAGTTCCTCCCTCAGAACCCTTACATAGACCTTAAGTCCATATAAAAAATTCCAGAGTGTGATAAATTGGGTTAAATATCATTCTTGAAAGCATCAACTTTGGAATCAAGGAAGTTTTTCACATTTGTTTTGTATGTTTATGTTGATAACATCCTTTTTGGTATTGAATGCTATTCTGGAGTCAGTGATCTGGGAAAACAAGCTATTCTTATTTCTTGAAAGAACAAAGGTCCACTATTGTTCTCCCAAGTACTCATGCTGGATAAACTGTTTTAATAAACAAATACCTACACCTTTTTGTTGGAGGAAAAGTTCCAAGAGAAATCAGAAAAGAAACTTATTTAGAGATCAGAAATGGGCACTCTTGGATTTGATGATTCAAGAGAGTTAGGACATTTTCTTTTTTTAGACACTGCTACGATTGTGGCATCCCACAACAGTGTTCGGTGTGCAAACAGGGACAGTAAGAACAAACAAGGATAAACAAAAGTCTAAGCAATTGAAAGTACGAGATGTCATTCTTTAATCATATTAGACCACACACATATTAAGATTAAGATAGAGTCATTAATGGAGAGGATGATAATACATATGAACAACAGAAGTATGTGTGCATGAGCACTAGCGCGTATGCTAAGAGTTCGAAGTCTGATGCGTAACATCTTTATAGAAGACTATTCAGGATCTGACTAATCGAGCAACACTGAGCCTTTCTCAACTTTTTATATATATGAATGTACAAATATTAGTGCTAAGTGTCACACCAAGATACACATATAGGACAATGCCACGCATATCGCGAGCTCGTTATCACCATCTCATTTCTCTCCGACGAGACCTACTTCTCAGCAGACATCCTCGTCCTTATTTCCCAGGCATCCTAGTCAGCCTATGTACTCAGGCGTGATTGGAACGGATGGCATAGTGCTTAACATTGGATTCATGCATATGCATTTCCGTCGAGACTATCTTAGAAGCGATGGTATGTTAAAAGCTGACTTAGGTTTAGAAGACTCATAGCATCCTAATCTTCCGTTCCATGCATCTTCGTGAAGGCGGCGTGGCGTGCTTCGACCGTATCAGTCCTCTCTCCCTGACTCGATCTTTAGTGACCTAGTGGACTCCGATGGTGTTTTCCAGAACAACGCTTGATTCGTTTTTTCTGGTGAGGAGCTCAGTTGAAGTCAGGAATACCGTCGTGATCAATATGAGTTTGGGCTGCACACCGTCTCAGCCACCGAAGTGTTTACAGACATTGTGAAGCTTGTTTAAGCCTATCCCACATCTGTGTGTGCATTTTCTCCTTTCCATTCTCCCTATCGAAACAATTGTTTCTTTGTGCGTAACTGCACAAGCTTATATTGAGTTACAAAATTGGTCTTTTCACAACAACCTATCAATTGTAAAAGCCTCTATACTTTCTTATCTCTTACAACGCTGTCTTGGTTCTAGTGACATTATAGATATTTATGCTCCCTATTTTTCCAAGATTAGCTTCTGTGTTGGTGTTTGAATAATTACCTAATGTACCTCTAGATTGTATGGCTTTGTGTCCAACTTTGTCTTATAAAGTCATCATCATCGATCTATATCAAGAGTAGATAAATTCTTGCGTGTTGCAAAGGCTGAGTCTTTTCAATCACAGCAATGGTAATCGTGTTGATTTTTTACAGTATGTTAAATGAGAAGGGGGATTAAGGTTGTCTTTAGAGTGTTGAATATACATACAGTGTGAGTGGATACCAAGGTTTGCCAACACCAGTCACTGAGAAGATTGTACTCTTCTGCTCCATTGAGTCTTTTTGGACCGCCTTGTCAAATATTAGGTGGCTGAAATTGTATGTTCTCAAGTTTGATCTTCAGTTTTTGTTCCATTGGTCTTACCAGGTCTATTTTTTTGTGCCAGTACAGCGGTTTTTTCTTTTTGTTGACCTTAAGGTGGCAAGATGGGTTGCTAGTATAAAGTACTGAGGTATAGAATTTGTACCTTCCTGACTATGTCTCTATTTCACTCAGGGGTTGCTTTGTTGGCTTAAATATTGGGGTCTTTTGGTTGATCCATTATGATAAATTATTTAAGGGAATATTTTTTCCAAGCATAGTATGAAAAAATGTCTGGAATTTTAATTGGAAGCTTTAATCATGTATATAAATTTGGGTCATATAGAATATTAACATTTTTTAGACGATATATATATTAATTTTTCTAACCCTCCATAGACCTCTGCGAGTCTTTCCATCATCTGATGTCATTTTCAATCTCACTATCTAATTGGAGGGCTATTTATAATTTTGTTGCAGAGATCACTTTAGTGTCCTTTGGTTATGTTTTTCCTCAGGTTATTTTAATATGTTTCTTTGGAGACAAATATCTGTGATTGGGGAAGACGTCACTTTTGAATAATTCCTTCTTATAGTTTGCACTTAGTTGCTCTGGTGTTAAAGAAAGGCGATGATTTTTCTAGGTTAATCTTTTAGCCAGCATTTTACTGAAACTCTTAACGTTCTCTAGGAGTTTTCTGTTTGAGTTTTTAACATCCCTTAGATAAAACTATCATTATCGTCTGCAAGACTGTATAGTTGACTTCCTCTTTTCAATTTAGTACTCCTTTAATTTCTTTTCCATGCCTTATTGCCCTAGCAAGTGTTTCAGGCACTATAAGGAGGAGGAGTGGTGACAGGGGCAAGCCTTGCTGAATTCCTGCCTTTAGGGGAATGCTTCTTACTTTCTCCATTTAGAGATGAGTTGGCTGTGTGGGTTTCTTGTATATTGCTTTCATTATGTTGATTACATGAAGGAAAGGTCTTGGATTTTGTTGAAGCCCTTTTCCTCATCAACTGTATGATGGACTTGGTGGTTTTTGTCTTTCAGCTCATTTATGTATTTTATTATAATTATTATATGATGTACATTGAACCATCCCATGCATATCTGGTAATGAAATNTTCCCAGTGTTAAGGGACTATATATGCCAACCCATGTTACTCTACACAGCAAAATGTGACTGATAGTGAATGAGAGAAAACAAATCTATCCCATACCACACCTAAACAAGATGTACAGAATACATGTCCAAGAAAACCCATATCTTTCCCAGTAATACTTGGAGCAATTCAAAGGACAGAACCCGTAAGAAGGAGCAATCCATCTCCATGCCTTCCTAGAAAGAGAAATCAATAAAAACATTTCATTGCAGACGTAGCATAAACCTAAATTCCCAAACACATAATGTGATAATCAATGATGAAAGGATGAAGAACAAAACTTATCAGATATAACCTAAATATGAAGGTCTAACTTCCCAATCAAAGATATCTAGACTGAGGGAGATTGGATTAGGAAAGAATCCATCCATATGCTGTCTACATAGAAACTCATCTTATCTCAAGGATAAGAGCACCACTCTTAATGTGAACGAAATGATAAAAATATTCCAAGCAAATGGTACCAAAAGATTTGTAGTACATTTGTTATTTGTTTTAATTATCAGACAAATAGAACTTCAAAGTACTAAATAAATCAGAGAGACAAAAAGGCCATTAATTTTTGTCAAAGGAACAATTTCACCAGGAAGATTTCACAATTATGAATATATATGCACCAAAACTCTGTGCACAAACTGATTACTAAGAGACAATTCTCCAGGTTATCACAAAGTACAGTACTTAACCTCAGTACCCTCATAGTCTAGTGTGATCTTCAATAACCCACAGTTGAAACCTTTGGACAAGCTGTAACAGGGAAAAGAATAAGCAGCAGAGAGACGATCTTCGTAACAAATCCTGAACAATTATGATACACCAAATGACCCTCACAGACATCTACCAAACTATTCCACACGCTTAATAATAGAGAATTATACTTGTCTTATCTCAGCACCCTATTCAGACTCAACACGTAATATGGAAAATTGCCTGTATAACACAAAAAACTCAACAATATAAAGTAAGATGTTGAAATAATTATCAAGCATTCTGATCAGGCCCCACAATGCAATAAGCTCAATATCAACACCAGGTATTAAGCCTACTAGTCCTTACCAAGAAACACATGGAGGACTAAACAACACCACATCAGAATCTATAAGGAAATGCAAATCAAAACCATCTAAGATATCATTCTTACTCCATAAGACCGGCTGAGCGGATCAAGAAAACAAATGATACGCAAGTTCAGGAGAGGTTCTAATGGGCAGCAAGTGGACACATCTACATCCAGCTGTGATCGTGGTGCGACTGGACAAGTGTAAATGTAAATTCAGCTATGGAAAGAGTGTTGAACCCTTTAAAAGATCTTCAAAACGAGCCTTCCATTTGGACCCACGTATTACGCACTCCATCGGGTATATACCCACGCAAGACGTCATCTTACTGCAGCGGTATATACATTGCATGGCTATTAGTGTACAGCTCTGTTCACGTATCTAGCATTAATAAAGCTTGGAACCAACCCATAATGGCCCTTCAACGCTTTGGAGTTTAAGAAAGATGTGGTATTACACAATGATTCTAGCAGAGGTAAAGAAAGGACAACGATTCATGAACTTTGCAGGTAAATGGATGGCAGTAGAAGAGACCATTATGTTAAGTGATAGTAACAAGTTCCCAGCAAAAAAACAACTACAATGGTGTCCCTCTATTGTGGATGCTGGAGAGCCAATATAACCCAGATATATAAATATTTCCACTTGAGAGGGATGCATAGCTAAAAGAACAAACAACAGAAAGAGCTGCCTCAGAAAAACGGGACTTGAAAGTGGTTGACATCGTGATAAGGGGGTAGGGATGGTGAGAGGGACTATGTGTGTATATTCTGATTAACACATATTTAATTGATGTGAGTTCAACAAGTATCCAGTTTAGCCCAGACCTGTCTACAAGGTTACATGGTGTTTTAGGACTAAGTTAAAAGTAACTAGTGTTTCTATTAAACAACATTGGTTTAAAGGCTCTGATAAAAAAAAAAAAACAGAAGCACAGAAATTGTAATAAATTGCTGTTGTCCACATTAGCTTTAAATAAAATCTGTAATAACAAATAACTTTGGGGATTGGCACATACAAATGTTCTTTAATTATTTCTTTGATACAGTATCACCTTAGGTAGCTTCTCCTTTTCACCTTATGTTAGTAAGAATTCTTAACTTAAAAATTCAATTTTGCTCCCAAGTTAACCACCAACACAGGCACCCAAAACAGCCTGGGTGAAATTTGATTGAATCTAGTGCCTTGTATTCTACCCTTGTTATAGGGTTATGATATAATATCAATTGTCCTTCTGGAAGACTTCATGGGTCAACAAAAAAGACCTAAAAAAAGTGGGGAGGATACACGACTAGACCTATGAAACCTTTTGGTCAAAACCTTGCAATTCAAAATCTTAAAAAATAATGAATAATACCTTGTATGTTCCAAGCAGGTCAAAAAATGTCACCAACTTAATGGACGAGAAAGAAAGATACCTTGCATTGAGTAGGATGTACCAGAAGTGCCAATAGAAAAGTTGGCCCATCTGAGACATGAAAAGAAGAAGAAAATAGGTCAGATTGCTACAAACATCAAAACCCCTTGTGGATCTCCTACTTGTAACAAACTATTTATAATGAGTCCTAATGAATCCTTACACCTTCTAGGTGCCACCAAAGGTTTAGATAGAGAGACTTGCTATACCCCCCCCACACATAGACAAGGAGAAAAACATATGATGATGATGATGATTGATGATTGATGATGATGAGAGGTTTCATTCTCCACCTGTAATTGGAGCCAACTGTCATATATAGGTAACTCTCTATAATAAAACTGGTTAAAACTGGGCTGGAGAGATGGCCTAAGAAGGTAAGAGGCAAACCTGCCTCTTACAGAGGACCCGGGATTCGATCCCCAGCACCACCTGGCGGCCGAGAAGCCGTCTGAAACTCCAATTCCAGGAAGAACTCCAGCTCCAGGGGAATCGAAGGACCCCTCTTACTGAAAGCTCCGACGGCATATGCACAAACACCGGTCACAAATCTGCGCTAGCCGACAGTACTATTATACACTACCGAACATGAAATTACAAATTAAAAAAATATAAATACTAGGTTTAAAACGTGCCTTCTCTTAATTGACTAATATGACATAGGACTGTGAAAAGGTTATTGTCTATTCAGAACCAAAATATAATACTAAACGTCTTCCTTAACTATGCACTAAACAAAATAAATATCAATACAGCGACTTCTGGATCACAATGAATTATTTTACCAAGGAGATGTTGGCCCAGGGGATCCAGGCCCCACCAAAAGGTAAAGGCTCCTTGCCGAAAGTGATACCTCAAGACAAGAGGCCCTGCTGTCGAAGACCTGAAGTATAACATGGGAACAGATGTATTGAGACCACACACATGCAAAAGTGTACCGATGGTCTCGGATATGAGAGAGTGTTACCATAGGACCTAAACCAATAAAGCAAATATGGGTTTCTTGAGTCAAGAAGAACTCTTCCGTTCGAGCAGCCAGCTACACCTCACGCTTCTGGAAATACTGTGTAGCAAGACAGCCATATGCCAGTATCATCCAAATCTAATTGCTATTAGCCCTCTGTCTTGGTTAGGATAACCATGCCCTGATGCCACAAGCTTACATCTTCTAATGGTTAGGAGAGTTATAAAGCCACAGTAAGTACCCTGTCCATAGTTTCAATCAGAGAAAACATGCGGTAATTCATGGATTAACTATTACACATCACAACCCATGCTGTTGTCTATACCAAAGTAACCTACCCTAACAATTGTATGTTTAAATAACTATATATCTACTTGCTTGTGTTCATTAGTCGGATTGGAAAGGTTATTCCTGGACAAACTGTCAGTCCATATGAAAGAAACACCAGAATTGACCAGAGACCCAAGAACAGCTCCAGAGAAAGTAAGACTGTTTACTTCTCATCCACCTGTTCGCCAATTCTAAGCCTAGGGAAGATCTTGCAGAGATGGGGGCACCTGGTGATGTAAAGCAGGCATTGATTTGAATGAATGTGAGGAAACTACAGCAATATAGTCTGGACACTCATTTGATTAACTTGATTGAAATACAAGCCCACCCCCCCTGCTGGATGGTGGACCAAGGTGCTGTGTGGGTTTGGCCACAACTGCTTGCAGATTAGTTTTACATGAAGGATGCTTGTACTCATAAATTATCACTTACTGCTAAAAAATGAAAAAAAATACTGAGAGAAATATGCAGGACAATTTTGGCAGAATGCATGATCTGGGATGGGGTGGGGTGGGGTGGGAGGAAGGGAAAGGGAAATATGCCTGAACTGAATTGGAAAATGATGTATGAAATACACAAAGCATCAATAAAAAAATGAAAAAAATAAAAATAAAAAATGATGAATGGTATCACTCATCTGTGGATGCTAGCACCAATTACCTAATTATATGTCAAACTGAGCAATGTCAATGTGATCTGAAAACAACTGTGCTCTTATATTGTGAATCCCTTAAAAATATAATAAATAAAAAAAAAACTGCACCCAGTACTGATAACAATCAGTGATACTGGGACAGCCTAAACTAAACTCAGAGCATAGGTGAGTGCCACCATCACATTATAAACTATGAAATTTTCAAAGTTTCAATAAAAATAGAAAAATACTTCAAAAGAAATATATTCTTACTTTAATTACTGATTCTTGAAAACTGCTAAGAGCACATTTTAAATCGTCATCATAAAGCTGTAAATGTAGATCAATGTATGTATTACATAACATTAAGTAAACCAAAACAAGATAATGCATATGATGTATATTATTCCTCACATAGTCAATTATTTTTAATATTTTTTATTTTATGTGTATGAGCATATTGACTACATGTGTATGTAGGTGCACCTGTGTGATGTAATGTCATAGAGGTCAGATGAAGGCAATGGATTCCATGGAACTGGAGCTACGGATGGTTGTTAACTGCTGTACAGGTGCTGGGATTCAAACTCAGATCCTGTGCAAGAGTGGTCAGTGCTCTTAATCACTGAGCCATCTCTCCAGCCCCATTAGTCAATTATTTTTAATGTAAAATATATTTGGATTTAAGTCAGATAAGAGTGAATCTCTCTAAGTAATAAAGGCCTATAGGAAATCTGCCAAATGAAACAAAGCCAGCCAGTCTCGTAGAAGTGGGGCCACAAACCTGATACCTTAAAAGATGACTCTTACAATTTACTAATATATGTTCTAAGAAATGAGGCATTCTGCAGCCAGTAACTGAGTGACCTCAAGTCAATGTTAAACACATCTTGATGTCTCTTGAATCAATGAATACACAAGGTCAGTTACCATACAAACTCAACTTTCAAGGACTTATTTTGAAACAATTGCTGAAAGAGGTTATCTTACTCAAAACTAGTAAGATACTAATACAAGGTGAACAAATATTCTGTGGGAATGACTTTTCTTGGAATGCCTCCTGCCAAAAAATGATGTATGGTTACCAAAAGTAACCATACATCTTCAGATCATTTAACACTGCCTATTCAATCTGCCTCCCTATTATGTAATCAGCTTTTTAAAAGTTTTGCTGTCTTGAAGGAAAACAAGGTAAACAACCTTAGTAGAACTGAGGTTCCTCTTGTAATAAACTGTCATAAGCTAAGCCAAAGAAAGAGGCTTAAACCATGTTCCCCAGTTCCTCCCTCAGAACCCTTACTAGACCTTAATCCATAAAAAAATTCCATGAGTGTGAAAATTGGGTTAAATATCATTCTTGAAAGCATCAACTTTGGAATCAAGGAATTTTTCACAGTTTGTTTTGTATTGTTTTATGTTGATAACATCTCTTTTTGGGGTTGAATGCTATTCTGGGTCAGTACTGGGAAAACAAGCTATTCTTATTTCTCTGAAAGAACAAAGTCCACTATTGTTCTCCCATATCATGCTGGATAAACTGTTTTAATAAACAAATACCTACACCTTTTTGTTGGAGGAAAAGTTCCAAGAGAAATCAGAAAAGAAACTTTAGAGATCAGAAATTGGCTTACTCTTGGTTTGATGTTTTCAAGGATTAGACTTTCTTTTTTTAGACACTGCTACATTGTGGCATCCACAACAGTGTTCGGTGTGCAAACAGGGACAGTAAGAACAAACAAGGATAAACAAAAGTCTAAGCAATTGAAAAATGCATCTTTTCAAAAACAAGATATAAATTAATAAGAAAGAAGATATAAACATGCAAAATTTGCACACCAGTAGTTCAGCTTGAACTCTTAAAATACCTGAAATGCAATACTTCTCACTTTTATAATGAAAGTAAGGCATACAAACATCCACGCATCCCTATAATCATTCCTGTATGTCAGCACCCACCCCAGGAAGTCCCAGCTTGGGCTGCAGACAGGCAGGCGCACAGAGTTAGTGAGGTGCAGGTGAGGCAAGGCAAAACTGTCTTGACTCTTGGGGGGCTTGACACTCTCCCCTGGAAGTCCTAGCTTGGGCTACAGACAGACGTGCGGGTGAGGCGAGGCGGAACTGTCTTGACTCTTGGGGGGCTTGACACCTGCCCCCGGAAGTTACAATTGTCTTTTAAGACCATTGTCATCTTCATTCTACACATTGTAGTGCCATAGGGTACAATTGTCTTTTAAAACCATTGTCATCTTCATTCTACACATTGTAGTGCCATTATTTCCCATTCTAAGATTAAGCTTCTGTGTGGTGTTTGAAATCAGACACTAGATTTTTTTTGGTTTAGTGGTTTATAAAGCACACAGAAAGTAAATCTGCTCCTTTTTGTAGCTTGTTTCAAGGAAGTTTCTGTATGTCATGAAGGGTATTCTGGAAAAGAGAAGCAAGCATCCAGTAGAATGATGGGAAGGATTTTACCTTGTAAAGATTAAGGAAAGAATTTGAAGACATATAGAAAAACATCTCCATTAAAACACTGAATTCAGAAATTTGATAAATAAAACCTAGTATGGCAAGAATAAAACTAAAAGGAACAAATAACTTTCCTGAAGTAGTTCACACAGCAGGTAAAATAGTTAGCCACATCCTGGTTTACATGTTATAAGGTCCAAGAAAGTCTGTGAACTGCCTCCATTAGGAAAAGCAAGAAGGGAAGATCAACAGTCACTGCTTTATTGTTGGTATATTTACCTCTCCTCAACACAAGTAGCAAAACAAAAGAGGAAATATATTGTACCAAGTCTACGAACTCATTCTCTGTTCTGTGAGCCAAAGGGAGAAACTTTGATTCAAGTCATTAACATTGTCTTTGGTTCCAGTTGCTTGAACAGCAAACTAATGGTCTAGCAACTGAAAGGGAATCCTTGGAGAACCAGAGAGTGGGAAAGGACCTAGTGAGGCATTTGATAAAGAAGGGACATGTTCCCTAGGAATGTTTTGGAGAGGAAAGATTTTTATTTCAATTTTCCACCCAGTGTAAGTTACTTCCCTAAACATAGTTCCCTTTTGCAGTTACACATGGAGCAAATTCAACTGACATACAAATATACATGAGGATATTATAGATAGCCAACATTTATGGATTATTAGCAGAATTTCTGGCACATGGATAGATATTATTTTTGAATTCTTGCCATTATGGAAATGACTACATACAAGGCCTTCCAAAATTGGAAGTAAACTGTGTGTAAACACTAAGAAGACATTTTGATCAAATTTTATAAGCTATTAGTCACAATTTGGTCAATACTAGAAACTAAAGTTTAAAAGCTTTCTGTATGTAGGCCTCCTGATTGTAAGTTCTGGACCATCCCTATGGTGTACATGCATTATATCTGATTATGAGTCCCATCTGTAAGAAGGTTGCAAATCTCAGAGGATAAATTCTCAGTCATTTATCTCAATGAGATTCTATTTGAAAAAGGTTTGAATTAGAACCATGTGAATGATAGACACAATGCCACACACTTGCTGTTAAGCCACAGAACCGGCAGAACTGAACAGAGTATAACATTCTAGTCCTAAATACAAAACTGATTGTCCCCAGTATTTCACAAATGCCATTATTTTCTCTACTCAAATGTTAAAATCCATCAAGAAATTTTGTTCCTACCACCCAAATTACAGAATAAGAACAAGGCCTGAGGTTTGCTCCAGCATTGTGCACTCTACCAAACAAATCATTCATTCTTCAATCTCAAATAACTTAGAAACAGTAATAATTTTTGCTATCAACTTCCCACCCAATCACAAAAATATTTTCACACTCCAAGCTAGATTTATCTTTCACTATAGTAGATGAAGGAACTGACCCAGTGAAGTTTTTGAAGATTTTGAAAGGATGAAGATCACAGATACATGTTAACAGGGCTTGATGATTAAACCTGAAAGTTTTAAAAGCCTTTCAATGGCTACCTGAACAGAATATGGTATGGTGGTGTTCTGCATTAGTGGCCACATTCCCCAATGTGCCAGAGAAACCCTCTTGTAGAAGAACACCAGAAAGTTTTCAAAACTTAATGATCCTTAATACTTGTCAGCATTTAAAAAACTTGGGTGTTCTAAACATAATTTTCTTTTTTGTTCTTTTTGAGACAGGGTCTCCCTTTAGTCCCAGCTGGCCTGGAGCTCACTTTGTAGACCAGGCAGGGCTTGAACTCACAGAGATCCACCTGCCTTTGCCTCCCAAGTGCTAGGATTAAAGGCGTGCACCACCATGTCCGGCAATAATTTTCATTAGTAACCTTCATACAAAAGATAATTATTCATATCAGGATTACTACCATTCCATGGAACACATTTTATAGTATTTGGATTTCAACTTTATCTTCACTCTGTAATTCTTTTTTAACCACACACTAAAATTTGATGCCACATATTGACTTAGAAGACTTTCAAGGTACCAAAACCTTATTAAATCCCATTGTTTTGACTCATGCCCTGAACATTTTATAATGAAATTTCAGAATAAGGAACAGAATAAAATAAGACACAAGTTGATAGATTTTTCTTTCATCTCACATCTATGAAATCATAAAAGAAAACTGTAATACTTTTGGATCAATAGCCATTATCACAGGTATAAAACAAAGCAAATGGCACAAGCATATTTTAAATGAACTATAAAATCCAAAGCTAAAATAGTCAAATTTCATTACAGATCTTCAAAATAAGCTGCACCAGTTGTTGACAGTATGACTGATGCAAAGCAATCAACAAGCCAAACTGTCCTACCATCCTGTCTGCTTCTTCCTTCCCTTTGTTCGTTCTCTATCTCTATCTCTCTGTCTCTCTCTCCCTCTCTCTCTCTCTCTCTCTCTGCTTCCTTTTCCTCTCTCCATCTTTCTTTTACTCCTCTTCCTTCCATCCTTCCCTCCTACCTACATAACACCCTCCCTTTCTCTACTGATTTTCCTCTCCTCTTTCCTCCTTTCACTGCCTTCTTTCCCACCTAGGCAGTAATAGTTTTTTATTATTATTATTTCCTTCCCTACAACTGTTATAGCTTCATTTCTGTTGCTGTGATAAAAACACTGTGACCAAAAGCTATGTAGGGGAAGAAAGGGTTTTTTTCTGTTTCTAATTCCATTTCTGATTCATTGAGAGAACTCAAGGCAGGAACTCTGGGAAGAAATGTGAAAACATGTCTGCTTACTATTCCATTCAGGATTACCTCTGACTAAGGAGGTAATTTACCAGCCAAAGTAGTACAGCAAGAACAAAAGTGGTTAGTGTTTGCTAGCTAGCTCTCAGACCAGCTTATACTTAGCTATTTTCTGTATACAGTTCAGAACTACCTTTCTAAGCATGATGCCACCCACAGTGGGCTGGATTATTCTAAATCAAATAACCTAAACAGCCCCCTAAAGACATGTGCGAAGCCCATCTTGACCTAGGCAACTCATTGATCAAGGCTCTCCTTCCAGATGACTCTAGCCTGTGTAAAGTTGGCAGTCAAAGCTATCCCACCCAACAATGAAAATGGAACTCTTGACAGTTTAATCATATTATGGAAATGCTTATTTTTTTTCTTCACATAAATTTATTTATTTATTTATATATTTATTTATTTATTTATTTTTAACAAATCTAGACCCGTGTTCCCACCCATTCCCCCACCCCACCAGAGCTCATGCATTCTGCCAAACATGCTTTTCATCTCTTAGTCTTTCTCAATATTTTCCATGGGGAAGTTGACTGTTTTGAGCAGAAGCTCACTGTTTCAGTCAGTTCTTTGATGCAGTCTTTTCTGTTGTTGTTGTTGTTGCTGTTGTTGTTTCCAAAATGCATTACACCCAACTGATTTGTACAAAAGCTGAGGGGGCCCTACACAAGAAATACTTACAACTGGGTAATTGGCACTAGCATCCACAGATGAGGGACACCATTTGTCATTTGTTTTTCTGGGACTGTGTTACTTCACTCAGCATGATGTCCTCTAGTTCCAGCCATTTTCCTGCAAAGCTCATGATGTCGTCTTTCCTTACTGCTGCATAGAACTCCATTGTGTAGATGTACCACATTTTCTCTATCCACTCGTCAGTTGAGGGGCATTTAGGTTGGTTCCAGCTCCTTGCTATTGTGAAGAGAGCTGCAATAAACATGGCCGTGCATGTATCTCTGTGGTGGCGTAAGTCTTGAGGGTACATGCCCAGGAGTGGTATGGCTGGGTCGGGTGGCAAGTTCATTCCAAGTCTTCCAAGGGTTCTCCACACTGCTTTCCATAGTGGCTGTACGAGTTTACATTCCCACCAGCAGTGGATGAGTGTTCCCCTTTCCCCACAACCTCTCCAGCACTTGGTATCATTTGTTTTCTTGATCCTAGCCAGTCTTATTGGAGTAAGATGATATCTTAAAGTGGTTTTCATTTGCATTTCCTTAATGATTAGTGATGTTGAACAGTTCTTGAGGTGTTTCTCAGACATCTCTAATTCCTCACTTGTGAAGTCTCTGTTCAGTTCTTTGCTCCATCTATTGAGTGGGTCATTTGTTTTCTTTTTTCTTTGTTTTTTGAGTAGTTTATATATTCTGGAAATCAATGCTTTGTCAGATGTATCTGCAGTGAAGGTTTCCTCCCACTCTGTGGGATTTCTCTTCACTTCCTTGATTGTTTCTTTTGATGTACAGAAGCTTTTGAGTTTGATGAGGTCCCATTTGTCAATTGTCGACCTTAATTCTTGTGCAGCTGCTGTCTGATTTAGGAAGTCTTTTCCTACGCCTATGTCTTGTAGTCTGCTGCCAACTTTTTCTTCTATCACCTTCAGAGTTTGGGGTTTCACGTTGAGGTCTTTAATCCATCTGGAGTTGACTTTTGTACAGGGTGAGAGGTAGGGGTTTAATTTCATTCTTCTACAAGTGGTGATCCAGTTTTGCCAACACCACTTGCTGAAGATGCTGTCTTTTCTCCATTGTGGTTTCTTGGCCCCCTTGTCAAATATGAGATGGCTGAAATTGTATGTGCTCAGATTTGGATCTTCGGTTTTGTTCCATTGGTCAACAGGTCTGTTTTTGTGCCAGTACCAGGCTGTTTTTATGACTATAGCCCTGTAGTATAGTTTAAAATCTGGTATAGAGATCCCTCCTGTGTAGCTCTTTTCACTCAGGATTGATTTGGCTATTCGGGGTCTTTTGTTTCTCCAAATGAATTTAAGAACTTTTGTTTCCAAGCCTGTGAAGAAACTCTTGGGGATTTTGATTGGGATTGCATTAAATCTATACAAGAGTTTTGGTAAAATGGACATTTTTACAATGTTAATTTTCCCAATCCATGAGCATGGGAGGTTTTTCCATCTTCTGAGGTCTTCTTCAATTTCTTTCTTTAAGGGTTTAAAATTTTTGTTGTAGAGGTCTTTGGTGTCTTTGGTTAGGTTTGTTCCTAGGTATCTTATTGTTTTTGAGGCTATTGTGAGTGGGAAGGTCTCTTTGAATTCTTTCTCCAGTTGCTTGTTCTTGGTGTAAAGAAAGGCCATTGATTTTCTAAGGTTAATTTTGTATCCTGCCACTTTGCTGAAGCTGTTAATCGTTTCTAGGAGTTTTCTGGTGGAGTTTTTTGCATCTCTTAAGTAAACAATCATATCATCAGCAAATAGGGATAGTTTGACTTCCTCTTTTCCAATTAGTACTCCTTTAATATCCTTTTCTTGCCTTATTGCTCTAGCAAGTGTTTCAAGCACTATATTGAAGAGGAGTGGTGATAGGGGGCAGCCTTGCCGAGTTCCTACCTTTAAAGGGAATGTTTCCGTCATTTCCCCATTTAGGATGATATTGGCTGTGGGTTTCCTGTATATGGCTTTGATTACATTGAGGAATGATCCCTCCAATCCAATTCCTTCTAGGACTTTAAGCATGAAGGGATGCTGGATTTTGTCAAAGGCTTTTTCAGCATCAATTGAGATGATGGTGTGGTTTTTGTCTTTGATTCCGTTTATGTGTTTGATGATGTTTATTGATTTTCGTATGTTGAACCATCCCTGCATCTCTGGTATGAATCCAACTTGGTCATGATGGATGATCTTCTTGATGTGGGTCTGTATGCGATTTGCCAGTATTCTGTTTAGAATTTTGGCATCTGTGTTCATGAGGGAGATGGGTCTATAATTCTCCTTTTTAGTTGTATCTTTGCCTGGTTTTGGTAATAGAGTGATGTTGGCTTCATAGAAGGAATTTGGGAGAATTCCCTCTGATTGTATACTTCTAAACATTTTCAGTAATAATGGTTGTAGGTCTTTTTGAAATGTTTTATAGAATTCTGCTGTGAAACCGTCTGGGCCTGGGCTTTTTTTAGTTGGGAGACTTCTTACTACATCCTCTATTTCTTCATATGTTATGGGTCTGTTTAAGCTCCTGGTCTCTTCTGGAAATGCTTATTTTTAAGATGGAAGGAGAGTTAAAATTGGATACACTCCTAGCGTCTCTTCAATATTCAAAAATAAAGATAGAAATAGCTGAAAGATTGTTCCAAATGTGGTTTTCCAATGAGCTCACACTGGATTTCTTAAAGCCAGAGGACACAGTAGCCAGATTCAGAAAAGAAAAAAAATAAACAAAAGAAGGAAAAGAAGCAGAACAGATAAAGAGACTGGAACAAGGAAGACTAGCATTCATAGTCTGGCCAAACAAAGCTAAGCAGATGGGTTCACTTCTATTTTCTTTGTCAGTGAATATGTGTATGTTTGTGTGTGCAGATGCCTGTTTATATGCAGGTGCATGTGCACATATATGTTTTGCATTTGAGACAGGGTCTCTCATTGGCCTGGAGCTCATCAATTGGAATGAATGGATGGTCAGAGAGCACCTAGGATTATTCCCTTTCTGTCTCTCTAGCACTGAGATTACAAGTAAACACCACTATGCTGTGCAATTTTACATGAGTTTTGGGGCTTGATCTCAAATCCTCATGCATAAGGCACGTATTTACCAACTGAAAGACTCACCCAGCCCTGGAGTTTTCTTTCACATGGCAACTGTAAGTGATTTTACAAAACCATAGGAGCAGGTTGCTTTTTCACCGCGTTCATGTAAGATTTCCATGAGGTTGGTAGTAATAGGCACTCTCACCAATTTGCGCAAATAAAATATACTAAAGTCTAAACTTTTAATATATACTTTTACATTTTACACATCTACACTAGCACAGTCATACACTGGATTTTAGCAGAGATTTATATTCATAGGATTTTACTTCATAAGTTACAAGACCATATATATCATCATTAGAAAAAATAAAAAAAACATATTTGGGAGCTGGGTCATTGAAACACGTTGAAACAAAGGGCATCAGTGTGGCATTTAAGGATGTGAGACAACATACAAATGGTATCAAGCCATTATAGAGAAAGTAGCAGGAAATAATTCCTACTGCTACTGCTGTTGTTGTGGCACTATTGGAATTCATAGGAACAACTTAAATAATTCAGGATATTCTATTTATCATGTGGCTGATGGCCAAACTTAACTCCATCTGTAACTGAATACCTTTAGCCACACAACACAGTATATTTATTAGTAAGTCCCTAGAATAGAAGAATGGGGGGTATATTTTGTCTAACATAACTTGGTTTTAAAGATTATGTAAGCAAAAAATTCTGTAAATACAAAGGATATAATAGTTATGCAATGATACAGATTTACTGAAAACCATGAATTTATTTGCAAATATATATTTTATTTTACTTCTAATTCTATGATCTGATAATATCATCCATATTTCTGAGACAATAAACTGAATCTTAACAAGATTAAGCATATTGCCCAGGATCACAGAAGTCAGTCACCTCACCTACCATCACATTGATACATAAATAACTCAGTAGAATTGAGGCATAATGTCTTTAATTAGTTAAAATACAATGTATTAAATTTTCAAATAATAAAAATTGTTCTTTTTAAGAATATTTTTCATTTTAAGTATTTTATTTATTATTTTTCTTTTATACACATGAATGAATTGCCTGAATGTACTGGTGTACCCATGTAGGGCAGTGCCCACAAAGGTCAGAAAAGGATGTCAGATACCCTGAAATTGAGGTAAAGGATGGTGATTAGCTGTGATGTGGGTGCTGGGAATGATAACTGGGTCCCCTACAAGAGCATCCAGTGCTTTTAACAGCTAAGCTGTCTCCACAGCCACCATTAAAAATATATTTCAAGGTCCCTCACCAGCCTTGGACTCAGGTGGGTCCTCTGCCTCAGATCTCTTGACTAGCCTCCTAACCCAGACTAGATAAACACACTAGCATAGATTGCTAAATTGACCCCTGAGGTGTTAGCAACACCCCTCTTCTTTCCTGGCTTCTGACAAGCCTGAAGGAGCTTCCCCACTAGGACTCTGATAAGTCAGATCCCGCCCAACCTTGGTAAGGGTAGGGAGAGGTGTCTTGACCACTGAAGCTACAGGCAAGTCAACATCCTGTCCAGATAAAAACTTTCCAATGTAGTTTCTCTCAGGTCACCCATGCACCTGCCAATAACCACGTCACCCTTGCTCTGTATGTGAACTCAATTACTTTATTGGTTCCCTCTGATTAACTTAACTGAGGTTAAATATTGGTTTATCATGGTATCATAGGAAGGGGGTAAATATTCCCTAGTACTCCTAGGAAGTAAATTCTTACAAAATATTATAAATTTGGAAATGTCAGTACGACTCATGGCATTAAGAAAGGTAAAGAGAAAAAGAAGAAAACAATGTTAGGATTTAGAAATGGTAATTATAGTAAAGAAGAATTTTTATATAAAGTTTAAGGTAGTTGGAAGTTTCCAAAATAGAAAAGAAATTGAGAAAGGTTATATAGATTACAAAGATTTGAGAATGAGAGAATATATATACATATATATTTATATATAATATTAAAATTGTTAAGGTAAGAGTTCAGCTAGGCATTCATTTAAAATGAGAATACTATTCATCAATTCTTGTTAATAATTATAAGGCCTGGCTTAAATAATCAAGGATTATTTAATAGCATTTTTGTTATTTTGTTTTAGTACACATTACCTATATATTACACACAGTAATTAAAACTACCAGAGTAGGGTAACCAACCTTGTTGTATGCTCAATAACTATACTTTGAGGCCTATACTAATGTGGCCAAAAAGACTTAAAGGTACATTTTACCTATTGGCCTTTCACGTCAACCAGGTCCCAGGATATTATGGGGGGATCTTTCAAAATGCCTTGTAACTTGGGGGGTAGAGGCAGGTGGATCTTTGTGAGTTCAAGGCCAGCCTGGTCTACAGAGTGAGTTCCAGGACAGCTGGAGCTACAGGGAGACCCTGTCTTGAAAAAGACCAAAAAAAAAATGCCTTGTAACTGTGGTGAATTCAGGGAGGCCATGAAGATCTCACTAGGCAGACTCTAACCAGTGTCCAGTCTAAAATGAGGAGGGCCAACTTAAAGTAAATGGCTTCCTCAATGCTTCCAAACAAAACCAGGTTTGAGTAAAGTCTTTGACTTAGCTTCACATAGATGGAGCAACTGTTAAAAAGATGACTAAATGAGCCAGTCATTTCAATTTGTCTTTTCAAGACTTTTAATTCCATCTTCATTCCGGCTGAAGTTTTCTTCAGTATTTTATTTTTCTTGTGAATTTGCTTTTGAAATCCTGAATTGCCTTTTCATTTCATTCAGTCTTATATTCGTATTTTCTTAACCTTCAGTGAAAACTTAATTCCTCTCTTCTTTGAGTTCTTTGTGGTGTTGGTATGTACTTTAAAGTCACTGCATTATTTGAGCAGTGACTTTTAAAATCTGTGTCCTGCGATTCCTCTGGGTAATTCTAAGTTTGGAAGACTTCTCTAGGACTAGAGGGATATGGTAGGGGAACTATTATCTACATTTTTCATATAATTTGTGTTTTTGTGTTGTGCCCTGAGCATATGGATTTCTTTTGTTGTTTGTGTGTCTAATATGAAATTCTAGCCTGCCTTAGTTGAGCTGTTTTTATAGTTGTCTGTTTTTATGGTTGATGTAGATTGGTTCCTTTCTGATTAGGTATGTATAGTTTGTGATTCATGTTCTAAATGATTATTATTGTTGTTGTTATTATTATTGTTCTTATTATTATTAGGATAGGATGGTTCCAGCTGGCTAGTCAGGAACTCTCCAGAAAGTTGAAGGCAGATGGGAGCTATGTGGGCCACTTTGGACTAAATAGAGAAAGTGTGTACCCTGGAGCAGTATGAATGGAGTAAGTCCCAAGCCAAGTGTGATGATCCAGTGAGTAAGATCTGGATTCCACACCAGACTAGCTGGATGCTCTCCAGCCCTGCCAACCTCAGAGGCTTATTGCATCAGTTCTTGCAAAAAAAAAAAAAATGCCTCCTAAATCTAGCACTTTCTTACTCTGAGGAATAAGAGAGTTACTATCTTCTTAATGTTTTATTTTAAAGAGTGTTTAAGAAAATAAGAGGAGAGGTTTGTGAGATACATTAAATATTAATGTTTTCTTCCAAACCCTGTAAAAGTTTATAACAAGGAATTCTCGTCTTCAAATCCTACCATACCCTGTAAGACTTTTGTTTAAGGAAAGGCCCTGATGCATTTCCAAACTTGATTGCCTGGGACAGTGGAGCTGTTCTCCCCCTTCCTTTGCATCAATTACATTAAACTAGTGAACAAGGTAATATTTTCAGGTCAGTCACCAAGCAATGGGGAAAAGACACAGTACTCTTGCCTTAAAGATAAAAGCCTATGAGTTCCAAGGTACTTTGTGCTGCTGGACTTGACTGCCTGTGCAATATAGCATTTTGTAAAAGTAAAATTTGCCATGCCAAGTTACTTTCATTTGTCTGTGTATTCATTGTTCAGTATTAGTGGGGTCCTTGGACTTCATATTTTATTTCTTTTTTATAATATTTTTATTGATGAATTGTGTATTTCATTCATTATCTTTCAGTCCAATTTGGACACATTTCCTTCTCCCTGCCCCCACCCCACTCCTGCTCATGCCTTCTTCCATACATGTCATGCATCTTTCTCTCATTCTTTCCAATTTTTTCACTGCAGAGGTTTGTTGTTTGAGGCAGAGTTTAACTGTATAAGTCAGTTCTTTAACCCAGTCTTTATGTTGTTGTTTTCCCTCCCCTTTGTATTGCTCCAATAGATGTCTATATAACCATCACATATGCATCAAAATTATGACCTCTGAAAATAAACTGTATATTAATTCCAAAATATATTTAGGAATTCACATCCCCCCCTTTAATTTTATATTACTCTAAAATATGAATACATTACTTCCACCCATATACAATAATTACAGAGTCTGAAAATAAGTGATAGGCCGATTCTAGAGCACGTTAAGAGATTTACATTATAACAACACAGTTGCTTTCAGATAACCAGAAATATAACAATAATGTTGTTCAGTTTGCCTTTCAACTGGGGATTTGGTGTTAACATCCACAAATGAGGGAAACCATTCTCCATTTGTTTCTCTGGGACTGTGTAACTTCACTTAGCATAATGGCTTCAAGTTCCATCCATTTACCTGAAAAGTTCATGATGTCATCTTTCTTTACCACTGAATAGTACTCCATTGTGTAGATGTAACACATTTTTGTTATCTGCTCATTTGTTGAGGAGCATTTGGTTTGGTGCCAGCTCTTCGCTATTGTGAAAAGAGCTGCAATAAACATAGATGTGCATGTATCTTTGTGGTAGGATGAGTCTTGTGGGTATATACCCAGGAGTGGTATGACTGGATCAGGTGGTAGGCTACTTTTGAGTCTTTTAAGCATTCTCCACACTGCTTTCCATAATGGTTATACAAGTTTGCATTCCCAACAGCAGTGGATGAGTGTTCCCCTTTCCCCACAACTTCACCAGCATTTGGTGTCTTTTGTTTTCTTGATCTTAGCCAGTCTTATAGGAGTGAGATGGTATCTGAGAGTGGTTTTAATTTGCATTTCCTTAATTATTAATGATGTTGAAAACTTTTTAAGGTGTTTCTCAGCCATCTTTACTTCCTCACTGGTGAAATCTCTGTTCAGCTCTTTACTCCATCTTTTGAGTGAGTCATTTGTTTTCTTACTTCTTTGTCTTTTGGGTAGGCTATATATTCTTGATGTTAATGCTCCATCTGATGTATTACTGGTGAAGATTTCCTCCCACTCTGTGGGTTTTCTCTTCACTTCCTTGATTGTTTCTTTAGCTGTACAGAAGCTTTTGAGTTTGATGAGGTCCCATTTGTCAACTCATTGGCCTTATTTTCTGCGCAGCTGCTGTCTGATTTAGAAAGTCTTTCCCTACCCCTATATCTTGTAGGTTGTTGCCAACTTTTTCTTCTATCACCTTCATGGTTTCACGTTTCACATTGAGCTCTTTGATCCACTTGGAGTTGATTTTTGTACAGGGTGAGAGGTAGGGGTCAAGAATGTATTACTTAGCAGCAGGTGTCCAATTCCTCTACCCTTACAATCTGTCTGCCCCATCTTCTAAAATGTCCCTTAAGCCTTGGGTGTAACAGTTGCATTGTAGATGTACTGATTATGGCTAGACACCATATATTCACTATCTGCATTTTGATTAGTTGTGGAACTTTGTAATAAACTCTATGTGTTACAATAAGGAGCTTCTCTAATGAGCGGTGGGAGCTACATTTGCCTGTGAATATACAGATATGTTTTTAGAATATAATAAGAAAATACTTTGGTCTAGGAAAGTGAAAGCAGTAGTAACTTTCTAGAATCTGTTATCACTCCAAGCAAGTGTACGTGGCTAAGTTTGAGTACAATGTATAAATCCCCTACTATTGAACAAGCCTTAAATCCAATTACAGAGCTTTTGATTACCCAAAGGATACAAGTGCTACTATTACAAAATAGGGACAATTTTGGGGGGCTGGAGAGATGGCTCAGCAGTTAAGAGCACTGACAAAATAGGGACAATTTTTTGGTTTGGTCGTCGTTGTAATTTTTAGGCATTAAAGCTGGATAGGACCAGTAATTGATTTTCTCCCTTGGAGCTTGCATAGTACCTTCTTATATTATGAGAGCTAGTATAAGAAGTATTTATCAAAAAGTCTTCCAGGTCAATTACACCTCAATTTCTTCAAGTCCTGTGTCTGAAGTTTGTGGTGTCTTCAGCAATACAGTATCACACTCAAGATCTTGGAGGCAACCAAGAGCTATAACAAAAGCTTATATTATCTTGGGCATATTTGGTACTAAGTAGCTTGACGAACAACACCAATGGAGGTTTCACTTGACTGGCTGATTTTTGTGATACAGCCTTTAGCTATATAGGCAATCTTATATTTGTTATATGTGCATTTTTATATAGGCTTATGAAATAATATATTTCCCTATGGTTTTGCAAACAACCTAAGTGTTATTTCTCCTCACTCTTCTCCTGTGTTACTGTCCTACATCCCCTTCAGTTAAATTTCCCCACAATTTCCCATTTCCCCCAGGACACCTTCTAATGCTATCCCCTTCTAAAGATCCTTCTTCCCTCTCTTCCCCATAGTCACTTTCAACTTTCCTGGCTCTTCCAGATCTATTCACATCTGAAGATTTAGAGCTAGGATCCACAACTGAGAGATAACATGTGTCACTTATTCTTCTACATGTAAGTTACCTCATTGAGTATAACCATTTCTAGTTTCATTCATCTAGCCACAAATTTCATTATTTTATTTGCCTTAAAATTGTACAGATTCTGTTGTGTATATGTACCACATTTTCACTGTCCATTTATCAGTTGAGGGATATTCTGGTTGTTTCCATTTCTTAGATACTGTGAAAAGAATAGCAATTAACATGGCTGAGCCAGTATCTCTGCAGTAAGTGATAAATTCCTTTGTATATATGCAAAGGAGTGATATAACTGGGTTATATGGTAGATCTATTTATAATTTTTGAGAATTCTCCACACTGACTTTCATAGTGGCTGCACCAATTTGCAATCCCACAAGCAAGTTTAGATCTAGTTTTCATAGCAGCATTGATTGAAGATTTTGGCATTCCTCCTTAATTTGGGGAATCTTTACCAAATACTAGGTGGCTGTAATTGTGCACACTCATCTTTAGGTTTTCTATTTTGTTCCACTTATGTACATGTCTGTTTTGTGACAATTCCATGCTATATGTGTTACTATGGCTCTTTGATACACTTTGAAATCTGGTAAGGAACTCCCTCCAGCATTGTTGTTTTTAATCAGAATTGCTTTGGTTCTCTGGGGTCTTTTGTACTGACATATGAATTTTAGGATTTTTATTTCTTTCATGTGAAAAAATATCATGAGTATTTTGATTGAGATTACATTGATTCTATAAATTTCTTTTGATAGGATGCTCTTTTTCTTTTTTTTAGAACTTTTTTAAATTTTATTTTTAAATTATTTATTTATTTTCGTATGTGTATGAGTGTACTGTCTGCAAGCAGGTTTGTGCACCCGTGTCGTGCAATGCCTCAGAGGTCAGAAGAGGGCGTCAGATTCCCCTGGAACTGGAGTTAAAGACAGTTCTTAGCCACCATATGGGTGTTGGGGATCGAACCCAGTCCTCTGCAAGAGCAGTCAGCACTCTTAACCACTAGGCCATCTCTCCAGCCCCAGGATGGTCTTTTTCACAATATTAATTATACCAATCCATGAGCATGGGAGTTGTTTCATATTCTAGTGCTTCATCTTTTTCTTCAAATATTTATGTCTTCACTATAAAGATCTTTCACATTTTCTTGTTAGAATTATTCCTGGCTATGATTTTTGAGGCTATTGAGAATGGTACTATTTCCATAATCTCTTTCTTGACTTGCTTTTTATTGGTCTGTAAAATGGCTACTGATTGTTGTAAGTTGATTTTCTATCCTGCCACTTTGTTGAAATTGTTGATAATTTCTAGGATTTTTCTGGTAGAACTATTAGGATCTTTTATTTTTAACATGTCATCTGCAAATATGGATAATTTCAATTCTTCTTTTATTAGTATCTTGTCTTCTTGCTCTAACTGGGGTTTCCAGGCCTATATGGTAAAGGAATAATGATAGTGAACAAGTCTGTCTATCCCATTCATGGTTTTAATGGTAATGTGAGATTTTCTCCATTTGGAATGATGTTGTCTTTGGTTTCATTGTATATAGTTTTTATTATGCTAAGGTATATTTCCTCCAGACTGCTCCTATAAGGCTTTTGTCATAAAGGCATGTTGAATTTTGTCAAAGGCCCTTTCTGTATCTATTGAGATTATTTTGTGATTTTTGTCTTTAATTCCACTTATATGATTTATTCTAGTTACTGACTTACATATATTGAACCATCTTTGTATCTATGAAATAACACTATTTGATCATGGGAGATGATTTTTATTACATACGTCTGTATGCAATTTTCAAGTCTTTTATTGAGAATTTTGTCATCTAGTTCCACAAGGGATTTTAGCTGGTAGATTTCTCTCTTTTTTGATATTACAATAATACTAGCTTCATTGAAAGATTTGGGAAGTTCTCTTTCTGTTTCAAGGAGATTTAAAAATACACACTATTTCAGGCAGTGTGGGGAAATCTCAAAAAAATAAATAAATAAACATGAATCGACCATATGTCCCAGTTATACCACTCCTTGGCATATACCCAAAGGACTCATAATACTATAAAGATACCTGTATATCTATGTTTGTTGCTGCCCTCTTCACAATAGCTAAGAAATGGAAAACAACCTTCATGTTCCACAACTGACAAGTAGTATACTTACACAATGGAGTATAAGTATAAATTAGGAAATTCGTAGATAAATGGATGGAACTACAGAATGTTATACTAAGTGAAGTAACACAAAGCAGAAAATGAAGTGGTATATGTTCTCTCTCATTTGTGGATTGTAGCACCAATCTCCTATTTTTTACTGTATATCCTGATGTAACATGAGGATCCAGAGGGTAATGTGATGCCCCTGAGACCCCAGGAGAAATGCACATATCCTATCCAAATATTAATGCACATGTATAGCTGGGAACTGTATTGCAAGCAACACAGTGCCAGACAAAAGAGGCCTCCCTTTTAAGTGGTTGGTGAGAATGATCCAAGAGACACTCAAAATAACACAGGCTATCACCAAAGCTCTTGATTTTTCTCCCAGAAGTGGAAAGTAAGACCCTACTTCTCAAGACATAACATACATCAAAAACAGGACTTGGAGTAATGGAGCAGGAACTGACCTGGAAGCCTTCTACCTGAATTTTAGCATTCATAATGCTAAATAAAATGCACAATGCTAAGGGAGAAAATAAATCAATGGTACAACCCAGCCCTGAAGCCTAATAACCATCTTCACCTGCACAGCAAACTACCTCTATTGAGGCAGTAGTGGAACTGTTATTTGGGGGATAAGCAATAGCTACCTAATTATATGTGACCCCTCTCAACAGGAACAAACACCCAAATGCCACTATAAACTCAGCCCAGTGCACATGGCTGGAGAGGATATAGGTCCTACAGAAAACTCCATCTCTCTCATATCTCTGTGTGGTTTTCTCTGCTTCATGAGTTTCATGCCCACTCTGATCACCAGCCTCATGGCCCTTATGTTGTAAGCTGAGCTCAGCTGTAGTGCAGCAGCCTAGGCTGAAGGAGGGCACAGGAAAGGAGCAGAGATGAGTTTGGTAGTGAGTGAACCAGACAGATCAAAAGAGAGATCTGGGAGTCAGCATCAGTGGGCTAAAAGCTCATTTATTACAGGAGTTTTAGAGTCTTATATTGCAGCTTTGGTGGGCTCTTACCAAGGATGGGGGTAGGACAGGGGAAAGTCTACATGCACTTTACAATGGCCAAGTTTTGCACAATTTGTCTCCTGAAGCTAGATTTTTTTAAATTGTGGATGAACCATTTGGCTCTTGAGACTAAGGTGTGTGCACGTCAGGAGTGACGGGCTTAAGAATGTTATACTTTAAGCTACACTTCCTGGGGAGTAGGCTGCAGGCATCTGATGCCCAAGATGCCAAGTGGTAGTGGCTTCCATCCCCTGCCGACCTTCCAGGTTATTGGGAGTAAGAAGCCAGCTCACTTATGGTTCAGCCATCATGGAATACCAGGCACCACAGTTCCCCCTTTGTTTTTTATAATGGGGAAGTGTCATCATAATCTTCAAGGAGGGGTTCAGAAATGGCCTGATACTGAACCAGGACACTCACTACCTCAGTGAGGTTGTTAATCTGGCCTTTAATGAACTGGATAACACAGGGAGCAAGTACTAAGAGGATTCCTAAGGTGATGAAGGGCCCTATGAAAAAGGTAATCCAAGTGGCCGAAGGGTTGGAGAACCAGAACACAGATGCTAGTGGGGAGAATCAGGCCTGAAATTATTTTAGGAGATCTTTAAGGGTCTTTACATTTTGTTCCACTATCCCAGACTCATTGACAAAAAGCAACACTCTTTCCCTAAAAATATACAGGCTACCCCATGTTCTGCATTTAAGAGGTCCAAAACCCATCAGTTCTGTAACACCACCTCAGGCAGTGAAGTTATCTGTCGCTGAAATGACTCAAGGTTGTTAGTGGTGGAAGCCATGGCCTATCCTGAAAAGTCCACTTCCATGTGGTAGCCTATCCTGAAAGTCCACTTCCATATGGTAGCCTATCCTAAAAGTCCACTTCCATATGGTAGGCTTTTCCAAGGGCTCCTCTCACCATTCCTGCTGCCTTGGTGGAGACACCAAGAGCTATGCTGACCAAACTGGGGATGAAGAGCTCCCTTTTCTTGTGGTCCAGGTGCAGCATCCAGGCGTCTTCTTCCTTTTCACAGAGGTAAAGCTGGGGGGTTATGACAATGGACATGCAAAAACCAGAGCCGGTAGTGTTGGCACAGAGGATGGTGGTGCCACCGCACCAAAGAAAGAATGGGGGTTTGACACACATGGTCCTGATGATGGAAACCTTGGGATGGCATTTGAGGCTGGAGATTGTGGAAGGTCTCACTAAAAAGAGGGAGAGGGAAATGATCTGGTCAAAAATGGGAACACTGTGGAACACCAGCCCAGCCAAGCCACTGCATGTTCCTGTAAGGAGGCGTTAGAGGGAACAATGTAAGCAATGGGTGGGTGAGAGATGCTCAGAAAAAGCATTGAGAGATATTGGGATGGGCAGGGCAGTATAGTTGAGGAGGTATGTGGCATACTGGACATACTGCAGCCAAGACACTGTGTCATGTACTTCTCTCTCCATTTGGGATTCCTGCAGTAAAATTCACGACTGAATGAGAACTGGCTGAGGAGCAGACAGGAGTTGACGGGAGATGTGGATGTCAGCAGAGGGCATAGCCGTGGCTGTAGAGTTTACCCTGCATTCCTGCCTGCCAGTGATCATCCCAGCAGTCCTCTATATCAAATTCAAACTGGTTATCTCAAATCCAGAACATGCTCCATGGGCTGTGCACACCCTCCAACCCACAAGACCAATGCCTTCAACCCCATAGATGTTAGTATATTGTAAACATTCCCCTTTGTTACAATATGGGAAGCAAGCGAATGAGCCCAGAATAGTAGAGGTGGAACTGGGAAACATAAGAACAGCAATGTTCTTCTGACAGCCTTCTAGGGGGCAGTCATGAGTCCCTATCATCTGGTTTCTTCCTTCCCAAGTTTCCCTGACTTAAAAACTCCAGAGATGAGCCCATGTTGGGGGTTTATACGCTGGTTTGGCAGAAACAGTATTAGTTTGGATTATCATTTTGTCCTTAATACACTTTTAAACTTGGACAGAATTTATTCTCATTAAGCCATAAGTGTCAATGTGTAAACTTGTTTTAATTAAAGAATTTTTCTATCAGAAAAAAAAAGAAAGGCTGCTAGAATGGCAGAAAGCAGGGCTGCAGGTGAGCACATAGATTTTGCAGAAGTGAGAAGGTGGTCAAGATCTCTCCACGTTATGTTGTTTCAGTTGTTGATGGTGTCACCATCTCCTTCTCCTCCCTCAATCCTCCAGGGACAGGCATTTTGGTGGGAAGGAATGAATCTGACATTGCAAGCTTGGACCCTGATGGGCTGTGGGAAGTCTTCTGGGAAGACAGAGGTGAAGCACCTACCTGATGTTAACAATGGGTCAGGTCCTTTCCACTGGTTATCTAGGGGGTCCTTCCACCTGACAAGTATCTGAGGGAGAGTGCCCAGTGTCTGCCAATGTTTGATAATTGGTGGATGATTTGAATTTCTCTATATGTTAAATAGGCTAAGCATCATTAGTGACATAGCTAACTGGATAATGGGGGAGTGGGGGGGACTTGCTCTTTGTTGTTTTAATAATTGGTTTTTCAGGACTTGGTGGGTTCTTTATATGATAACTTGTGCTTGTGTATTATAAGGGATACCCATATGATGTGTGATATTCTATAAGTGACAAAAAGATTGGAAGTGGGAACTAGCAAAAGCATTTTTTTTAGTTTTAAAGGAAGATTTAATTTAATTATGACACCGGCCCGACACTCAACCCAGGAGGAGTGTGGCCACAAGGTGTGGGTGACAGGGCAACTTATAAGTACAGCAGCCAATCAGAGTTTAGCATCAGAATTAAAGTTACCAATCAAGTAAACCAGCCAATAAGAGTTTAACACCACAGTTAAAGTTAATCAATCAAGGGGAAATATGCAAAGCAAGCAAACAAATTATTCCTAGAATAACAACCACAGTTGGTGTTTCCAAGATGGAATGATCTCCGCTAGGGAGGAGGTTATATTGGGTCCTTAGCACCATGAGTTTAGTAGAATTTACCCACTGGTTAGTAAATCTGACAAGTGAGTTAAGGATGCATGGGCCACAAATCAGAACAACTAGAAAGATAACTTTACTGGCAGATCCAGGAAATCTTCAACTCTCAGGTGAGAAAGAAACTGGCTCTTTGGGGGGGTCTTCACCCTAAACTGCCTAGCCAATTTTTAGCTCCTACTTTTATCGCATTATCCTCTGAGGAGGTTACTCCAATTGCCAAGAGGGAATCAGGGCACCAACTGTTCTGACTTCTTCCATCCTGAAAAGGGCATAGGGTATGGCAACTGGGGTACTCCCTGCTCAGTGTGTCTATCTTAAAGACCCCCAAAAGTATAGTTATAGAGAGAATAAAGTCCTTGACTTGTGCCTGTGAAGGAGAAGTGAAGGCAAGAGTAGTTAGGTACATTTTCAAAGTCCTTGACTGGTGCCTGTGAAGAAGTGAAGGCAAGAGTAGTTAGGTACATTTTCAAAGTCCATGACTGGTGCCTGTGAAGGAGAAGTGAAGACAAGTGTAGTTAGGTACATTTTCTAGGCAGAGAACCAGGAGATGAACAGGGTGAATTAAATGTCCAACTTAAAATTCCATTAGAATTTCTCAATGAGGGGTTCTGAAGCATCCATTATTGGGCTTCTCCTTTTGTTCATTTGGCCATAGTGTCTGGACTCAGAATCTATTTTCTGGGCATTTTGATAGTCACAGTGTGAGTTTCCTCTTAGGTAGTTAGTTGCTAAACAGAAAGAGGAAATTTTATTTGACAACAATAGATCTTATATGACTTTAAATATAATGTTTGGGAGCACAATCTCTCAGACTTTAAAGGAAATATAATGATTACTTATCTTTTGATTATACATTCCTTTTGGGTGTTTAGGTCCATACAGTTAGCCCAGATTAACAAAGCTTTGTTTTCTCAAGGTCATTTGAGGATCTGGTCCTCAGGGCCCACATGGATTATTTTTAGGGGTGTACCTCTGGCTCCTTTTGGCTTTTCATTTACCATTTCCATCCATGGGAGGACAAAGTCAGGTCTCGCAGGACCAGGCTTCCCTTTTTGAAGCATGAAGAGACTTTCTTCTTTATAGTCTGGACCCTGGCTAGAGTCCCATTAGTGGATCTCCAAGACCTCCCTGCACAGGAGGACTGATGACTCACAATTGCAGGACATTTCAAGTGATGCCTCTATACATAGTCCCCTGGGACTTAGTTGACCTCACAGGGCAAGGAACAAAGTTGTCCCTTAAGTCCAGACAGGATATAAGCTGATAAGGTTTACCAAGCCCATCCAAACTATCTTCTGGACTGCATACAGCTGGTTCAGGAAGTAGAACCTTGCTTTTTGAGCCAAATTATCTTGTTAGGTCAAAGGAAATATCAAAGTAACATTTATAAGAAACAAAGTACATCTTTCAGTAACCCACTATTTGCCCAAGTCCATTTAATCCAAATTTGTAACAGGGAGCTGAGTGCAAGCCAGGAGTGGGCTGAAAATTAACAACTCTATATATTTACTATCCTATTCAGGCCATTAGTAAACTAGCTTGAGTGTTTATACTAATTGAATTTAATAAGTATCTTTTTTTTTTTTTTGGTGTTTTTGAGATAGGGTCTCCCTTTAGTCTCAGCTGGCCTGGAGTTCACTCTGTAGACCAGGCTGGCTTTGAACTCACAGAGATCCACCTGCCTCTGCCTCCCAAGTGCTAGGATTAAAGGCATGCACCACCACGCTAGGCAATAAGTATCATTTTATTATACATTGAAGGACCATGTGATGTGTATATAAAGCTTGGGCAAAAACTGACCACTCTTAAATAAAACTTGACTAGATATACATTTTCCTTCTTAAACTACTTGACTGAACCTTAGAAAATTAAGCTTATTCATAAATATCTCCATCTCTTTATAAATCCTTACTAAAATATCTCTCTAACATTTTTTAACCTTCTCATTTCCTTTCTTAGTACCATGAAACATAACAACATTCATAAACAGATTGACCCTTAGTTGTGCAGATTTACTAAGTAATTAATATTTATTTCCTGTATAATGAGATGGGACAGTTACCTCAAATACACTAGTCTAAACTGTGAGATGACCTTGAAAGCCTGTGAGCAGGTTTTGAATGACCAATTCTCTTTGAATGTTTAGAGGTGTTTTACATAGGCCTGGCAAATGACCCCCATATTTATAACACATTCAAACACAGAAATAAACTGCACCCTAGATAACAGAAGTAATCATTTCTTAAAGTGAACAAATATTCTTAAGGACCAGGACTATAGTGTAATTTAACAGTTTTAGCTTACATGACAACTTACTTATAAATCAACTTGATATCATGTACATCATTAGCATTAGACATGAGCCTACATTTTTAAACACTCCCAATAAAATTAATACTATGGTTAGACACAGTGTCATGACAAACTAGTTTCTAACCTAAAACTTTAACACCTTGATGAAAACTCTTAATAAGAATAAAATATGACTCTAAGTTTATAGAATTTTAAAAGCCAAGAGTACTTCATGCATATATACACATTTGCATACACACACATTCACATATGAAATTTTTATCTGAGTGTTGGTACAGAACAGAGCCATCTACATTGCTACATAGGCTTTCACTTTAATAAAGCATCCTTGGATATGTTATTTACATTTCAATATAGCAAATAACCCTAACTGGGTTTCAAACTCAAAAAGTGACAGAAAACAGAATTATACATCCTATTCACACTCAAAGCCAACCATAACCAAAGATCACAGCATGATCAAAACAAGCTAATAATTATTTTATTTACAGACATTTTCTTTAAAAGAAAGAGTAAAAATAGGATGACTAATAAAGAGATTAATCCATTATTAAAGATCATTTAAAGATTAACAATACTAAAAGCATGAAATGAAGTACAGTTTTCATGAGTTAGAATTACCCACTTCTCTGCAACCAACTCTTCCACAAACACAAGCATGCAGCACACAGAAGGGACTGCCTGACAGATCAGCAAGGCGGGCACAGGCCCAGGGAGGTCCCTTTGCCTCCCTTGAGGAGGAAGGAAGCAAGGGAATCAGGCTCAAAAATTCCTGCAGAAACACAAGAGCCCAAAAGCTGTCCCAGGCTGCCACCCCTTGGAGGCAAGAGACAATGCATCCTGGAAATCAGCCCCTATGGAGAAGCCATGCAGTAGATGCCAGACCCCCAATGGGTTATGAGCCAGAGAAATGGAAGCACAGCTTCTACGTGGGCACCCCAGGAGCCTAGGAATTCCCTCTAGCCAAGCCAGAACCAGATTCCTGGGTTTAATTGATGATGAGAATTTTATTAGTATTTAATAAAAGGCAGTTTATTTCTGGTCCTGACTCACCAAACAGACCAGATGGGCTGACCTTGGGCTCTCAGAGAACTGCCAGCCTCTGCCTACCAAGGGCTGGGATTAAAGGTATTGTGTAATTGAAGTCTTACTGGGATTAAAGGCAGGGGCCACCATGCCTGGCCAGAAAATGCCCAGCTCCCAACCAAACAGAGTAAGTCTACAGGAAAGGGAATTAGGACAAAGCCAGAAAGATAGAACAAAGACCAGAATTCATTTCCAGCACTGAAGGGGAGTTAATATGTTAAATCAGGGTGGCTATATCCAGCCGGGTGTTCTCAGGCCCACAGAGGTCTCAAAGAAACACAAATCAGACTGAACATTCAGAGCAAAATACTTCCAAAGCAAGCAAGCAAACACAAACCGTAAGTCATCTAGAAAATAAGATCCTTAAACAACAAACTCAAATGCTGATTCCTATGAACAATTACCACCCAAAAGTTGGGAAGCATTTGATCAACTCAGAGATAATAAATTTAAAGAAGTCTGCAGTATCCAAAGTTTAGGCCTCTAAATGCAGTTTTTAATATCCATATTTAAAGTTTGCACATGCACATTTAGTCTGTCATGTCAAAACAAAATGAATGATTCTGTGCACATAAAGGATGGAAAGAAGCTTGAAGTAGCCACTTTGACAGAACCAACATGAAACAATTACAATGACTGAATTATGAACACACAGGAAAACTTGGACATATGACTAGCAGGGCTACAGGAATCTTAGACACACAGAAGGACAGTTACCAGAAACACAAGACATAGTTACCACTTTTAAATCTGGGAAAAGGTTGATCCTTTTCTTCTCCTGTAGCCTGCAGGAGGAGATACAGAGGATTATGTGGCTTTGGGTGGGGCAGGACCCCAGGAGAATTTCTAAATTTTTCAGCAGAGCCAGGGTCAGGTTCAGGAGTAGCTGAGGACCCCTGAGCCAAAGGGGAGGTTGGACAAATAGGCCCAGCCAAGGGGTCCCTGCCATTCTAGATCCCATAAATTTCTGATGCTAGTGAACTTTTCACTTTTGCTTTAGGAAAGAGCATTAGATCCAATGGAATGATGGTAGTTAGGGGTGCTCCCTGCCCCATATTTCCAGCAGTAAGAGCCCTTAAGGAAAAGTATAGTCCAGAAAATGAAGGAGATAGGAATAAACAATTGAAACACACACACACACACACACACACACACACATAAAGGACAGGTAAGACCATACATACTCAGACACCAGATACATGCAAGGATAGGTCCTCACTTGCACACACACCCACGCACCAGTTAAACAAAAAAACCAACTGGGCTATGAAAGACATCTCTTTTCTGTGCCCCAAAGGCTTGTGTCTCTTTAACCAGTTTAGAGGTCTATTCCAGAAATGGGCCCAACCGAAAGAGTGCACACTCAGAGTGACTGGAGATGAAGAACTTTTTTTCCCATAGTACTCCCCCTAGTTACCGGATAGTGAGGGTCTCTGCTGAATACTTCCCTCAGGTTCACCTCTGTATCTCAGTGGGACCTCCAAATGTAAAGTCGCAGCAGAAAGAAGACTCATTTAACCACATAGAGTATTAAAGGAGGGTTTAATTTAATTATGATGCCAGCCAACACTCAGCTCAGGAGGAGTGCTGCCCCATTGTCAGTTTTAAGTTGCTTGGGGATGCCCATGATGGCAAAGGTGGAGAGATGGTGTGCTTCAAGGTCTTTGGCCCTTTGCCCTGCTGTGACCCATATAAATTTAGATTAAGTATCTACAATGGCAAAGATATATTTTTGTTTACCAAAGGAGGCATAGTGCATTAGCATTTAATCCTCTGGGATTGGTTCCTGGAACCTGTAAAGCAGGTGTTTTAATTAAAGAGGAGCAGGAGGAGCATATTTTATAGATATGCTGAGGTTGGGCAGTAGGGATCCTGTGGGCTTGGAGCCCCAAAGGCTGCTGTGGATGGTGGAGTGGAATTTTTCCACCTCAGAAAGAGATAATACGGAGACCCCAGTGGAGGCAACATGATCACCAATGGAAGTAGCCCGGGGCCAAAATATCCAGCTATGGATGAATTACTAAAATTTCACATCTATTTTGGATGATCAAATGGAATTTGATTTTCCTTTTTTTATTTAACATTATCATTTATGCTTTTGGCAAACATCAGATAATATGAGCAAAGTTATCTTGCTCATTATAGTCATACATTCTTTTATTTTTGTACTTTATACAAGTCGTAAACATATTTAAGTGGATAAATACTTGGTTAAACATATTCCAGAACTTTGACATATTCTTTTCCAAGTTAGGACTAAACAAACTTATGTAATTTCTATCAGACCACTATTATGAAGCAAACTTAATTTGCACACATTTTAAAATTAACATCTGTAATTTTTAAAGGCTTTCCAATTATAGCTAAAATGGTAGAAGTTGGCCATACATTTTGTTCATAAGTATATTGGCCATTTTAAAATTAAGCATATACAAAAAACCACAAAAGCATAATTAAACACATTTCAATTCTTGTCAAAACCACCAAACAATTAAAAGTTATTTTAGAATAATACTCTTATTACATTCAAAATGGACTCAACCCATGTATTATTTTACAATTTCATTCTTTTATAAATTTCAGAAACCCCACCTCCCAAAACCAGACCAAAGATTATGAAATAGGCAACCTTCAGAATATACTGTTTGGCAGGCAGAGTGAGTTTTGGTCAGTTGACCTGGAGTGACCAAGTGCTGACTTGTTCCACAAACCACAGTTCTTACCAGCTTGCCATGCTATTTATTACTTGCTGGTCATGTGAGACAGTCTTCACTTTAATATTATAATCACATTATTAACTCATAAGCAGTACATATGGATCAAAAGATTCAAATGTTATAAACTTGATACTCAACCCTATACTTCTCACTTGGGAAAAAAAATCAAATAAAAAAGGCCTCATTTTAATATTTTTTGTTGCTGCTATTTGTTTATGGTACTAGAAATTGAACCTAGTGTCTCATGCATATTAGGTAAGCCCTCTACCACAGCCGGCATTCCCAGCCTTTCCTATTTTTTTATAGAACAAATTAGCAGATATACTTTTTACACAGGTACTATCCTCTTATAAAGAATACTGTCATGAGTGATCTGAAATCTGAGTTACATAAGTCCTTCCACAGAAAACTATTTTAGTTTTACCATACAGTGCTCACAGTAGTTTTCAGCTTTACCTATGCAACATAATAAACATCTGTATTGAAGAAAAGTGATGATACATAACATGAAGCTAAGGCTTTCTTTGAATCCTAGAAAGTAAAAGCAGAGAGATCTTATTATGGAAAAGGTGGAAGAATTTGAAGAGAATGGGCTGTCACCCTGTTGTATTACTAAAGCACCACCTTGCCCACGGTAACCAATGAGGCCCAGGAGATGCTTCTCAGTGAGAAAGGCAACAGAGAAAGAAAGTAGCTAAGTAGTGTTGGAAAAAAAAAACAATGGAAAAATGTAAAAACTCACAGCCACGAAGACAACCAAGATGGGCTAGTAACTCCAGTATGATGTTGAAAAAACAGAGGTAACTAACATAGGAATTACAGAGAGTAGTCCACTGGTAAATTCCTAATTTGAAAAAGGTTTAAAACTGACACACTTTACCTATGACATAATTAACCATTTACCTATGATTCTGTCTCAATTCTTTGAACTTCTCATCTGGGTAAGTAATTTAAAAAATTTCAACCGCAGAAGCTTCTTAGCTATACTCTGATATGCTGTGTAAATAGCTTCACCCGACTTAACCCAATAATTCCAAAGCTACTGTAGTCATGTTCCATTTATAAGCATTAATTAAATTTGTTATCATCATGCTACACTATCACAATGGATTTTTTTTTGAATATTCTTTATCAACTATAATAGGCAGAGAATCTGCCTGTAGTATCTCCGTTGGTGTTTGTAAAATAGAAGAAAGAGTTCTTGGCTCAAGCTGCCTCCCCATGCAGTTGTGTTTACAATATCCTCACAGTACTTTCCAAACTCTTCCAGAGTATACATATCTCCTGTATTGGGGTTTGTTAAGATGGGCAGGAAGTCTTCCGCGTGGCTCTGCATGTAGACAGCCTTCTGTTTTCATAGGGCAGTCACTGTCAGAGCACAGTCCTGCTTTCTCAGCTGATCCTCAAGGGCATGGTACATACAATGGCCATCAGACGGAATTTAATTTCCAACTCTCTGGCCGCCAATATTTGAGAAAGTTTTTCACATTCTATATGTCTGTCCAGATAAGTTCTCAATTTCAGTTTTGGCTACCCTTTCTTCCCCCTCCTGCGACAGACCAGCGGAGCCGGGAGCAATCAGTCCAATGGTAACAAGGAAAAAGAGTAGGTGGGCAGGGATTAGGCAAGAAATGACACACAGACACCAAAAGGCTTGAGCCTGAGTGTACTTTACTTTTTCACAAGTATTAGTTTTTATACAGAAAAAGTTGGCAAGAGGATCACATTGTTTATTCACACAATTAGCAAGATTATACAGAACTTTTGAGATCAATCATTTTGAAAGCAACAGAACTATTCATAGGAAATCAAAGATTTATGTTGCTTTTGTGTCCCTGATGTGAGACTGCAGTTACCAAGTTTTGTAACATACTTTCTTGGCTAGTTTTTTGTCTTGTGATAATCTTTAGATATGAGTATGGTTTCTTTTTATCTTATAAGAATTCTTTCCTTTCAATTAGTTTTTTTTTTAACCTGGTTCTAACACTTTCTCCTTTGTTTGAAATAATGATTGTGTTTAATATTCTCCCTTGGAGAATAATGGGCTCTTTAGGAGGTGAGAAATATTCCTACAGGGCTAGGAAAGTTCACTCTGACCTCAGGTAGCTCTGGGAGCTAATAATGCAGGGTTAGACTGTATTCTTGTGGTTAAGGTAGTCATGGGAACCAGACCTGCTTCAAATAGAGAGTTGCTCCTGGATGGTTAACTATTTCCTTTCTGCCATACATCATGGTCCTCATAATACCATCCTAACCAGTCTGCCTAGAAATAGATGGTGTCAATTTCAGTTAGTTCTCTGTAATTTAAGGGGCATCTAAAGTCTATTTCCTATAACAAAAGCTGGACCATTTTATTAGCTTATTTAAGAAACTCCTTAACTTTATTTGGATTATAAGGTTCAAAGAACTTTTGCTGCTGCTGCTGCTGCAGTTGGTCCCATGGGTTTATATTTTTGTAGGATTATTTTGGTACTTTAATCAAAGCTTGGAGGACAGGCAGAAAGTTTGTGGGAGGCACCTTCCCTGGAAACTCATCCATGTCCAATTTATGACTCGGATTATCTGGAACTGCAAAGGACTTAGAGAGACCATGTCCCAGGACTGCGATACCAGAGCACATGATAATAATCAGCAAAGTACAACCAAGACCTAAAAAAGGGCTAGGAGCACACTCCACCCCAGGAGGCAAACTTCCTTGAAGCCTGCACCTCCATCTGGTGAGTGAGTCACTCAGACTCCACAGGGGACAGCGTGGCATCTCTCCCTTTTTTATTTTTTAATTGAAGCTTATATACGTCTCATTGTACTGTGGAAACCAATCTCAGCATCATGCGAAGGGTGACTGAAAAAATAAGAATAAGTAGGAGAACAATGCTTCCAATTACTATTAAGGTTATGATTGTATGTAGCCACCCCGTGGGACTGATGGCTTCAAAGCCCTCTTGCAAAGATTTTGCTAGAGATCCAAGGTCCTCCGAGTCCAAATGAGCCTTACTTATATCTGTAATTTGTTGTTGTAAATCCAGCATATTATGAGTTATATCATTATCCTTCCATACTTAAAGCAAATGATTTTTAGTAGCATTCCAGTCCAGAGAGTTACTATATCGCAAAGGTGTTACACAAATATATTTAAAGCTAGCATGACAGCAAGTAGAGAGCTGTGCCTTTAAATTTTGGACTTCTTGGCCTATAGCTATAATTACTTTTTCTAGGGCATTTACTTTTGCTTCTAATTTTTTATCTATTGTTCTTTGATGAGCTAAAGCTACCGGTATATTTTTACTTAAATCATTCACAAAGTGAGCCATCTGTATATTGGTAACTACAGCCACATTGTACAAGGCAAATGAGGTTAGAATTGCAATTAAAGCAGATATCCCCAAAATTAATGCTGCTACAAATCTCTTAGATCTTATTAATTCATTTAAGTTTTTAGAGTTTGTAAGCAGAATTATCGAACCAGGGATCATCTTTCAAATCCACTGACAGCATTACATAGCTAGGATGTTGAATAATCATTATTACAGAATAAGACTTATCAAAACCTGAAAAAAATGCAATCAGTTAAGATACATTCACTGCATTGAATATGATAAGATTTTCCTACATCAATTATTACTAAATTTCCCAATTTTTCTGCTAAGATTCCATATGGATAGCCAACACAAGCTCTTACTCCAATATAATTTGTTTTTGTCTTTTGGGTTTTTTGAACAACAGAATATTGGCTGCTGCAAAGAGTCTGAATAACCCAGGATGTATTGTGGTGATATTATGTAAGGGAGAGTATCTCACAAAAGTGGGAGCCACCCATCCAGGTGTGAACAATCTTTTTATTGGCTCACCCAGAGTATTTGGTACATATCCATTAAAGCAATCTGAATTGTTTTTCAAATAAGAAGCATGATCATATTCCAGACTGTTAATAGAAAAATCATAGATCTCGTCTTGAGACCCTAAAGGAACATGTTTTGCTGCTTTAGCAGGAAATCCACATTCAAGCCACTGAGGATATTTAATGAATGAATCCCAAACTTGATCTTTATCATGATATTTTTGTAAACAATTATCTAAAAATAAAGGATTTTATAAGGATACGAAAGATTCATTATAAGTGTGATAACTTAAAGTCATCATTCCAAGCTCCCAAATTAACCTTTTATTAGGTTTACCTCTACCTGAGTTATCTGGAGCATCAGTTAAGAAAGTTCTATAGCTGAGAGGGAGACATCCAAAAGGCACCTGTTCTGCTCAAGACTACACATATGGGAGCCGTATCAGATCACCCCTTATATTTAGTTACATGAGAGGTTTTGTGGGAGTTAGAAAAATCCTCAAAACCTCCTAACATGTCATTGTTATTAGTCATTACTTTGATCTGTACCTCGTCACCCCAACCCACAGGATGGATCAGGGGTGGATTGGGAACATATGCCCAGTATTGATCCCCCAACACTTCCAGCAATTGAACAGAAAGTATAGCTAACATAGCAAGAAACATATTTTGATAAGTTAGAATTTGTCCTGAGGCTGACACTGTCTTTTCAGCCAATCTTGTCAGCTTCTTGATTTGACCCCAGGTTGGTGGTTTCAATTCCTTTGTGTTTTTGGTGGAGCATGGCATCACTGTCAGTCTCTGAAGCCAATGCAGAGTGTTGCTCATTAGTCTCCTTCTCTTTCTTCTCCGCATCTTGGAGTCTGCAGTGTCTAATGAGCCGGTCTGGGATCCAAATCGGAGTGTCTGCATCCTGTGGAAACACACATGCATACCCTCTTCCCGAAGTTATTAAAATATCGGGGCCTTTCCAGGTGCCACTTAGCAAATCTTTCCATTTTACTTTTGGTTGTGTTTCTAACGCGGTGGTTTCCCAATGCCGCTGCATAGGAGTCAGACCTTCCTCATTTGTGTTTAAATTATTGATAGTAAATAGTGCATGATTTAGGGCTTGATGTGGTGAATAATACATATTACTATTTTTTAACCTTTGTAGTAGAATTTTTAAAGTTTGATGAGCTCGCTCAATTATAGCTTGACCCTGGGGATTATAAGGGATTCCCGTGACATGCTGAATTTTCCATATGTGGCAGAATTGTTGAAAGGCTTTAGCTGTGTAGGCTGGAGCATTGTCAGTCTTAATTTTTGAGGGAATTCACATAAAAGAAAAACATTGAATCAGATGTTGAACTACATCCTTTACTGCTTCTCCCGTGCTAGCAGTAGCATGTATGACATGTGAATACGTGTCTATAGTCACATGTACAAAAGCAAGTTTTCCAAATTCTGGGATATGCATAACATCCATTTGCCATAGCACCCCTGCCTTTAATCCTCTAGGATTTTTGTGTTGTCATTAGGACAATGTCATTGGGACAATGAACACAGTGTTTTACTATTTGTCTTGCCTGTTCTCTAGTTATACTAAACATTCTTTTTAATGTTAAGGCATTTTGATAATGTAACTCCTTGCTTTATTGTGCCTGTTCCAAAGTGGTGGCTAGTACAATTCCCCTAGTATACAAGTCAGCCATAAGATTCCCTTGAGCCAAAGGCCCTGGTAGTTGAGTATTTCCCCTAATATGGCCTATATACACTTTATGTTGTCTTTGATGTATTGCTTGTTGTAATTTTTGTAATAAAGGCAAAATTGTAGATTGTCCAGACAGCAAATCTGTTTCTATATGAGGAAATAAGTTGACAATATACTTAGAATCTGTGTACAAGTTTAAAGGCTGAGATAGTTCTTGTAAAACTAAAGTGACTGCAATAATTTCCACTTGCTGAGCAGAAACACCTTTTGTTTTTCTTATTATAGGTGGTCTGTCTGGCACATATACCACAGAGGTACCATTTCAGGAACCATCTTTAAAAGCCACAAGACTGTCGTCTAGAGGTTCATGAGAAAATTTTTCTACAAATATTATTTCTGTCTCTTTTACAAATTTTAAAATTTTGTCTCGAGGCAAATGCTATTTTACTTGTCCTGCAAAACCTTGTAAAGCTAAACCCCAATCTTCATTGTTTTGCAGGAGCAATTCAAATTGTTGTCTGTTAAAAGGAACTACACCCTTTTCTCATGCGGCTTGCCTCTCTCATCTGGTGAGTTTGTCTTGCTGCTGTGATCAATCTTTCGGATACCAGCGTGTACTGAGACGGGCAGATCTCCTGGAATCCATTCGGGCCTTCAGCACTAGATTGGGACTACTGAGACATCCAGCCGGACTGAGCAGTTCCCTGGATTCTCGGCCTTTCCAGTGTGGTACAGCTACTGTCACATTGAACTCTGTCACATGAACAAATCAATAAATTGTATATAGCAAAAAAGAAAAAGGAACTACAATATTTTGCATTTCTTTAACAAATAATTCTTTAGATCTCTGTCTTCCTCTAAAAATTACTTGAGTTATTAAAAATAGGTAAGATGCTACCATTTTATTTGTGTATGTGGCAAATGTATCCATTCCAACACTCCTGTTTGTCTCAGACATCCTGTAGGAGTATATTCTGTTTTTATTATTAATAAATCCCATTCCTGGGAATAATTTAGCTGCTTTACCTTAGCTTCTGATAATTTTTTCTCAATTAATACCAGCTTTTCAACTGCTTCTCGGGTCAATTGTCTTGGGGATTTTGGATTACTGTCTCCTTTTAATATATCAAACAAAGTGTGTAACTCCCCGGTTGTAATATTTAGATAAGGCCTAACCCAATTAATATTCCCTAATATTTTTTAAAAATCATTAAGAGTTCATAATTTGTCTAGTCTTGACATTTTTGGAGACATGATGTATTCATCATATAAGACTTTTCCTAAATAATTTATAGGCCTATTATGTTGTATTTTTTCTGGAGCTATAATCAATCCAAATGATGTTAATTTTTTGATCATATCTTTTAATATTGTATTAGCTCTTTCTTTAGTTTTTGCAGCTAAGAGGATGTCATCCATATAATGTATTATATAAGCATCCTTATAATTTTATCTTATTTCTTGTAAAGCTTGATCCACATACTTTTGACATAATGTGGGACTGTTTTTCATACCCTGAGGTAAAACTTTCCATTGATACCTCTAATATGGCCTTTGTAATTTTACAGAGGGTACACTGAAAGCAAATCTTTCAGCATCAGAAGGATGTAATTTTATAGTAAAAAAGTAATCTTGTAAGTCTATGACTATTATATACAAACCTGCAGGTATTGCTATGGGTGAAGGGAGGCCAGGTTGCAAGGCCCCCATATCATGCATAGTTTTATTTACGGCTCTTAGATCTTGTAAGAGTCTCCATTTACCTGATTTTTTCTTAATCACAAATACAGGAGTATTCCATGGGCTATTAGAAGGTTCTATATGTCCTTTGTCTAACTGTTCTTTAACCAACTGTTCTATTGCCTGTATCTTTTCTTGTGTTAAGGGCCACTGATCCACCCATACAGGCGAATCATCTTTCCATGATATTTTATCTGCATACAATTCATCAGTGGCCCCTATGAAAAATTTTGAATGCCCAAATTATTGGATGTGACTAAGTGTACATCCATCTCTTCCATAATATCTCTTCCCCAGAGAGAGAAGGGTAAGGATGAAATGATATAAGGCTGAAAGTTCCCCACTTTCTGTTCACACACCCATTGTAGGAGTTTTGAGCTTTGTACCACGTTGTTTGCAGACCCAAGCCCTACCAACGTTGACCATGTTCTTTGAACTGGCCAACTGGAAGGCCAATCCTTTGCAGCTATACATGATCTATCAGCCCCTGTGTCCAATAGACCTTTAATGGCTTTTCCCTCTACATAAATAGTCTTTAGAGGCCTCTGATGAGTAATTTCTTGTATCCAGGCCACCACCTCAGTGGACCCAAAGCCTTGATTGCCTCTTTCTTGTTTTAAAATTGGATTAGGAGTTTTTACATAGGGAATTAACAATAATTGGGCAATATGTTGATTCTTGTGAATTTGTATAATAAATTTAAATTTTAAAGCCATAATTTTAATTTCTCCTTGATAATCTGCATCTATAACTCCTGGAAGAACTTCCAAATATTTTTTGTAATTTGAGCTTCTGCCTAATATAAGACCAAAGATTCTTTCTGGAAGGGGCCCCTGTATTAATGTATTTATCAATTGAACCCCATCTTCCATAGAAAAAATATAATCTTTAACTGCTGACAAATCCAACCCTGCACTCCCAAGAGTAGCTCTAGGCAAATCAAAAAGAGTTTGAGTACATTTGGGATTATACTCGGGAGCATCCGGATTTAAGTTTTTGCTTACAGGTGTATATTTACGTGAAATCCCTCTTTCATTTACGGAGCTGAGGGCTTGCCCCCTCCTCATTTTTTGTCTCCTTTTCCTCCTTGGAGGTCAAAGGGGTTTCATCCTTATGGTGTTTGGATTTGCATTCATTTCTCCAGTGTCTACCCTTTTTACACCTAGGGCAGAGCGCTGGGGTTGATTTTTTTCTATTGTTATTATTTGAAGGGGTTTGTCTGCCTTTAGTAGGACAGTTTTTACTCATGTGTCCTTCCTGACCACAAGAGAAGCAGATATCTTTTTCCTCTGCTTGGCTTCCCTTCAATTTTGATACAAAGGCACTAAAATGCTAACCATTCATAGCTGCAGCATAGGCTACTCCCTGCACCACTGCTGGTGAAGCATCCAAACAACCTTTTGTATAGTCCTGCAATGTTCCTATTTTTCTAACTGGCCTAATTAATTTTTGGCATAAGGTATTTGCATTTTCCCAAGCTAGTTGTTTTAACAATATCTCAGTCCCCTCGGATGGTGGGAGCATTCTCCCAATAGCCTCCTCTAGTCTTGCTACAAAGTCCTCATATGGTTCTTCTTGGTTTTGCTTTATTCCTGATAAAACTGTTGTTTTTCCTTCAGGTAGGAGGTAATTTTTTCCAAGCCCCAATTGCGATTTTGGCTATTTCTTCCAAGACTTACTTGGCAAGATAAACCTGGGACTGTGGAGTGGCATACTCTCCTCGACCCAATAGCATTGAGACAGTAGGCTTATTGGGTCCTTTCTTAAAGAGAGATTTTTGTACTAACTCTTGAGCTGTATCCTCATATTCTGTCCTCCATAGCACATATTGACCTGGGCTTAAAACTGACTTGCTGCCAATCATATGGAATTAGCCACATGCTTCCAATCATTTCTACAATTTGTAAAGCATATGGTGATGAAGGTCCCACAGTTTTACAAGCAAATTGTAATTCTTTTAATGTTTTTAGAGGAAGAGGTTCCCACTGAGGAGGGCCATCATCAAAAATTGTTAACGGAAAGCAGAGGCTTGTATCACCTTTACACTTTGCCTCTTGGACTGCCTTTAAAAATCCCACGTTAATGGGGATTTTCCCTTTAAGATTTTTAAATTTTGTTTTACAATTCAGTTTCTATGGAGGGGGGGCAGAGGCAAGAGAAAAGAAGTCCTCAGGCGGATCCTTGTCATGGAAATGTTCTCTTTCCTCCTCATCATTATGATATTTAGCGGCTTCATTCTCAAAATCCGATTCATACTCCTCATCAAGCCAATCATCCCCTAGTTCTGCTTTAAGCAAATTCCTTTTGCTATGATTACTTCCTAGGTCATATCTTTTTCTTCATAAGAAATCATAGATTTATGTTGCTTTTGTGCCCCTGATGTGAGACTGCAGTTACCAAGTTTTGTAACGTACTTACTTGGCTAGTTTTTTGGCTTGTGATAATCTTTAGATATGAGTATGGTTTCTTTTTAACTTATAAGAATTATTTCCTTTCAATTAGTTTCTTTTTAACCTGGTTCTAACATTTTCTCCTTTGTTTGAAGTAATGATTGTGTTTAATAATGCGGAGTCCCTTGGAGAATAATGGGCTCTTTAGGAGGTGAGAAATATTCCTACAGGGCTAGGAAAGTTCACTCTGACCTCAGGTAGCTCTGGGAGCTAATAATGCAGGGTTAGACTGTATTCTTGTGGTTAAGGTAGTCATGGGAACCAGACCTGCTTCAACTAGAGAGTTGCTCCTGGACGGTTAACTATTTCCTTTCTGCCATACATTGTGGTCCTCATAATACCATCCTAACCAGTCTGCCTAGAAATAGATGGTGTCAATTTCAGTTAGTTCCCTGTAATTTAAGGAGCATCTAAAGTCTATTTCCTATAATGAAAGCTGGACCATTTTATTAGCTTATTTAAGAAACTCCTTAACTTTATTTGGATTATAAGGTTCAAAGAACTTTTGCTGCTGCTGCTGCAGTTGATACCATGGGTTTATATTTTTGTAGGATTATTTTGGTACTTTAATCAAAGCTTCGAGGACAGGTAGAAAGTTTGTGGGAGGCACTTTCCCTGAAAACTCATCCATGTCCAATTTACGACTCGAATTTTTTGGAACTGCAAAGGACATAGAAAGACCATGTCCCAGGACTGCAATACCAGAGCACATGATAATAATCAGCAAAGTACAACCAAGACCTAAAAAAAGGCTAGGAGCACACTCCGCCCCAGAAGGCAAAGTTCCTTGAAGCCTGCACCTCCATCTGGTGAGTGAGTCACTCAGTCTCCACTGTCCATGGCATGCTTCTTTTCCAACGCAGCTTTTTTTAAACCCTCTCTTTGTGTTTTTGAAATCCGAGGTGTTTGATTCTCAATTACCAAGTTTGAAGTGTTAACAGCAACAGAATCTATCTTATTCTCCTTGGAAGTCAGCTTCAACTGCTCCAGCTCTTCTCTGTGTTTCTGCTCCATTTCTTTTTCCAATTTAGCAACATCTTCAGTGAGTTGCTTTTTCCTCTTTTTGACATTCTTGGGAAGAGCATTCTTCATTCCCTGAATTTTGGCTTGCAGCTCCTTCTTCTTGCTATGCCTTCTCACTAGCCGCTCCTCGTCATCCAGCTCTTCCACCAACACCTCCTCCATGATGACCAGGTGGCCGGGAACACACCCTGGTGGAGCCCGGTTCTGCCAGCAGGCCAGCACCTCCCACCCCTCCTGGAATTTGATTTTCAACTACATAATTGCAAATATGACAATTTTCATATTTATCAGTAGGAAGGGAAAACATTTGAAGATAAATACAATAAATTGGCAATACAAAGAAGGATTGGATATAAATTACAGTAGTAAGAAAAATATTCAAGTCATTACTGACCATTTGAAGGATGAGAACTATTATTTGTAGCAACTTATAGATGGAGTTTAGATTTGGAATTCATTGATAACATAAAACAGCTGAAATAGAGCCTGCTTATTATTCTCAAATTTAAAAGCTAATACTAATAAACTTTTAATGATAAAAGATAGTAGCTCAGAATGTTTTAGTTAATATAAATTAGCTTAATATGAATTGAAAAATAGAACAGAAAAATACTTACAAACAAAGACAATAATTTCTATTCTTTCAAAAGATAATTTTATGGGATATCTCAGTTCAATTAGTAAAAATATCTTCATTTTAATTTTAAGAATAATTATTTTAATGAAGCATGGAAACATCTACATTTAATTTAATGTGGTAAGTGCTTAAGTGTTGGCATGCGTCTACTAAAAATGTCATTGTACAGAAAGGAAGAAATACAATGAGGACAAAATACACAAACTAAATAAAGAAACACATTACTATCACATCACACAGAGATTTTTCAGAAGAAAACAGTTACTGTAATATAATTTTCTCTTTGTCTTATGTATAATTGAAGATCGAGAATATAAACAATAGCATATTATTTTAAAGAAATTGAAATCAGATATTTAAATGAATAAGAATCTCCAATTTTTTTCACTGTTCACTGTGTTTTCCTTTTGTAGTATACTTAATAAATAAAAATAAATTACACTAGGATTATATATAGCATAAGAATGATGGAGACCCCAACAATATTCTCCATGCTGTTTTAGAAATGACAGTATGTCCCCTGTTTGTGAATAGACTAGTGACAGGAGAAGTAAATTTATGTAATTAAACCCTGATCCCATGTAGAGAAAAATGTAGTACAATTATGGGAAATCACATATTTCTTAAATCTCTGAAAAAAACTGAAAACCTTAAGAAAAAAAAAAGCCTATGTTGTTCACCTTACTTGTCCAACTTCCCTCAAGTTGGACAATATAATATTATTATAATAATATTATATTGTCCAACTTGAGGGAAGTTGGACAAGTAAGGTGAACAACATAGGCTTTTTTTTTTCTTAAGGTTTTCAGTTTTTTTCAGAGATTTAAGAAATATGTGATTTCCCATAATTGTACTACATTTTTCTCTACATGGGATCAGGGTTTAATTACATAAATTTACTTCTCCTGTCACTAGTCTATTCACAAACAGGGGACATACTGTCATTTCTAAAACAGCATGGAGAATATTGTTGGGGTCTCCATCATTCTTATGCTATATATAATCCTAGTGTAATTTATTTTTATTTATTAAGTATACTACAAAAGGAAAACACAGTGAACAGTGAAAAAAATTGGAGATTCTTATTCATTTAAATATCTGATTTCAATTTCTTTAAAATAATATGCTATTGTTTATATTCTCGATCTTCAATTATACATAAGACAAAGAGAAAATTATATTACAGTAACTGTTTTCTTCTGAAAAATCTCTGTGTGATGTGATAGTAATGTGTTTCTTTATTTAGTTTGTGTATTTTGTCCTCATTGTATTTCTTCCTTTCTGTACAATGACATTTTTAGTAGACGCATGCCAACACTTAAGCACTTACCACATTAAATTAAATGTAGATGTTTCCATGCTTCATTAAAATAATTATTCTTAAAATTAAAATGAAGATATTTTTACTAATTGAACTGAGATATCCCATAAAATTATCTTTTGAAAGAATAGAAATTATTGTCTTTGTTTGTAAGTATTTTTCTGTTCTATTTTTCAATTCATATTAAGCTAATTTATATTAACTAAAACATTCTGAGCTACTATCTTTTATCATTAAAAGTTTATTAGTATTAGCTTTTAAATTTGAGAATAATAAGCAGGCTCTATTTCAGCTGTTTTATGTTATCAATGAATTCCAAATCTAAACTCCATCTATAAGTTGCTACAAATAATAGTTCTCATCCTTCAAATGGTCAGTAATGACTTGAATATTTTTCTTACTACTGTAATTTATATCCAATCCTTCTTTGTATTGCCAATTTATTGTATTTATCTTCAAATGTTTTCCCTTCCTACTGATAAATATGAAAATTGTCATATTTGCAATTATGTAGTTGAAAATCAAATTCCAGGAGGGGTGGGAGGTGCTGGCCTGCTGGCAGAACCGGGCTCCACCAGGGTGTGTTCCCGGCCACCTGGTCATCATGGAGGAGGTGTTGGTGGAAGAGCTGGATGACGAGGAGCGGCTAGTGAGAAGGCATAGCAAGAAGAAGGAGCTGCAAGCCAAAATTCAGGGAATGAAGAATGCTCTTCCCAAGAATGTCAAAAAGAGGAAAAAGCAACTCACTGAAGATGTTGCTAAATTGGAAAAAGAAATGGAGCAGAAACACAGAGAAGAGCTGGAGCAGTTGAAGCTGACTTCCAAGGAGAATAAGATAGATTCTGTTGCTGTTAACACTTCAAACTTGGTAATTGAGAATCAAACACCTCGGATTTCAAAAACACAAAGAGAGGGTTTAAAAAAAGCTGCGTTGGAAAAGAAGCATGCCATGGACAGTGGAGACTGAGTGACTCACTCACCAGATGGAGGTGCAGGCTTCAAGGAACTTTGCCTTCTGGGGCGGAGTGTGCTCCTAGCCTTTTTTTAGGTCTTGGTTGTACTTTGCTGATTATTATCATGTGCTCTGGTATTGCAGTCCTGGGACATGGTCTTTCTATGTCCTTTGCAGTTCCAAAAAATTCGAGTCGTAAATTGGACATGGATGAGTTTTCAGGGAAAGTGCCTCCCACAAACTTTCTACCTGTCCTCGAAGCTTTGATTAAAGTACCAAAATAATCCTACAAAAATATAAACCCATGGTATCAACTGCAGCAGCAGCAGCAAAAGTTCTTTGAACCTTATAATCCAAATAAAGTTAAGGAGTTTCTTAAATAAGCTAATAAAATGGTCCAGCTTTCATTATAGGAAATAGACTTTAGATGCTCCTTAAATTACAGGGAACTAACTGAAATTGACACCATCTATTTCTAGGCAGACTGGTTAGGATGGTATTATGAGGACCACAATGTATGGCAGAAAGGAAATAGTTAACCGTCCAGGAGCAACTCTCTAGTTGAAGCAGGTCTGGTTCCCATGACTACCTTAACCACAAGAATACAGTCTAACCCTGCATTATTAGCTCCCAGAGCTACCTGAGGTCAGAGTGAACTTTCCTAGCCCTGTAGGAATATTTCTCACCTCCTAAAGAGCCCATTATTCTCCAAGGGACTCCGCATTATTAAACACAATCATTACTTCAAACAAAGGAGAAAATGTTAGAACCAGGTTAAAAAGAAACTAATTGAAAGGAAATAATTCTTATAAGTTAAAAAGAAACCATACTCATATCTAAAGATTATCACAAGCCAAAAAACTAGCCAAGTAAGTACGTTACAAAACTTGGTAACTGCAGTCTCACATCAGGGGCACAAAAGCAACATAAATCTATGATTTCTTATGAAGAAAAAGATATGACCTAGGAAGTAATCATAGCAAAAGGAATTTGCTTAAAGCAGAACTAGGGGATGATTGGCTTGATGAGGAGTATGAATCGGATTTTGAGAATGAAGCCGCTAAATATCATAATGATGAGGAGGAAAGAGAACATTTCCATGACAAGGATCCGCCTGAGGACTTCTTTTCTCTTGCCTCTGCCCCCCCTCCATAGAAACTGAATTGTAAAACAAAATTTAAAAATCTTAAAGGGAAAATCCCCATTAACGTGGGATTTTTAAAGGCAGTCCAAGAGGCAAAGTGTAAAGGTGATACAAGCCTCTGCTTTCCGTTAACAATTTTTGATGATGGCCCTCCTCAGTGGGAACCTCTTCCTCTAAAAACATTAAAAGAATTACAATTTGCTTGTAAAACTGTGGGACCTTCATCACCATATGCTTTACAAATTGTAGAAATGATTGGAAGCATGTGGCTAATTCCATATGATTGGCAGCAAGTCAGTTTTANGTAGGGGACTTCAATACCCCACTAAGTCCTTTAGACAGATCAACAGGACAAAGGATAAACAGAGAGACATCTGAACTGAATGATACAATACACCAAATGGACCTCACAGACATCTATCGAATATTTCACCCAAACACCAGAGAACACACTTTCTACTCATCAACTCACAGAACATTCTCTAAAATAGACCATATACTTAGACACAGGAAAAAAATCAACAAATACAAAAAGATTGAAATAATCTCATGCATTCTATCAGACCACAGAGCAATAATACTCAATATCAGCACCAGGATAAGCCCTACAACCTACAAGAACACATGGAGACTAAACAACACTCTGCTGAATAATGAATGGGTCAAGGAAGAAATAAAGAAATAAAAACATTCCTGGAGCAGAATGACAATGATAATACAACACAACAAAACCTATGGGACACTTTAAAAGCAGTCCTGGGCTGGAGAGATAGCCTAGCGGTTAAGAGCGCCGACTGCTCTTACAGAGGACCTGGGTTCAATCCCCAGCACCCACATGGCGGCTGAGAACCGTTTGAAACTCCAATTCCAGGAGAACTCCAGTTCCAGGGGAATCCGAGACCCTCTTCTGACCTCCGCGGCATTGCACGACACTGGTGCACAAACTTGCATGCAGACAGTGCATTCATACACATAAATAAAAATAAAAAAATAAATAAATAAAAATAAAAATAAAAGCATTCCTAAGAGGGAAGTTTATAGCTCTAAGTGTTTACATTAAAAACAGAAGCTAGGCGTGGTGGTGCACGCCTTTAATCCTAGCACTTGGGAGGCAGAGGCAGGTGGATCATTGCGAGTTCAAGGCCAGCCTGGTCTACAAAGCGAGTTCCAGGTCAGCTGGGGCTACAGGGAGACCCTGTCTCGAAAAGACCCAAAAAAATTAAAAAATTAAAAAATTAAAAATAAGTAAAAAATTAAAAAACAGAAAGAGCACCAAGTGAATGATCTAACACTGCAGATAAGAATACTTGAGAGACAACAACAAATGAGCCCTAAATGTAGCAGACAAGAAGAAATAACAAAAGTCAAAGCAGAGATCAATGAAATAGAAACAAAAGAAAACATACCAAAAAATCAATGGATCCAAAAGTTGGTTCTTTGAAAGAATAAACAAGATAGACAGACCTCTACCCCAGTTAACCAAAAGAAAGAAGGAACAACTCCAAATCAATAGAATCTGTGAAGAAAGGGGTAATATCACAACAGACAATGAAAAGATCCAGACAATCATACGGGAATACTTCAAAAACCTATACTAAGTTTGAAAACCTAGGAGAAATGGATGAATATCTGAAATCCTGGGAATCACCAAAGCTCAACCAAGAAGAGATCAACAGCTTAAATAGACCAATAATATATGAAGAAATTGAAGATGTAATAAGAAACCTCCCAACCAAAAAATGCACAGGCTCAGATGGTTTCATGACAGAATTCTATAAAATATTTCAAAAAGACTTACAACCATTACTACTCAAGTTGTTTAGAAGGATACAAATGCAGGGAGTTCTCCCAGATTCCTACGCTATTATCAAAACCAGGCAAAGATACAACCAAAAAGGAGAACTATAGACCCATTTCTTTAATGAACACAGAATGTAAAAATTCTAAATAAAATACTTGCAAATCTCATACAGACCCACATCAAGAAGATCATTCACCAGGACCAACTTGGATTCATAGCAGAAATGCAGGGATGGTTCGATGCCTAGCAGTTAAGAGAGCCAACCACTCTTACAGAGGACTCGGTTTCAATCACCAGCACCCACACGGCAGCAGAGAACCATCTGAAACTCCAATTCCAGGAGAACTCCAGTTCCAGGGGAATCCGACACCCTCTTCTGATCTCCACGGCATTGCACGACACGGGTGTGCAGACCTACATACACTCAGTACATTCATTCACATACAGAAATAAATAAATTTTTTTTAAAAAATCAATAAATATCATCAGACATATAAATGGACTGAAAGACAAAAACCATACGATCATCTCAATTGACACTGAAAAAGCCTTTGACAAAATCCAGCATCCTTTCATGCTTAAAGTCCTATAGGGAATTGGATTGGAGGGATCATTCCACAATATAATCAAAGCCATATACAGGAAACCTACAGCCAATATCATCATAAATGGGGAAACAACAGAAGCATTCCCCTTAAATGTAGGAACATGCTAAGGCTGCCCCCTGTCACCACTCCTCTTCAATATAGTGCTTGAAACACTTGCTAGGGCAATAAGGCAAAAAATGGAAATTAAAGGAGTTCTAATTGGAAAAGAGGAAATCAAGCTATCCCTTTTTGCTGATGACATGTTTGTTTACTTAAGGGATGCTAAGAACTCCACCAGAAAACTCCTAGAAACGATAAAGACCTTCAGTAAAGTGCCAGGTTACAAAATAAACCTAGAAAAATCAGTAGCCTTTCTTTACACCAACAACAAGCAACAGAAGAAAGAATACAAGGAGATTGTCCCAATCACAATAGCCTCAAAAACAATAAAATACCTAGGAACAAACCTAACCAAAGACACCAAGGATCTCTACAACAAATATTTTAAACCCCTGAAGAAGGAAATTGAGGAAGACATCAGAAGATGGACAAGCCTCCCATGCTCATGGATTGGGAAAATAAATATAGTAAAAATGTCCATTCTACCCAAACTCTTATACAGATGCAATGCAATCCCAATCAAAATCCCCGAGTTTCTTCACAGGCTTGGAAAAAAATCCTTAATTTAATTTGGAAAACCAAAAGACCCTGAATATACAAAGCAACCCTGAGTGAAAAGAGCAATACAGGGGGATCTCTATACCGAACTTCAAACTATACTACAGGGCTATAGTCATAAAAACAGCTGGGTACTGGCACAAAAACAGACCAGTTGACCAATGGAACAAAACTGAAGATCCAAACCTGAGCACATACAATTTCAGCCACCTCATATTTGACAAGGGGGCCAAGAAGACACAGTGTAGGAAAGACAGCATCTTCAGCAAGTTGTGTTGGCAAACTGGATTACTACCTGTAGAAGAATGAAATTAAACCCCTACCTCTCAAACCTGTACAAAAGTCAATTCCAGATGGATCAAAGACCTCAACGTGAAACCCAAAATTCTGGAGGTGATAGAAGAAAAACTTGGCAGCAGACTACAAGACATAGGTATAGGAAAAGACTTCCTAAATCAGACACCAGATGCACAAGAAATAAGATCGACAATTGACAAATGGGACCTCATTAAACTCAAAAGCTTCTGTACATCAAAAGAAACAATAAAGGAAGTGAAGAGAAAACCCACAGAATGGGAGGAAACCTTCACTGCAGATACAGCTGACAAAGCATTGATCTCCAGAGTATACAAACTACTCAAAAAACAAAGAAGAAAGATAACAAATGAATCACTCAAAAGACGGAGCAAAGAACTGAATAGACACTTCACAGAGAAGGAATTAGAGATGCCTGAGAAACATCTAAAAACTGTTCAACATCACTAATAATTAGGGAAATGCAAATTAAGACCATTCTAAGATATCATCTCACTCCGATAAGGCTGGTCAGGATCACCAAAACAAATGAGATCAAGTGCTGGAGAGGTTGTGGGGAAAGGAGAACACTCATCCATTGCTGGTGGGAATGTAAACTTGTACAGCCACTATGGAAAGCAGTGTGGAGATCCCTTAGAAGACTCAAAATGAGCTTGCCATTTGACCCAGTCATACCACTCCTGGGTATATACCCACAAGACTCATCTTCCTGCAGAAATACATGCACAGCTATATTTATTGCAGCTCTGTTCACAACAGCAAAAAGCTGGAACCAACCCAAATGCCCCTTACCTGACGAGTGGATAGAGAAAATGTGATACATGTACACAATGGAGTTCTATGCATCAGTAAAGGAAGACAACATCATGAACTTTGCAGGTAAATGGATGGAGCAGAGAAGATATTATGTTAAGTGAAGTAACACAGTCCCAGAAAAACAAACGCTGAATGGTATCCCTCATCTGTGGATGCTAGCATCAATAACCCATTTGAAAATATTTCTTGTCTAGAGGGATGCATATTGAAAGAACAACAGAAAGACTGCATCAGAAAACTGACTGAAATGGTGAATCTGGGGGTGCTGGTGGGTTGGGAGAGGGACACTGGTCTATATTCGATTAATGTATATTTAATTGACGCGAGTTCAACAAGTATCCAATTTTGCCCAGACTCTGTCTACAGGTTACATGGTGTTTTGGGACTTAGTGAAAAAAAAAATATTTGTATATTAAACAACATTGGTTTAAAGGTTTTGATAAAAATGGTAATAGATCTGAGTTAATTGGAAATATAAATTTTTGTTGTTCATATTTGTTTTACTTAAAATCAGTATAACAATAACTTTGGGATTAACATATACAAATATTCTCTATAATCTTTGTGTTATACAGATTCATCTTGTAATATTATATTTTACCTGTAGGATAATTTAACTTAAGGAATTAATATGCTTCCCAAATTAACAACATACAGTCACCCAAAACAGCTTGGATAAATTTAATGAAATTTGCACCTTGATTCCTGCCTATAGGTATGTGTGCTACAACTGCCTTTTTGAGACTCATGGGTCAAAAAATAAAAACCTAGAATTAAAAAAAAGGGGGGTATACAGTTATATATTAAACCTTTTTGCCAAAATATTTTCAATTTAATCTTAAAACTAACTATGGGGAAAAGATTTCTATGTTCCCACAGGTCAAAACGTCATAACTTAACGGCTGAGAAAGAAAAGATACAGTCTTGCATTGTGTAGGATGTACCAAGAAATACCAGCAGAGAAGTTGGCCCATCTAAGCATTAAAAGGAGGAAAAGCCTCAGACTGCTACAGGCATCAAACATCTCTGTGGATCCTATTTGTAACAACTGTTTATAAAGAGTCCTAATGAACCTTACCTTCTAGGTGCCGCAAAGTTTTAATATGAGAGACTTTCTTACCTCCTTTTCATAGAACAAAGAAAAATATGATGGTAATGAAGTCAATCTCGAACGGTAAATTAAAGCTGACTGTTATAGAGGTCATGAACTTCTTATAAACCAGTAAAAACTGCTTTCTTTAATTGACTAATAGACATAGGAACTGTGAAAAGGATTACTTTCTATTCAGAACCGAATATAATAATAGAGTCTCTCTAAGCTGTGTATTTAAGCAAAATATATTAATACAGAAGAGCTCTGATATCAGCAAAGGATTATTCTGGCAAGGAAATGTTGGCCAGGGGATCCAAGCCCTCCCCAAAAAGTTAAAGGCATATTGCCTGTAAACTGGGATACCTGCAAGAAGAGAGGCAGTAAAGCCCTGCTGTAGAAGACCTGATGTAAGCATGGGAAAGATGTATTGAGACCACACTTCCAAGTGTACAGTTTGTCTCTGGTATACCAGAGAGTGCTACCAAAGGCCACTAAGCCAATAAAGCAAATATTGGTCTCCTTGAGTCAAGCAAGACTCTTCTGTCAACATCAGCTACACCTCACCTGTCTGGAAATACAGTGCATCAGTGGCAGCTATATGTCTGTATATCCCAAATCTAATTGGCTATTAGCTCTCTCAGCTGATGCCACAAGCTTACATCCTCTAGTGGTTAGGAGATGTTATAAGCCACAGTAAGACCTTGTCATCTTTTACAGAAAAAAAATAATTCATGGATTAGTACAACATCCAAACATCTGTGTCTATACCAAAGTAACCTACCATAATAATTAGTACTGTTTAAATATATATATATATACTATATTATATATATATATATATATATAATTGCCTGTGTTTCATTAGTAGGATTTAAAGGTTATTCCTGAAAAAAACTGTCAGCCCATGAAAAGAAACAGCCAGAACTGGTCAGAATCCAAAACGACATCTCCAGAGAAAGTAGACTGTTTTGCTTCTCATTCACCTGTGCCCCTTTTCTAAGCCTAGGGAACAATCTGTAGAAGAAGGGGCATGGTAGAATGTAAGGGCTACAATTGGGGTGAATGGTGAAACTACAGCAATATAGACTGGATGCTTATTTGATCAACTTGATTGTACATACAAGCCCCTCCAGCTGGATGGTGGGAGCCTTGGGCTGTGTGGGTTTGGGCACAACTGCTTACAATTTGGTTTTACATAAAGGATGCTTGTACTCAAAACTTATTACTTATTGTTAAAAAAGAAAGAAAGAAAAGAAAGAAATGTAAAAAAAAGAAAAAAGAAAACCTCAAATGAAAATGGCAGTTAATGAAAAATAAAGAACAAAGTAAAGAAATATAAAAATGTAATAAAAGGCCTGAAAGCTTAAAACATCACAACAGGATTTGTTCAATAATCACATTCTGCCCTCAGCATTCAAAATTAGAGAAATGGGAAATCCAAATGAACCTGGCAGTTAATTGAAGGAAACAATTGCCAAACAAGTGCTCAAGACACAAGAACACATGGTTTAATAATTTCTAGAAAAGATAAACTAGTGCCCACACCCGCTCTTTCTCAGTAGTTAGACCCACCTCATGCTGTCTCCACCTGGCCTTGGCCTCTTCCTGAACATCCTGCCTGAGCCTTGCAGGTTATCCTACCAGGGAATGGAAACAACCTAAATATCCCTCAAATGGCAAATGGATAATGAAAAGGTGGTTCATTCACACAATGGAGTTCTACTCAGCAGGAAAAAAAATACCAAGATCATGAAATGTCAATATTTATCAAAGAAGCTTCTTTTGGCAACAGATGGACACTAATACCGAATTCCAAAAATAGAAAGTAAGTGTCTGTAGATGTCCAACCCTAAGTTAAGCATCTACAATGGAACCTCTACACCTAAGGCTCACAGAACATAATGGAGCAGAGAGAATACTGATGCATCTCTCAATTCTTATCAGAGAAATGTCTTCACACAACCAGCAGCGAAAATGCCACAACTGTGTAAAGAATAAGAAAGGGCAGAGTGGTGTCCCTGGATAAGACTCATATCTTTTTTTTGAGATTTTAATAGAAAATTTATTTTTTTATTGATGCCTTGTGTATTTCATACATCATTTTCCAATTCAGTTCAGGCATATATCCCTTTCCCTTCCCCCCACCCCTACCCATCCCAGATCATGCATTCTGCCGTAACTTTTCTGCATCTTTCTCTGTTTTTTTGTTTTGTTTTGTTTTGTTTTCATTTTTTTAACAATAAGTGATAATTTGTGAGTACAAGCATCCTTCACCCTCACCCAGGGACCCTTGTGGAAGAAGAGGTAGAAAGATTGTAAGAGCCAGAGGTGATGCATGTTAGAGGCTTCAGGGAACTTCCTCATATGAATGAGTAGGCAAGACCCACGCAAACTCAGATAGACAAAAACCCAGCACAGAGCTGGAAAATGGGCAGGGGCCCCAACCTTAGCTGAGGAAATATTCACAGCTGATCACTGTAGACTGAGGGAGAGTTGCTTGATTATTCTCTTGATCAGAATAGTGACCTTCTTTATCACTTCTGATAAATTTTTGTTTGAAATCTATTTTGCCAGATACTAGAATAGCAATGTCTTGATAAGCCTTTATGATCTGTATTGACCTTTCAGTTTTGAAAGTCCTAAATATTGCTTTCATGCATATTCTGTTAACATTTTTCCTTGAGCATATGTGTATGTATAATCGTTTGTCTTAATTGTCAACTTCAAAGTACTAAGAATCATCTAAGAAACAAAATTCTAGGTGCACCTGGGAGAATATTTCCAGGGAACTTTATTTTTAAAATATGCGTGAAAGTGTGGTTATAAATGCCTACAATTCCAGAACTTTGGAGGCTGAGGCAAGGGAATCTGGAATTCAAACTCAGCCTGGACTGACTAGCAAGTCAAGTGATCACCTCAAAAAAATGTATATTCTGGATATGAGTTGTCTTTCAGATGTACAATTAGAAAGGATTTTCTCCTCTCTGTAGGCATTCTCTTCACATAATTGGCTGTTTCCTTTGATGTACAGAAGCTTTTAAGTGTAATGAGGTACGATTTGACAACTGCTGACCTTAAATTCTGAGTGAACAGAGTCTAATTTAGAAAGTCCTTTCCTGCACCTATATCTTGCATGGTAATACCTTTATTTTCTTCTAATAGACTTAGCTTTCACATTGATCTTTGAATGATTTAGAGTTGGCTTTTATTCAATATGTTAGATAGGAGTCTAATTTCAATTCTTTTACACATAGAGATCCAGTTTTCCAGTACTGTTTGTTGAAGATTCTCTTTCCTTGAGCATGTCTTTAGACTATCTGTCAAATAGCAGATGGCCAAAATTGCATGCACTCAGGTTTGAGTCTTCTGCTTGTTTCAATGATGTATGTACGTGTCTGTTTTGTGCAAAACCCATGTTGATTATTAAATTTATTATTACTATTATTGTTATTATTTGTGGTATTTAAACAAGGTCTCTCTGCAGCCTTAGCTAGCCCAGAACTCACTATGTGCACCAGGATGGCCTTGAACTCACAGAGATCCTCCTGTTTCTGCCTGCTGAGTGCTGGGATTAAAGCTGTATATCACCAGGCCTGGCTCCTGCTGCGCTGATTACGTTAGTCCTGTACTACAGTTTGAAATTTGGTATGGTAATTCCTTCAGCATTGTTTGTAATGCTTAGGTTGCTTTGGCTATCCAGAATCTTTTGTAGTTTCATAAAAATTTTAGGATATTTACAACTAGGTACGTGGTACTAGTGTCCACACATGAGGGATACCATTCATCTTTTGTTTTATCTGGGATTGTGTTACTTCACTTAGCATAAAGTCTTCTAGTTCCATCCATTTACTGCAAATTTCATGTTATCATCTTTCTTTATCACTGCATAGAACTCCATTGTGGGGATGTACCACATTTTCTCTCTCCACTCATCGGTTGAGGGGCATTTGAGTTGGTTCTAGCTCTTCACTATTGTGAAGAGAGCTTCAATAAACATGGCTGTACATGTATCTCTGTGGTAGGAAGAGTCTGATGGATATATTCCCAGAAGTGGTATGGCTGGGTCAGGTGGTAGGCTCATTTTGAGTCTTTTAAGGGTTCTCTATACTGCTTTCCATAGTGGTTGTACAAGTTTGCATTCCTACCAGCAGTGGATGAGTGTTCTCCTTTCCCCACACCCTCTCCAGCATTTAGTATCATTTGTTTTCTTGATCCTTGCCAGCCTTATCAGGATGGGATTATATCTTAAAGTGGTTTTAATTTCCATTTCCTTAATTATTAGCGATGTTGAACACTTTTTAAGATGATTATTTCCTCCCTTGTGAAGTCTCTGCTCAGCTCTTTACTCCATTTACTGAGCAATATTAATGTTATCTTCCTCGTGATCTAAAGATAACTGTGCTCTTGTATTGTGAATCCCTAAACAGGTTCTAGAGCTGACCCAACATTTATTTTCAGACCTTGGGTTTTCAGTACATGATGGAGGGTATAGTGTGCATCTTTTAGAGTAATATGGGATTAAAATGGAAAGAGGTGAATCAAGAAATATGATATGGAAATAACACACAGTTTGTTTCCAATGGATACAATTTTAATATAGGTGAAATGTAATAGGCTGGTGCAACTTAGCCTTTCTGGGTGCTTAATGACCATACTTAATGCCCATAACAATTTGGCCGAGGGACCTAAGGGATAACTTTGTTCCTTGCCCTCAGAGGTCAAGCAAGTCTTAGGGGATAATGCATGGGGGCATCTTTTGAAATGTCCTGAAATTGTGGGTCACCAGTCTTCCTGTTCAGGGAGATCTCGGAGAGCCACTAATGGGACTTCAGCCAGTGTCCAGTCTATAAAGAGGAAAGTCGGCTCATGCTTCAGAAAATGAAGCCTGATCTAGCAAGACCTGATTTTGTCCTCGAGTGGATGGAACTGGTAAATGAAAAGCTGAAAGGAGAAAGGGGCTCCCCCGTTCTCCCCCCCAAAAAAAACCCCTGAGAGACCCCTGAGGACCAGATCCTCAACTGACCTTGAGAATACAAAAACCTTGTTTAATCTGGGCTGTTTGGCCTTAAGCATCCAAAAGGAAAGTACAACCAAATATAAATAATCAGTAAGACTAGAGAAACTGTACTTCAGACATAGAACTTGAGATTTTAGTAAAAAGACAAAAAGAAAAAAGAGGGAGTACTGTTGTTTGGCCTGTCTTCAATTCTTACTGGAAAGTGCATCTACTCTGTGGGTGCCACCGCTTTGGGCACTCCTCAAAGACATGAGACACAGCTTTTTACCCTTCCAATATGGACTGAGGACTCATGTCTCTCCAAGAATCCTCCAGACCTTCAGTGTCAGATGGGGACTACTGATACCCAGCTTGTGGACTAAACAGCTAAGGGGATGTCAGCCTCATCAGAATATAGACTGTCATTGTTGGACTACCTGGGCCAGTGCCGGGGGATCAAGACAGGATGCAGTGCTTACTGAACTTCATTTTGGGGGACCATAGGAGGGAAAGACACCAATGTGTAGCAAAAGTGCAGGATTGATGTTGTTTGGGATTGCCAAGGAGGAACCTTTGAGCACTGAAGGAAAACATGACATCTTTTAGGAAAAAAAAAATCCTCCAATTCAATTGAGATGTGTATATATGTATGTATATATTTATGTATATATAACTATGTATATATATGTATATATACTGTAGCAATACAAGTTGTAGAGAACAACAAAAGAACTGAAAAAATCTCTGGAAAGACTCAGAAAAGGATGCAGGACACGTATGGCAGATTGCAGGGACTTCGATGGGGTGGGGGGCATGGAAAGGGAAGCAACTCCAGATTCAATTGAGAAATGATATATGACCTATGGAAAAAGTTTAATAGCAATAAAAAAATTTAGGATTTTTTTCTATTTCTGTGAAAACTATCATAGAGATGATTGGGATTGCATTGAATCTATAATAATTCAACTTAAGGCAGCTCAATGTGAGGGAACTCATGCCTCATATTGTAAACACAGCCCAATACACATGGCTGTAGATGTCACAGCCCATAGAGAAAAAACTACTTTTGTAACATCCCTAGTCCAAGATAATCTTACTATATTCTAAATGCATATACTTATATTTATAGACAATTGTATCACTCCCTATTCACCAAAATAGCTTATCTTCCCAAATATGGAGACTATTACAAAGTTCTACAACTGGTCAAATGCAGAGGATAAATGTCAGTCAGTTGCCCAGCCCCATGTAATAATTTACACAACAACCTCCTCACCTAAAGCTCAAGGAAAATCATAGAACAGGAGGTAGAAAGAATATTAATGCATCTGTCAACCTTCACCAGAAAAGCTTCCTCATTCATCAAATAGTGATTAACCCAGAGAGGCAAACTGGGCCAATGGGCAGAGAATAAGAGATTGCAGATTACTCATCCCTAAATAGGATACCTATATCAAATCTGTGCCATCCAAGGTACAGCGATTATCTTGGAAGAAGTGGAAGAAGAGGCAGAGATGCTAGGTAACCGCAAGGATACAGTTTTCTAAACAGCTTGAAAATTACTCATATTCACATCAATTTTGAAAACATATACAGGACTTACATAATCTCAAGCCAGACAAAGTCAAAGCATGTGTTGCACAGAATTGTCCTCCACCTGGCAAGCTGGACAGGCAAGCTATGGACAAATGCCTTCTTCCCAGGTTAGGTTGCACCTACTTGCCTCATAATCATTGCAAAATCTGCCTGTTGATGCTCTGCAATAAAATGAGGAGCCAGGAGAGTAAGCTCTCTTTCCAACCAGCCAGTTGGCCTTGGCTGCATGGGACGAGAGGTATATGAACAGAGAAAATTCTGAGGTGGGCCCCTCTCACCATTCTGTGCAGCTGACGGGAAGTCCTGGGATCCAAGCCTGCTTGCAGGTTTACTGGGGCAGCCTTAGAAAGTGTAGGAATAATGGGGACACCTCCTACTGTTTGGTAAGTAACCCCTCACCCACTGCTCTGTTAATAAGCCCAAATAAACTCACTAGGATTGTCCAAACTGTGGTTTGGGAAATTTGTTCCTTGGCTCTTCCCAGAAGGAATTTTATCAACAGCATGGAATTAGGATCTAAGAAAAGTCATTAGCTGAGAAACTACTGGCAACTAAGAGCTGCTGGGAAAAGGGACAGCTGTTTTTCTTTAAGGATGTGAAACTAGATAGGTTAACCAGGCTCTAGTGGATGGACCCACACTGAAGGCCATTTTAGGACACAAACTTGACTTGAGATATATATGACTTAATATATGTGAAAGTATGCTTGAAATTGCACAGAGGGGATGAAGACAGGTTTAGCTAAGGAAAGGCTTTGAAATATGATCAAAATGTATTGTATAAATTTTGCAAAAATTCAATAAATATTTTAAAAGCTTGGCTAGACCTCAGTGAATATGCATATCCTTCCCTTAGAAATCTTTCCAAGATCAATAGCTTTCTACTTACAGCATTACAATCTTAAAACCATCTTCCTCACCTAGAAAGCAGTGTTAATTTTAGTATATACTTATTAAAAAGGTAAAATGTGAGATGATAGTTACAGAATGACTAAGATTGATCATTACTCATATTAAATAGATATTAACTGTCACAGTCTATTAATATTAGGTACCTGACTTCTAAGTTAGTGCTTTATCAGGAAATCATATATTCTCTTGGTAATATTTTCTAGGTCATTTCATGTGTGACAGATGACAAGAAGGACTTCATGTTTCCTTTTGGGCAACACATTACTAGTACTGAGCCACCTTCAAGCTTTTATTGCTTTAATAATTGCATGTTAGAATGAATTTTCCAGATAAGGCATAAGATAGGTAATCACATTTGTATTTACTGAAAATTTAAATTCAAGTGTTATAGACTCTGATTAGATTTGAACGCCTACCTAAAATTGTACTGAGATATTGTAGTCTGAGTATACCTTTCATATTTTTTCTATGTGAGTATAAACAACTTCAAATATGAATTAAAGACCTATGTTGTTAAAGGCTTTCAAAATTACAGCCAGTATGCTTACTCATATTTCATCTTTGTGCTTCAGCCAACTGAATCTTTTACTTTTCTTGAACAGCAGTGTCGATGGTTGTGCTGAGGCCCACAGCCGCAGACCACTCTGCTGGCTCTAAGTCACGGTTCAGCAGATTTTAAAAATAGAGAGTCCAAAGATGCTCCCTTGGTAAAGATCTCATCCAAATTGTGTGTGATTTGGTGACTGCCTGACGTTCACTTCACTCTAATACGATGCACAGTACTAAACCAACACATTCAGGCATGCCACCAGGGTGACCATGGGGTCGGAGTACGTGGAAGAACAAGAGGACCTTCCTACTAGTGGGACTGTGTCTCAAGTTTGCCTTCACCCATTTTCTGCACATCATCCTGAGGTCAACCAATTTTAAATGAGTTTGCAGTAAATCAACTATTAACAATTTATACTAACAAATTGAACTAGAACCCATCTGAGCAGGTTTTGAGTTTGTTTTTCCATTTTTCAGTTTTAATACAAATGCCTGACTATGCTCAATCGTCAAGCTGCATGCATGAAAAACTGGCCAGCTCAAACAGTGTATTAATCATTAGTATGTATATTGTAAAACTGATGTGGAGCTTGATCTTTAAGTGACAGGACCACCAACCAATACATGCAGATTTTGTGTGTGGACAGAAGGTACTTTTTTGACATTCAGTTTTGCTATATAGAAACAGAATGAATAAATGAACATTTTTTCTTTTTCCTTTTTATTGTAAGAGGTAAGTAAAAGATTCAATTTGATTCTTCTAGAGGGGGAAAAGTAGTTGAAAGTAGGTCTTCATTTTGGGGTCATCATCTGTATGAGTTCTTCATAGTTGATTTGTCCATCTCCATCAGTATCTGCTTCTCGGATCATTTCATCTACTTCTTCTTCTGTTAGTTTTTCTCCTAAGTTTGTCATGACGTGACGTAGTTCTGCTGCACTGATGTAGCCATTTCCATCCTTGTCAAAGACTCGGAATGCCTCACGGATTTCTTCTTCGCTAACTGTAACTTTCATTTTTCTAGCCATCATAGTCAAGAATTCTGGGAAGTCAATGGTGCCGTTCCCATCAGCATCCACTTCGTTGATCATATCCTGCAACTCGGCTTCTGTTGGGTTTCGACCCAGTGACCTCATGACAGTCCCAAGTTCCTTTGTTGTGATGGTGCCATCACCATCTTCATCGAATAGAGAGAAAGCTTCCTTGAATTCTGCAATCTGTTCTTCAGTCAGCTGATCAGCCATGGTGCGAGCAATGGAGAGGAGGAGCAGGCGAGGTGTCTGCACCCATGCAGGGGCTGGGACAGCTGAGGAGCCACCGCAGCTGCTGCTAAGGTGCTGGCTGCGCTCCGCCCTGAGCCGCAGTCTCCGCGTGTGCTGCCGCCCAACTGTGAGTAACGGCCGTCCTGGAGACTCGAGACTCCCAGCAGCACTCAGCCAACTGAATCTTAATTGGCCCTCAGTGGATTAGTATATTCTACAGACACAAATCTTACTCATAAAGACTGATGAGTTTCTATGTGGAAAACTAACAGTGATCAGGAGTTGAATCTTAACTCTTCCTTTTGGTGCTTTTCATTTTCTCATAATGCTATGCGTTCTCCCTTTTCTTACTGAATTTACTGAATTAGTATAAGGGGTTTGCTTTTTTTTTCTTACTGAATTAGTATAAGGGGTTTGGTATTTTCTTACTGAATTTACCGAATTAGTGTAAGGGTTTTTTGTTTTGGGTTTTTTTGTGTGTGTTTTTGTTTTTGTTTTTGTTTTTGGTCTTTTCGAGACAGGGTCTCCCTGTAGCCCCAGCTGTCCTAGAACTCGCTCTGTAGACCAGGCTGGGCTTGAACTCACAAAGATCCGCCTGCCTCTCCCTCCCAAGTGCTAGGATTAAAGGCGTGCGCCACCATGCCTGGCAAGGGTTTTTTTGAGGCAGTTGGTTGGTAAACACAGATGACACACATGACTACAAGACACTATAATATATGACAAGTGGTGAGAGAGCTGATGGCTGTGATCTTAGTACTCTGGACTCCCAGCTAACATCTACATATCTTGAAAGATCTCCCAGAAGTACCAACTCAGCCCTCCAAAACCAGTTACACGATCACAAATCAGGAGCCCAATAATCTGATAGAGTCCTCATGGAGGATGTCCCGCTCCCGAAGCAGCCTGACTTCAAGTCTTCTCAGCCTCAAATGAGAAACCCAGGGAGTTGGAGTGTTTCTGTGTGGAGCATGAAAACCCTGTGGGAGTGGACAGGCCTGCTAGGCCAGGCCAACTTTCCAGACCCATCGCTTGTGTGAGACCCATGAGGTTTGAGGCCTCTACACCCACAGAGCCAACCCAAGCTCCAGAACAACACCATGTGAGGGGAAGCCATCGCGTACCAAGAACCACTTCCAGAAGACTCAGGTGAAGGAGGGACCAGATCCGCAGATACACTTAGACAGTAATGAGCCAAACATGGACCCTAGAACACCACCGGGCCCGTTCTCCCCCTTCATTGAAGCTGTGCCCATGCTGGTGGGGGAGGGTCCAAGAGCAGCCCGAGTTCTCCGGGTACCGGACCATCCTGGGACAGCAGGACTCTGCCATCTGCCCCTGCATCAGCTTCAAGCCCCTGGTTGGCACAGTCCTGTGCTTCATGCCTACCTCTTTCGGGACTCAAGTGTTTGGGATTCCTAAGTTCTTCACTAGCATTGCTCAGTGATTGGTGTCACCCGGTGCCAGACTCCTTGTCTTTATTTGACACTTGGTGTGATAAAATACCCCAGTGACAGTATCTTTCTGCTCCAGCCTTCATGCCTGCCACTCACTGACACACTGACCCACCATGATGGATTCTTATCCCCCTGGAACCATAAGGCGAAATAAACTTATTAAAAAAAAAAGAAAAATAAATAAATAAATAAATAAATAAATAAGTGGCAGAGGTTTTCAGTCTTCTTGGGAACTGGTTACTGTTTATCTTGAGAACATGCATAAGGTAAATTGTGTCTGACTAGCTACATAAAGGAAGACTTCCTATTCTGGCAATCCTTTAGGAAATTTCCTGTGATGTCTATTTCATTCTAATTTACTCATTAATAAAATTATTTTTTCTTGTAATTTTAAGTATAAATTTTCTGATTTGAGAGGTGAATTTATTTCAAATTTCTTTTTCCAAGACTTAAAACCCAGGTCATGGAAAATTTGCAATGGTTCTTCTGGTTTATTATATGTTTTAAGTATAAAAGACAAAGAAAGTTTAATTTGGCTAAGGATTTGTCCATACTGCTTATCTCTTCAAAGACAATTAACTCTTTGTTTAATGGATTATGTTCATATTTTTTCATTTACATTTTTGTAATTTCTGTTCTGATCTTTATTATTTTTCTCTATCAACTATTTTGGGGATTCATTCGTTCTAGGCCCTAAGTGAAAATCTACTAAATGTTACCTTGCAAAATGGACAAAGTTTCAAACTGCCTTCTAAATACTTAACTTCTCATCAGAGTAGTTTCATTTTTCTGTGAATGGTGGTTTATATACAGAATCACAACTGGTCAAAGTCAGAACATAACTGACTATGGAGTCCTCAGCCCTAAATGGAACATCAATATCAAACCCATTTCCTCAAGGGGGAACATTGCAGAAGACAGTGTGGACAGACTGCAAGAGACAGAGGTTGGCAAGGAGAGTTGCAAAACAGTGTCTTTGGAAATGTCCAGGCCAGTACAATCAGAATACACAGGAGCTAAGGATTTGTACACAAGACCTGCTCAAGGTCAAGATAATCAACATTCCCACATGGATGGAGAGATGGAACATGAGCCCTCCTCTAGATGAGGAACTACTAACAGTTGATGGCTGCAGAGAGGATTGTCTTTTTTCTTCAGGAGTGTGGCCTTTGAGTAAAAAACAATTCCATATTAAACTTTTTTGCATATTTGTATTAACTTTCTAAGTCTTCTTATATATGTAATCTTATATAATTTTTAGTTTTATGAGTTTATTTTTATTTCTATTATTACCTTAACCCTAATATTATAATACATTCTATCATATCCTCAGACCTTTATTTCTTAAAATTATTAGAGTTGAGGGAACAACTGTTTTGTAACTATTGCTGTATGTTCATAGGAGACCAGCCATTATCTGTGATTACATCTCTAATTAATTCTGTTCTCTCTGACTGGAGATCATGTCTGGTATCCTGAGTCTGTGGGCTGATGGTTAGTTAATGACATACCCTTCAGTCCAGTGGGGAAGAACAGTTCCTTAAACCATCTACAACCTAGTTTCAGCTGATGTGGCAACACTTCCACTGAAAGAGAACCAAAATTTATAATAGGAAATTAAAAAGGAGATTTCACAACAGGAAACAGTAAAATCAAAGGATTCTTAGAAAATGCTTGAAAACCTGTACTATAGGAAATCAAAAATCTAAAATGCAACAACCTCTTGAAAGAACATGGATGCAAATAATCTCAATTAAGAATGGTCTACCCCCACAAAAGATAAAGGCTCCTTGCCTCTAAACTGGGATACCTGCAAGAAGAGAGGCGATATGACCCTGCTGTTGAAGACCTGATGTTAACATGGGAAAGATGTATTGTGTGGTCACACGTGCAAGTGTACAGATGGTCTCTGGAATACCAGAGAGTGTTACCAAAGGCCACTAAACCAATAAAGCAAATATGGGTCTCCTTGAGTCAAGCAAGACTCCTCCGTCAGCACCAGCTACACCTCACCTGCCTGGAAATACTGTGCAGCAGAGGCAGCCATATGCCTGTATATCCCAAATCTAATTGGTTATTGGCTCTCTCCTTGAAGGAATAACCCACGGCTGATGCCACAAGCTTACGTCCTCTAATGGTTAGGAGATGTTATAAGCCACAGTAAGACCCTGTCATATTTTTTTTAATTTTATTTATTTCTGTATGTGTATGAATGTACTGTCTTCATGTAGGTCTGTGCGCCCGTGTCGTGCAACCCTGTCATATTTTACAGCAAAAATGTAATTCATGGATTAGCATACCATCCAAACATCTGTGTCTATACCAAAGTAACCTACCATAACAATTAGTACTGTTTAAATACCTATATATCTAATTGCTTGTGCTTCATTAGCAGGATCGAAAGGTTATTTCCGGACAAACTGTCAGCCCCATGAAAGGAAACAGCCAGAATTGACCAGAGTCCAAGGCAACAGCTCCAGAGAAAGTAGAGTGTTTTGCTCCTCATCCGCCCGTGTCCCTTTTCTAAGCCTAGTGAACAATCTGCAGAAGAGGGGGCATGGTAGAATATAAGGGCTGCGATTGGGGTGAATGGTGAAACTACAGCAATATAGTCTGGACACTCATTTGATCAACTCGATTGAACATACAAGCCCCTCCCCCCCTGCTGGATGGTGGGACCCATGGGCTGTGTGGGTTTGGGCACAACTGCTTGCAAATTGATTTTACATGAAGGATGCTTGTACTCATAAATTATCACTTATTGCTAAAAAATGAAAAAAAACTAAGAGAAAGATGCAGGACAGTTATGGCAGAATGCATGATCTGGGATGGGGTGGAGTGGGGTGGGGGGAAGGGAAAGGGAAATATGCCTGAACTGAATTGGAAAATGATGTATGAAATACACAAAGCATCAATAAAAAAATAAAAAGAATGGTCTAGCTGGGCATGGTGGCACAGCCTTTAATCCCAGCACTCAGGAGGCAGAGGTAGGTGGACCTCTATGAGTTCAAGGCCATCCTGGTCTACAGAGTGAGTTTCAGGCTTGCTGGGGTTACAGGGAGACCCTGTCTCAAAAAAGACCCCGCCATAAAAAAGAATCGTCAAATCCAGGGGCCTAGAGAGATGGTTCAGCAATTGAGAGCACTGCCTGCTCTTTCAGAGGACCCAAGTTTGACTCTCAGCACCCATATGGCTTCTAGCAAAATTTCATAACTCTAGCTCCAGGGGATCCAGTAGTCTGTTCTGACCTCAGTGTGGTTTGCTGGACACAGTATTTATATACATGCAGGCAACTAATGAAATAAAAATAAATAAATAGGGCTGGAGAGATGGCTCAAAAGTTAAGAGCACCAGCTGCTCTCACAGAGCAACTGGATTCAATTCACAGCACCGACATGGTGGCTACCAACCTTCTGTAACTCCAGTTCCAGGGGATCTGACACCACCTTGTGTTCTCCATGGGTACTGGACATGATGGGTGCACTTACATACATACATGAATAACACTCATGCACATAAAAAATAGCAATAAGTAAAAATACATAAGTAAATTGGATACAATATTTTAAAATAAACAAATATATAAAAATGAAAAGAATGGACAAACACATCAAAAATATATTCAAAATAATAAAGTTGACTTCATTTAGCAGATAAAGACAGGATACATAAATCAGTAAGTGTGATACTTGACATAAAATGATTTAAGGGTAAAAATGAAATGAACATCTCTACAGATGCAGAGACATGCTTTGAGAAAATACAACATCCTTTTATGATAAAAAGAAAAAAAAAATGAAGAAACTAGAAGCTTGTCTTAAAATCACAAAGGCATATACCACAACCCAGCACACAGAATGGAAGGGCAAATACCACAAGCCAGTGCACAGAGTGGAGAAAAACACAACTCACTTCCACTAAATCAGGAATGAGATATGAGTGTCCTCAAATCAGCATATAAAAAAACAGTATGAGCTGGGCGTGGTGGCACACACCTTTAATCCTAGCACTTGGGAGGCAGAGGCAGGCAAATCTTTGTGAGTTCAAAGCCAGCCTGGTCTACAGAGTGAGTTCCAGGACAGCTGAGGCTACAGGGAGACCCTGTCTCAAAAAGACCAAAAAAAAAAAAAAAAAAAAAGAAAAAAACCAGTAAGTCTCCGCGTAACAAAGTGCAATATTGTGATAAGAAAATAATTTAATTAAAGTCTCTCTGTCTCTGTCTGTCTGTCTCTCGCTCTCTTACACAACACACACACACACACACACACACACACACACATATATACACACACCCCTTGAGGGTTTTGTAGGATGGTTCATTGGGTAAAGGCACATGTTGCCAAGCTTGACAACATGTATTCAATACATAGGAACTACATGATGAAGAAGAGAACAGACTTTTGCAACTTGTCTTCTCACTTGCACATGAGTGCAATGGAATGCATGCTCACACATAAAATAAATGATAAATAGATAAATAAAATGATGAAAAATAAAAATCAATTTATAAATGCTAGCAAGATTGTTGGAGAAAGGGAACATTGACACCATGCTGGTGGCATTGAAAGTTTTTGCAGCCACCACAGAAACCAGTATAGAGGCATCATAACAATCTAGAAAGAGAATTACCATCTGACAAAGCTACACATATCCTGGATGTGTACTTGAAGTCAAGATTCCACAGAGATAACTACATTTATATTTATTGTAACAATTTCACAATGTTTAAGCCCAGACTAATTTTATTTTCCCCCTTGTCTGCTAATAGCAAAACAGAAAACTGTGTTAAATTTTCTATATTGCAGTAATAGAAATTCTAGGAAATTATTGGTATAATCACAAGTATTCTAATATAATATTATTCCTTTTGCCATATGTATTTCTATTTTCTGCATTCAATAGCAAAGGGAAAATATATTTCTGCATCACTTTCTTAGCCAGTGTATATCAATTGATTTAGAAAACTTTATTCAGTTTGCCTACATTGCAATTGGTTATTAATATTAAACAATGCCTGTGTAAATTGCAATACAGTGATCATTATGGCTGGATATGAATTAGGAAATAATGCATTCTTTATTATAATAATTCATATATTCAATTTATAAATATTGAATTTTTACAAGCTAAAATGAGGTGTGGGGGGGGTTGTGATTTCTTCTCCTAGAAATGAAAGTTTACCCTTAACATTTCTTTTCTGAAAGTGTGAAATCAATAATCTATTTAAGTTCTTGAAAGTCAGTTTCAAACACTTTCATATGGAATTGGGCCTCACAACATTTATTCTCCCACATATCTTCTCACATGTAAGACAAATGTAAGATGTCAAATTTTGGCAGGTTTTTAAATATCTGGAATAAAATATCTTCTTTATATAAATAATGAATGGTGCTATTATTTTCTTCAAATCATGAGAAAGCTTTGGGTATCAATAGATTATTGGCATTTCCTAAAGTGGGAAATGTCTAGGTTTCCATATTTAAATACAGAATAACTTGAGAATTCTGAGCATTTTCAGTCTCATTAAAAGCCTATTGCTGGGCTGGAGAGATGGCCTAGCGGTTAAGAGCGCCGACCGCTCTTACAGAGGACCCGGGTTCGATCCCCAGCACCCACATGGCGGCCGAGAGCCGTCTGAAACTCTAATTCCAGGAGAACTCCAGTTCCAGGGGAATCCGAGACCCTCTTCTGACCTCCGCGGCATTGCACGACACGGGTGCACAAACCTGCATGCAGACAGTACATTGATACACATAAAAAAAAAAAAAAAAAAAAGCCTATTGCTATTGGCCACTGACTCCAAAACAATAATAGCATCCTTCACTTGCCCAAATTACTGGATGTGATCAAAGATTTAAATAAATTAAAGTGCCAGTAGCCAGATAATTATTAGCAACACACACACACACACACACACACACACACACACACACACATTCTGATGTTATCTATGCTTTTTCCTCTTAGGGATATTTTCTGTATACATTATAGTAAAAATAATAATATTCATGTTGTATTCAGTGTCCATTTTCAGTAAGGAACTTCAAACTATATTATACTAAGATTGATATAAAATGACAAAGTTATTCTAACCCACATGCTATTCTTTGAAAAATGTATCCATTAATTTCCCTTCACTATGACAAAAGGCAAAAGAAACAAAAAAAAGAAACATGGACTTTGGCTATTAGTCAAGAGGGTTTGAATATATGGTCAAGGTGCTCGTTTGGGGGCCTGAAGCAGCGCTATATATGATGATGAATGTGTAGCTGAAAAAATACCCCACTTCCTGTCAGCTGAGGAACAGAGAAGGAGGAAGGGCAGAGTCCGCTCTTCCTTTGAGAGCACACCTGCAACATTCTACCACCTCTGAGTAGCACCAAGCTCAGCGTGCCTTCCACGTGATCCCATCTCCACACCACAGCTGACAGTCCTAAGTTAAGGTGGTGCCTGAAGCAGTCAGAGTATGAGTTTAGACTGAGAAGCACAAAGTAGACTATAAAATGAATGCTTTTAAATGGATCTAATCATATTACTATAAGATCTTATACCTTGTCTTCTTTTAATTTTTTGAGATATTTATTTTTTAGTAACTTTGGAAAATTAAACAATGTTCTTTAAACCTTATTTTCCCATCTTAGGCAATGGTTTCTAGATGTTATATCACTGATGTGTTACTTTTTAAAAGCTTTCTATTAGTTGAGAGTATCATACAATGTATTTTATCATATTCATTCACCCTAATTCCTCCCAGATCAACTCCTTTCCCTACCCACCCCACTTTGTGTCCTCATTTAAAAAAAAAAAACATCAAGGAAGTTGGGGAGATGATTCAGATGTTAAAAGTATTGGCCGATCTCCCAGAGGGTACAGGTTTAATTCCCAGAACCCACATGGAATTCAATAACCAGTCGTAACTCCAGTTCCAGTGGAATCTGACTTCCACTGGCATTGCATATGAGTGAACTTACACACATGCAAGCAATAAACTCATACACATAAAATAAAATAGTAAAGAAAATACTTTTCTAAAAACATCAAGTCCAATTTGTGATACCCATACACTCAGTTATGTGACCATCCACTAGGGTTGTTGACCTACCAGGGTGTACACTCTTAAAGAGTCTCTCCTCTCCCAGGAGCTATCAATTTTTAATAGGTCCTCAACCACAGGTAGATTCATTTGTACCTACTGCCTTCATGTTGGAAAACTGCCTGACTTTGTATTGAGCAGCCCGTGTGCTTGCTGTCACCACTGCTGTTGAGTTCTTATATGCCACTGACTCTTGAGGTTTTTTGTACTCATCCACCAACTCTGGCTCCTCCAAACAAACCAAAAACATGAAATTTAAACACAATGTCAAATAAATTGGTTAGGAAATAAGTTATTAGGGAATGATAACATATTTTAAGATAAACATACAAAGAAAATATGTCAAAATTTATAGATGTGGTAAAAACAAATGATCTAATATAAACAAGCTAAACTTCCTCTTTATGAGACTGGAAACAAGAGCAGAGTGAACCAAGGGAAAGCATAAAAATAACAAATAAAACAATAAAAATGAATGAAAAAATGTTAGACCATGAGTGGTGGTCTATGCCTTTAATCCTACCACTTGGGGCATGAAATGCAGGCAGATTTCTATGTGATGGAGGCTAGTCTGTAATCCCACACTTTCCATACAGAATCTGGATGTTTGTCAGCAACTTATTTATCTTTGACTCTAAACCACTTACCTGATAATACAGTACAACGTAGAATTAATTGTGGGAAAATCTATCCTTGAAAGTATCACTGTTTGTTCTGCAAGACACTTTGAAAAAATCAGTGACTTAATAGGCTACTATTGTCTTCCCCCAAATGAACTTGGCATCCCTGGATATTCTATGTCCATATGTGGTAGTCAGGATGACCCACTTTATAATTTTATCGCCCTCAGTTTATGGTTCACAAAACAGTCCTGATGCTTGATACGTCAACTTGCTATGTAACCTAGGAATATAAAGTTTTATTTCTTTCTGCCTCCTTGAAAAATTACTGTTAAAATGTGAATCCCAAACATGTTTTAGAATTAACCTACACCTCATTTTCAGACTCTGTCATTTTGGTATATATGTGGAGTGCATATATGTGTACATTGGAATAATATAAAATTAAAAGGAACAAGCCGGGCATGGTGGCACACACGTTTAATCCTAGCACTCGGGAGGCAGAGGCAGGCAGATCTTTGTGAGTTCAATGTCAGCCTGGTCTAGAGAATGAGTTCCAGGACAGCTGGGCTATAGGGAGACCCTGTCCCGAAAAGACCAAAAAAATAAATTTAAAGGGAACAACAACAAAAAGAAATAGAAAGAAGTATAATTAAATTAAACTGCTATGCTCTTCAAACTATGTAACTATATCTTAGAACATAAATTTGAAATTCCATGTCTACTATAATTTCTTTTTTTTTTTTTTTTTTTGTTTTTT